>CM062808.1:159925313-160354434 GCA_031772625.1 Pinus tabuliformis
AACTTACTAACTCGCCGCTTGGATCAAAAATGGCCCAGGTTGCGGAGGACAGGTTTCGCGAACTACGACTCGCTCCGTCGGCATATCCAACACATGGCTCCAATAGGTTTGACATTTGCAATAAATGTAAAAAGTGGATTACTCGACCAAAACAAACACTTTAGCGAAAACAAAAATATAACAAAAGCATATTGGTTACCATTACGCATAGTAACGCTTGAGGTACAACCCATTACGAGGTTGCGCCAGTGGAATTCCGTCATAATCCATTAACTCGTAGGCTCCCTTTGCTAACACTCGTTTAACAATATAGGGGCCCATCCATAAAGACTTAAATTTACCTGCTCCCAATTTATCGGATTCTTGGTCGTAAAGCAAGACCAAGTCACCTTCTGAGAAGACACGGGGTTTGACATTTTTGTCGAACTGCGCCTTGACTCGTTTCTTATGGGCTTCGTTAGCCAAAGCGGCGTCACGACGGGTTTCATCCAATTGGATTAATTCCAAGAAACAAGCCTCTTCTTCTGAAGTTCCGGGGAGGAGATCAATTGCGAGTTTGAGAGACGAGATTTCACACTGGACTGGTAAGACTGCTTCCAGGCCATATACCAGTTGGAAGGTGTGAACCCGGTTGCATTCCTTACCGATGTTCGGTAAGCCCACAAAGCTGAGTACAGGATTAGGTGCCATCTTCTTTTGTGAACTCCGATCATCCTTTGCAGCATGCATTTCAGGACCTTGTTGATCGCTTCAACTTGTCCGTTGGCTTGCGGATAATATGGAGTAGAGCTGTCGTGAGACAACCCTAGTTTGGCAGCTAATTCAACCATCATGTGATTGCGAAAATGCGATCCATGATCTGTGACTATAGCCTGTGGTACGCCGAATCTGGCGACTACATGATTGAAAAAAAAGAGGGCAGCTGTTTCACCAGTATTATCTAATGTAGGCATCGCCTCGGCCCATTTGGTAAAATAGTTAACTGCGACTATGATATACCCATGCCCCCCGGTCGAGGTGGGGTTACATGTCATGAAATCGATGCCCCATTTGGCGAATGGCCTAACAACAACTATTGGCTGTAGAGGTGCGGGTGGTCTTTTGGTTTTGCTATCAAAAATTTGACAAGCATGGCAACTTCTGACTGCATATCCTGCTCGTAAATTTTTTTGTGATGTAGCATATCCAGATTGATGCCCCCCACACGCGCCTGAATGACACTCATTCAAGACTTTTTCGGCCTCCTCATGGGTGAGGCACCTTCTCAGAACTGTATCGATACCACGACGGTAAAGTGTGTCACCGACGATCATGTAGTCTTTTGCTTGGTATCAAATACGTTTTTGTTGAGAGTGAGAGGTGTTTGGCCTAAATTTTTGGGTTTGGAGATAAATGATTATATCCCATACCACTCATTGCTTGTAGATATCAGAAACAAACTTTCATCCATGATTGATTCTTCGGATGTTTCATCGTTGGACGACGATGGGAGATCGCATAATAATTCTGCGAAAACTAGAGCTTTCTTTGACTTGGATTTTACAAATTCCAGATAAAACTCTTGTAGGATTGCTATCCATTTTGAGTATTTGCCCCCCAGTAACTGCGCGACAATATATAAGTCATGGGGTTGCAATCTGACAGAATGGTAGTTTTCCGAAAGAGGACATAGTGTCGAAATCTTTGTATCGCTTGAACAGCTGCAAGCGCTAGTTTTTCAACGTAAGAATATTTGCTTTCTGTATCATTTAAGTTTTTACTTAAATAATATATAGGATGCTCAATTCCATCGAATTCTTGAACTAAAACCATTGCGATGGTCGTATCCGCTGCAGCCAGATACAGGTTAAAATCCCTTTGATAATCAGGGGCGTACATTAATGATGCTTTCATTAGGGAATCTTTTAAAGCATCAAAGGAAGCTTGCGCAACCTGATCCCAGACAAAGGGTACCTCCTTTTTCAAGAGACGTGTATAACCTTTAGCAAGTTCGGCGTAATTTGGAATGAACCTTCTCAGAAAGTTTGCTTTCCCTTGGAGTTTCTGAATCTGAAGCAAATTCGAAGGTGGAGGAAAATTTATGATTGCCTGGACCTTACACGGGTCGAGACGAATCCCATCCTTGGAGACTACAAAGCCAAGTAAACGACCAGAACTGACGCAAAATACACATTTGTGCGGATTGAGTCGTATCTTGTAGTGTCGGCAACGTAGAAATATCGCTCTTAAATGCTGCGGATGATCAGTCCGCTTTCGCGAATGAGCCGGAAGGTCGTCGAGGTATGGTTGAACGATGTTTTTGATGTCATGGAAGGCATAATTCATTGCCCTCTGAAACGTCGCCCCTGCGTTCTTTAAACCAAAGGGTAATTTTCGATATGCGAATGTGCCCCACGGACAAATAAATGCAGTCTTTGACTGGTCCTGTGGGCGGATATTTATTTGATTATACCGGAGAATCCATCCATGAATGAAAAGATTTCGCATCCGGTGCATTCATCAATTATCTGGTCAATGAAGGGTGTAGGGTAGTTGTCTTTTGGACAAGCTTGATTTACATCCCTATAATCGATGCACACTCTAATTGTCCCTGTTTTTTCATAACAGGGACAATATTCGATACCCAATCGGTTAGAGGAACCGGGTAGATGAAACCAGCATGGAGAAGTTTTTCAACTTCTGCCTTAATGGCAGCGGCTTTCTTGGGGTGCACCTGCCTTAGCCGTTGTCTTACTGGTTTGACATCTGGATACATCTTAATTTCGTGTTCAACGATACTCGAGTCAATGCCTGGAATTTCACTGTATGACCAAGCAAAGACATCTCTGAATTCGCGAAAAAGAGCGTTATATATTTCCAGTTCTGATGGAGAACAACATTTGCCAACATAAATATTCTCTACAACATCTGTTTTGGTCGAGATATTTATGGCTATAGTCTCTTCAATGTTGGACAAGTTTCGCTCGGAATCCACCGTATTTACAGTATTTGACAGAAAATCAAAGACTGAAGGATGATAAAGGTCATTTTGAGTATCTTCTCCACAATCCGGAAGAAGAGAACGATGGTGGGAATCATTCCATGGTGCTCCTTCAATTACCATTGATTGGACAATTCCTTCGTCAGTGACATGCACTCGTGACCAAGGATCTGAAGGAGTACCATATTCTCTAGACCTATCTATCCAAATGCTTGATGAGCGTTGATTTGGGTTTGCCTCCCATGCTAGGAACATTGATTGCTATAATATTTCCATTGGGCTTGGGGGCAAAACCACTGCATGACCCATGTCGATATCGTTTTCTGAGATCTTTATAGAAGATATCATGTTGCAGGTTCCTATCGACGCTACTTCCGCCAAATTGATTGGAGGTGGAAGAGCGAAAGTTCCCATTAGTATAGGATCTTTTAGTAGGCCTACTCCGATATTCTGAAGTGGAATGGGGGCTTCCATGGATCATGGGAATGCTTCCAGTAACTTGAGAACCATTGGGGAGGAAGTTTTGTTGATCGACGATTGTAATCCCTCCTTGAAAGGGAAATGCAATCTTTCTAAAATAGGTCGACACAACAGCTGCCATGGCATATATCCATGGTCGTCCTAGTAGGATGTTGTAATCAAGATTCCCATCGATGACTTCAACATCTATTTCTACCGTTTTTCTCTCCTAGTTCAACTTTCAAGTTATTTAGGATACCATATGGGGTATATGTCCTTCCGTCGAATGCTTTTAATGTCGTCGAAGATCGCGACAAGGTTGGAGATCCTAAAGTTTTCCAGCAACTCATCGACATAATGCATGTAGATGCCCCCTCATCAATAATTGTTCGATGAACAATTTTGTTGAGGGCTTTCACTTGAACAAGGAAAGCTAGTTGAGCTGGTAACTGAGGATCGTATCCTTTATGATCGAAGGATACAAGATTGGAATCCTTTGGGTCAATCCCACCAATGGCTGATAATAAAGCCTGCCTTTGGGATGGGCAATTTTGTAGTACTTCAAGAGTCGACATAGCGGATGGCGATTGGGCCAAATCTTCCACTATGTTATAATGCTGTGCCACTCTAGCGTGGGGATTAAATGTCGACTTGTGTACTACTCCCTTTGGCGGTTTTATCATTAATTCAGGGATGGTGGGTGGCACAACTTCTGTCGAAGTTGTTGTCGAACTACTTGGTTGATCTTTATCCTTGTTGTTCGACAGCTGTGGATTCCCATAATCTTTGTTCCTTGTCGATATCAAAGCATCATTTTGCTGTTTTGAAACCGACAACATTAGCACTTGAGACGGGGAAGCATTTCCACTTTCAACCAGATTTGTTCCTGGATTTGGAAATGGATCAGTTAACACTGCGGAGGTTTTTGAATTCTTGAAGAATTTTTAACCTCAGCTCTGTGTGGACAATCTGTGGTCCGATGATCCTCATCACATATAAAGCATGGAGTTTTTGGTTTCCTATTTCCAGGAGGGTTTGAAGAAGATTTTTCAGGTGATGATTCTTCCTGTTTCTTCTTCTTCCCTTTGCCTTTCTTCTTGCTTCCTGGTTGTTTGGTTTCTTTGCCTTTGTCTGTCGATACGGCATTTACTTCCGAAGCAAGAAGCTCATCTTTTGCATTTTGACCTGAAATCTTACGGGCCTTTTTGGATGTAGCCTTTGTCGATTTCATGTCTGTCGTGCCAATCACGCCATCGCCGCATGAGAGTCATTGTTTGATTTAGGAGGAGGAGGAATTGAGAATTCCGGTCTAGGGGCGTCAGGTATTTTGTCGTAGAGCGTGCCGGACTGAGTGTAAATCAAGTCCAGATATTGTGCACGAGCAATAACTTGCTCTTCTGTTACGACTCCCCCCTTTGCCACATCTTCCGTGATGGAAGGCAGTAATGACTTGATAAACCATTCAGCTAAGAGCTGATCGGGGACGTACGTTTTTACCATCCTACGACGACGTCGCCACTCATGTATATGATCAGATATGTGAGTGGCCGTTGTCTGTTTGAAGTTGGTAAGAAGTTCTGTTCCCGTTTCGTACCTTATTGGTAATTGAAAATGGGTTAAAAAGGTTGTGGCTAAGGTACTGAAGTTGTCGAACGAAGCTCTAGGCAATTCAATGTACCATTTTGCCGCTGGACCCGTTAACGTCCTCTGAAAGAGGCGAAGTCTTATCGAATCATCATTTAGGGTGTTTGATGAACACCATAGATGAAAGGTCATCACGTGATTCGATGGATCTTCACCCGGATTTCCATTAAATTTAGGAATATCTGATGGAAGTTTATGCGGAATTGCTGGCCACCAAGGGGCGTAAGCAATTGGATCGTTTGTTAACCGATTTAAATCAGGTAACTCTAAGGTTGCCACAAAGGGTAACTGTTGATTCAGGTTAGGTGAAGCATACCCAGGATAAGATGGGATTGCCTGAGCAGTTGGTCTTTGCATACCGGCATAATGCATTTGATGCTGGTATGTTTGGTAAGGCTGGTGGACATGACCATTGTAGAATGGTTGATTTTGACCGTTTTGAATGTACGACTGTCCACTATTCGCAAAGATTTGCTGCTCAGAACCTTGGTATACTTGTTGGAATTGCGGTTGTTGGTATTGCACTAGCCATGGTTGTGAAGCCATGTGCTGTTGCGCGATACTAACCGTTTGACCAAGGTGAGGGGTAATTGTACCCGTCTGGACCTGTGTCGCTCCACCAGTCGGCGATTGTGGTTGAGTTGCAGGGTCAAGGGGCTGTTGCATTACAACCTAAGAAAACTGAGGTTGGCATACAACAGGCAGCGTTTGAACTTGCGACACCGTCACAATAGCTGGCGTAGTCGGGATGTTCGACATAGGTACGCATTGTTGCATCGAATACACAACTCTTGGTTGTTGAGGTAGTATAGGTACCCAACCACTTGAGGTAATTCCAGTATAACCTGAATGTTTATGTGAACTCCCGTATGGATATCCTCCCGGAGGGGATAATGAAAGGGTATACTGCCCCCCATACGGTGGTAATCCGGAACTCAAGGGAATTGTTTGCCCTTGGGGACCGACTGCCCAAATTGACCTCCAAATGGATCAATTTGTTGAGACTCAACATAAGAGTTTCCGGATATTATTCCGGATGAACAAACAGGAACGGACCATACTGTCGAAATAGCCCCTAAGTGGGCTCCTTCTAGCGGTTGAGAGCTAGTCGGGGCAGATGGTATACCGGCGAACATTGTCGGAGTGATAGCAGGGAGTTCTGCCGTCGCTGTGTCAGATGACACAGTCCTAGATGTTGACGGTTGTTCAGACATTTGTAGTCTATCCAAAAGATTACCTAGAGATTCTACAGGAGCTTCCGCTGGTGGTAGACTAACTTTTGATGAAGAAGGATATAGAGTGACCCCGACTCCAAAGTGCGTTGCAGTACTTGTTTGAGGATCTTCTACAATTTCTTCTATTGCAATCAGACCAGGTGGAAGGGAAGACCGTCAGGTCCGTAAAATATTTCTGGTGCCGAAGAAGGTGTGAAATCGGCAGCGACAGATGTTTGAAGAGTAAGACTCTCCGAACGGTTGTAGATGGAACTGGTTCGGTAACACAAGTGTTTATCTCAAACTAGGATCAATATCACTGTCCTTCTGTGGCTGTCGAACTTCTTCTGTAGAGGCAGGGATTCCAGAAATGTTTGGAGTAACCGGAGTCTCTGATATCGTTGGAACACTTGTTCTAACTTTGATAGGAGATTTGGAACCGGTTAAACGAGTTCGCTTTGTCCGTACTGGTTTCGATTCCGGAGACAAAGACGGTTGACTCGTAAGCCTCCGCGAACGACGGGGTTTCAATTGACTTTCTTCCACGATTTCGGATTACTCGATCAACTAAAATAAAGGGAAGGTATGTTTCCGAATTAAATGAATTTTAGACGCTTTGACACAACTTGTTTTTTTAGTTTTTAAGAGTCGAGAAAAAACAAAAGATGACTCTAGTCTCCTTCGATTTTTAATGAGCCTGAAGTGACAAGTGCTCAGATGGACCTTTTCCGTTAAGGAGTCTGAAAAGGAACGAAAGGGACTGCTCTGGAGGTCTAGGTAGAGGGAGTACCAAACCAATCGCAAAACTGCAGAATACTTTTTACGGTACGGCAGTCAATCTTCCCGAATGCTGTGTTCAGTGCATTGCGATCGGTAGGGCGGCAGACACGGCTTCCTATGGATAAAGGATTTAAGCCTATAGGGGTCTCCCAAAATATACTTGACGGTACGTGGGAGCACAAGTCCGTACTGGCACTTATCGTCTCAAAGTGGAGGAATCACCCAACCATTAGTGAGGACAACAGTTACCAGGCTTTACGACGCCGGAATACGTCTCTAGCCTAGACCTCTAAATGTTGTGCGTTAAGTTCCAAAGCGTTGTTAGATTCATTGAATTTATTTTAAGTTGATCTTGCTTATGAAGTTTGCCTTTTGGGTTCACCACGAGATGTGGATGGAATTCCTAAAATGAAATCTAAAGATGATAAACAAACTTTTATCTCTTTTCTGCAATGAAAATCCTAGCTACTAGAGGAAAAGAAAGACACAATCTTTTCACAAAGAGCAAAGAGCACACTGTAAATGCACTTTCCTAAATCAAGCCAAACAGACTGTCTATATGCAAATGCACATGCATGTATTTGTTTTCGACTTTCTTAGTATTGATGCTAAAAAGAAAGTTGATGTACAAATCTGAATTTGCTTTCAAGCGACAAACACAAACAAGCTTCTTTTCGAAATCAAAAGATAGAGACGATTACGACACTTTACGATTTTGAAATGAACACTTGTTTTTGACACTAGAAAATCACAAATTCAGACCAAAGGCAATAGTAAAATTATAATCAACCATCAACAACAATCAAACTTTATCCTATGATCGAAATCGACACTTGCGACAGATCTAAATCAAAGGACGACAGTACGACTATTCTACTTTTGCAATGGAAAACTGTAAACGACTCAACAAACACACAAAAGCATCTACAGTTCTTTTGTACAAAGGAGGCGGAATAACGGCAAGGAAAAGGGGTTTTAAACGGACATATACTGATCACAGGCTGCAAAATTCAGAGACAGAACTGGAAAGAATGAAGCACAAGAACCACAGCTGCACAGGGCTAATCTGATCAGCGCACCTGTAACACAGAGAAACTGGATTGCAGCACAGGTTGCCCTTTCGAGAAGTGCGCTGAAATTCAGGATCTCTTAACAGTACCTGCGCTGGGCCAGAAACGAGAATCTGTCCGGGTTATGAGTCACAGTCTGCAGTTCAGTCTTTGGTTTTTGGCCGAGTAAAAGCAATCAGTAATGCACAATCAGGGGTAGATATAAGGAGGGTCTAAGAGCTATCACAAGGGCAATCAGATGGTCTGTGAATCAGCTGTTCAAATCATAAACAAATCCAGTGAATGGATTGAAGCAGCAAATGTCTACTTTGCATTTGTTGTGGCAAATGCAGTTCAGATGCTACTTATAAGTTTATGAAACAAACAACAAAGAGATACACAAACAAACTAATTAGACTTCCCCAGCGGAGTCGCCATTTTGTTACCGGGAAAAGTGTCTATTTAGAACTGCTCTATCCCACTACGGTGTGACAGCTGCCTTAGAAACAAACAGAGAAAACTACTTTTGTATTTCCTTTATGAACTATATATAGAGAGGAATAGAAAGAACCGACCTGTGTCTTGCGCTAATCCTTTGATCCAATCCCTCTCTTCTTTGACAGCTTCCAGCTATCTGCTCCCTTACTTGCCCAACTTCACCAAGTACCTGTAAGATCACAGAAGAAGAAAACTATACAAAGACATGGATCTATATTCATAAACAACTTAGGATCAGATTTAAGTTAACCATACAAATGTAACAAGCATCAATGATACAAAAGCATGGAGGAGAAACTCAAATAGTTTTTATTGATAAACAAGAAGATCCAGGAGGAGTTACAACCGATGGTTCCTGACGCAGCATCAACCTCCCAGCAAAGAAGCCCCTCTTCACCTCCAACAAAGCATAGATCACCCAATACTCTGATGTTTGTCTCAAAACCAACAACAATTCCTTACAATGTGCAAAATTCCAGCCTTTGGATCTCTAAGATGAGGGATCCATATATAGATGTGTGTAAGGAGGATGAGTCAGCTTGTGATTTGATTAGTGTCTTCTCTCTGTCAGTTCTTGCTTCCACTTGGAGACTGAAGGCCTCCTACTCATCCTTGGTCGAATTCAGTGAGGCAAGTGTCATAGGAGAAGATTCTGGAAGCTTCCATTGTCTCTCCACCTCGCGGAATGACACTGCCATTTGTCATTTCTCGCCCAACACACCCTCATAGTGCATTTAGGTGCGTTGCAACGCACCTAGCCAGTGTATTCAGGTGCTATGCAACGCACCTAGCCAGTGGAGCAGTTGAAATGATCCCGTTTTGACTTATTCTGAGCAGTTTCTGGTGGAGAACTTCTGGGAGAAGCTGTAATTTGTTGACCTTGTTCCTTTAGGGGTTAGAACAACACTTTTAGGGACTTAGGAGCCCTTGGTTTATGGACATTTCATGCTTGGAGTTGTAAGGCACAAAAATGTCTATAACACTGAGGCATAATATGTGGCAGCAGCTGAAGCAACAAAAGAAATTGTGTGGCTCAGGAAAACTCTCGAAGATTTGTAGGAGAAACAAGTGCATTCAACTCCTCTTATGATTGCCAACACTTCTACAATAAAGTTGGCAAAGAACCCAAATTTCCATGAGTGAGCAAAGCACATCAATACAAAATACAATATGATTCGACATCATGTTGAGGCCAAGACAATCCATATATGCCATTGTTCCACAAATGAGCAGATTGCAAACATCTTCACTAAAGCACTTAGAAGAGAAAAGATTGAAAGATTCAGAATGATGCGTGGACTCACCAACATCCCTTCAGATTGGGGGGGGGGGGGATTTTGATACCTAATATTTGGGATTAGGTAAATCCATGTAAAATAGTGTAAATAGAAAATAAGGAGTATTGGCATATGAAGAGACATTGGGAGATGAAGCACATGAGTCTTGTCCTCCATGTATATGTCTATGATTAGTGTTAATGCAAAAACACAATTTGCTTTGAGGAGTTACCTCCTGGCATGATAGTAATAAGGATTATGTAAGTATATAATGATGGTATATTTTGACGCAAATTTTAATAAAAACAACATGAAACTTAATAGTGAAAACAAAGAGATTTGTGTGAAAAAGGTGTTTGTGCCAAATTAAAAACATAATTAAAAACATAAGGGGATTATTTAGGGAAAATATTTTAGTGTCGTTTGTCCGTGTTAAGGACAATCATATTAATGGCAGCTTGGCTAGTTAATTATAATTCTAGAGTTGAATATAATTTAAAAAAAAAATATTTTTGGAACAAGAAGAGATGATGATATAATTTTAGGGTCACTTTGGATGGAAACATTAAGGCTATTGTCCTAAACATGAAAAATAAATGTTTGAAATTCCAAATCACTAAATTGAAACCTGAAGTAGCAAGATATTAATCCCAAAATAAAAAAAATAAAATATCTCAAGAAAAGTATCCACAAAGATCCACAGGAAAAAATTGAAAAAATTTATTTATCTTAGAAATAATAGTCAAAGCTTGATCATACAAAGATAAAAAAAGGAAAAAAAGATACAACCAAGAAAATTATAACAACTTATCTAGAAAGATTCATTAAAAAAAACAAAAAAAAACAAAAAAAAAAAAACAAACAAACAAAAACCAACCAATCCAATTCAATTAGGGATATCTTCACATTGAGTTACAAATGTCATATGCATAATAATAAATCGAAAGGTCTTTATTAATAAAATTTCAATAATTGATAGAGTGACGTAAATGTGTGAACAAGACAACCCTCAAATGTGAATCAAGAGAAAACAAGCATAATAAGAAACGATAGTGTTACAATAAAAACTTATTCACATTGTAATTATAAAGTCCCACACAATTTATCAACATATAAATGTTGCAATGAACAAAAACAACATTTGACATATATTCCATCAAAGATTAATTCTAGTGCAATGTGGTAAATTCAGAAAACTAAATTAAGAAACCCATAAACACAATCATGTTGAAGGTTGAGACTAGGGTGCATTGAATCTTCAACAATACGACAATGGTGTTTAGTGCTTAGAAGATTATATTGCCTTGTTTCTTCAACTATGACAATATCAAGAGCAAAGTATCACGTAAGATTATTCCAATAAGGGATGAAAGCATAGCCTATTTTATGCTGGACAAAGTGTCTTTAAAAGGGAAAATAATGTAACAATTAGAAAATACATGTTTATAGTTATTATTATTCAAAAGGCATATGCTTAAAGTCATGTCTATTTTCTTATGTAGACCATTTAATGTATATTTACATTGTAACATTTTTTCATACAATCATTATCATGTAATAATATATATAATTTCCATATGATCATTATAAAAAAAATTCATAACACATGCAATTGCAATAGTTTGGTGTATACCTAAAATAATACAATTACTAAATAACTATAACACATATTTGGAAGCTAAGTGGAACATATGCATATCGAGTATACTACATAATTGATGACTACTAGAGTAAATTGATGAATAAAATCTAGGATGTTTAAATGCATTACATTTGAGATAATTAGTAGGCAAGTCACTTTGCGAAGGCCAAGGTAGTAATACACCCAATTATCTCTTGTGAATAGATGAATAATCAAATCACGAGTATAATTGTAATCATTCGGAGGTGCATTTGAGCACATTGATACAAGACAAGTCTCCAAATATTAAACATAGACATTTGGGCAAATAAGCTAAATAAAACCTTCAACATGCACACTAAGATATAAGATTGTAGCATGCATTTGCATGATAAATTGAGGAGGGAATACAAACCAACATATCAATGGAAGCATTATCAAGACATTTTCTTTTGATAAATAATATGACCACAAAACCAACTACAAGGAGATGCTCACACATAAGAAAGCGCAAGGGAGCATGCAAGGGAGGAGATTGATAATATTGTACACATATACCCAAATAGAGTACAAATTGTGGTAGGATTGATCAAAATTGACGATGTCTCCAATAAAATACATTGAAGTGGGTGGGTGATCGGTTCCAAAATATAGAAAGATAAAGCACAAAAATTCATTTGAAGTATAAACATAATACATCACTAGAGTAAGCGTTATCAATAAATTCACTTATTTTTTACATTTAAATAGGCCATATAACTTCAACAAAGAGAGAGCGTTGAATATGTGTCGAAGTTAAAATTGCCACAAATATTAACTTTGTTGCCTTGTTGTTTAGTAGCAAGTTGGAGTACCTAATGTGGAAGTTCAATTAGGTTCAAATATTGGAGGATTGGTTTTGGTAAAAATTGCATTTAAGAACAAGTGGAAGTCCTAGCAACCTTGATATCTCATTAGTGCAAAGAGAGAATTATGCAAATGAATTTGTTCACATCCAAAGCCCAAACACCCATGTTAATTTTTTTACCATAAAGAATAATCTTTTTGCATGGGAAGGGCCTAAAACAATGAAGTTGAATAAGGCATTTTATCAAAGATTTGGTTGTGGAGTTTCTAAAATAATTTCCATGTTTAAGTCAATGTGTTTTGATCCCACTCGTTGAGGCTCATCTTGAAGATAAGAACATTGATCTAAAATTTTTAAAATTATAAATATTGATTTCAAAATTTGATATATATATATATTTTTTCAACTTAATCTTATTAAAAGGTAGAAACTGAAAGTGAAATAAATAAGAACAACATTTTAGATTGAAGTATCTAACTTCAACTCAAAGAAATGAAATGATATTTTTATACTTTTTCTTTTACTTAGTATTAAAGAATAGGCAAGTGTATAATGCTAGCATCTTCTGACAAATTTCAATAAAAACAAAATGAAACTCAATTATGGAAACAAATAGACTTGAGTGAAAAAAGGTGTTTGTGCCCAATTAAAAACATAAGGGGGTTGTTCAGGAAAAATATTTTAATATCGTTGGTATGTACTAAGGACAATCATATTAACGTCAACTTGGCCAATTGATTATAAATTCTAGAGTTCAATATAATAATAATAAACTTTTGGAACAAAAAAAGATGATGATATAATTTTAGGGTCACCTTAGATGGAAACATTAGCGCTGGGCTATCATCATAAACATGAAGAAGAGATGTTTGACATTCCATTATAGACGACTAAATTGATACTTGCAGTAGAAAGATATTAATCCCACAAAGAATCTCAATAAAAAAAATCTCAATTTTTTTTCCACAAAGATTTACTAGAGAAAATTGAAGAAATGTACCTGTCTTTGAAATAATAGTAAAAGCTTAATTATACAAAGTTAAAATGAAAAAAAGATGCAACCAGGAAAACTATAACAACTTATCAAGAAAGATTCATTAATTTCATATGCATAATAACAAATTGAAGTGCCTTTATTAATAAAATTTAATGATCAATAAAGGGACGTAAATGTGTGAAGAAAACATAATCACAAATGTGAATCAAGAGAACATAAGCATAAATATAAGAAAAGATAATGTTACAACGAAAACTTATTGACATTGTAATCATAAAATCCCACAAATAATTGATCAACATGTAGACGTTGCAATGAACAAAGACTGTTTTACCTATATGCCACCAAAGATTAATTCTAGTGCAATGTGGTTTCAAAATTCAGAAAATAAAATTAAAAAACCTTTTAAACACAAATCTGTTGATACTTCAAGCTAGAGTGCATTGAACCTTCAACAATACGAAAATTGTGTTTAGTGCTTAAAAGATCATATTGCCTTGTTTTGTCGACTATGACACTATCAAGAAAAAAGTATCACATAAAAGTATTACAAGAAGGGATGAAGACCTAACCTCTTTTATGCTAGACAAAGTGTCTTTGAAGGGGAAAACAATGTTGTAATTAGAAAATACATTATTATTATTAAAAAGGTACATACTTAACATCATGTCTATTCACTTATGTGAATACTTAATGTATATTTATATACATTGTAATATTTATTCATACAACCATTATGATGTACTCATTTATCCACATGAATATTTTGATCTTATATTTATCTTGGTCATTTCACTATAAATGAACTACTATTAATTACAAATAACAAATTTTATTAAAAACAAATCCTTAGAATGTAAATTTAGTTTTATGAGATAGTTTCAATTTATATTAGACTTTCTAGCTTCTTGTACTTTTATATCCCTCTTTTTATCAAAATAGAAATAAATTAATAAAATACAGAAAATATGGTAATATATATAATTTCCATATCATCATAATTAAAAAAATTCATAACACATACAATTGCAATAGTTATGGTGCCTTCCTAAAATAATACAATTGCTAAATAACTGTGACACAAATATTTGAAAGCTAAGTTGAACATTTGCGTATCAAGTATGCGACAAAATTGATGACTAGTGGAGTAAATTGATGAATAAAATCTAGGATGTTTAAGTGCATGGCATTTGAGATAACTATTATACAAGTCACTTTATGGAGGCCAAGTTAGTAATACACCCAATATCTCTTGTGAAGAGATGAATGATGAAATCATAAGTATAATTGTAATCCTTAGGAGGTAGATGAATTTGAGCACAATGATACAAGACAAGTCTCTAAACATTAAAGAACATATACATTTGGGCAAATAAATTAGATAAAATCTTCAAATTGCACATTAGGATACAAGAATATAACATGCATTTGCATAATAAATTGAGAAGAATAAAACCCACATTGCCTTGGAAGGATTATCGAGACACTTGCTTTTGATAAATAATATAACCACACTCCAACCTACAAGAATATGCTCACACATAAGAAAGCATAAGAGAGCATGCAAGGAAGGAGATTGATAATATTTGTACACAATATTTACCCAAATAGAGTACAAATTGTGGTAGGATTGATAAAAATTGACAATGTCTCCAATAAAATACATTGAAGTGGGTGAGTGACGAGTTCCAAAATATAGAAAGATAAAGCACAAAAAGTACATTTAAAGTATAAAGATAATACATCACTAGACTGAGCCTCATTAATAGATTCACCATTATATATATTTTTTAAATAGGCCATATAACTTCAACAAGGAGTGTTGAATATGCATCAAAGATAAAATTGTCACAAAGATTAATTTTGTCACCTTGTTGTTTACTAGCAAGTTGGATTACCTAACATGAAAGATCAATTAGGTTCAAACACTAGAGGATTGATTTTGGTAGAAATTGCATTTGAGAACAAGTGGAAGTCCTGGAAACTTCAATAACTCATTAGTGTAAAGAGATAATTAAGCAAACAAATTTGTTCACACCCTAAGCCCTAATACCGATGTTAAATTTCTTTACTATAAAGAATAATCATTTTGCATGAGAAGGGCCTAAAACAATTAAGTTGAATAAGACATTTTAATAAGATTGTTTGTGGAGTTTCTAAAATAATTTCCATGTTATGCAACCAGCTCAAAAATAGAGAAAAGATAGATCAACAACTTCAGAATCAACCTCTTCGAGGGGTCAACCTCCTTTCCATTACACAAATGAACAATTCTTGGATGATACAAATTACAAGACCTCCTTTCTATATATAGGAGTCTAAGGGGTCACAATATCATCAGAGCCGACATAACAATAATATTCTAAGGGAACAAAAATAACAATTGTAGGCTTCTATGGGGCACAACAATAACAATATGGAAACTACATGGGCACAACAATACAATAAGGGGGTTGCACTAATAATAATAAGGGGTACGCTAGGGACCTAACATCCCCCTCTCCTTCAAAAAAGTGTTGTCCTCAATGCTTGAGTAGTTATGGATGTTTCTGTATAAAATTTTCATCCTCTCATGTGGAATTTTCAGCGGGTAAGTTCTTCCACTTGATGAGATACTCTAAAATTTATCGATTTCATAGTTGTCGATTTCTTGTTTCTGTGACTGCTTCAGGTTCCAAAATGATTTTTCCTTCCTCATCAAGTTCTGGAAATATTGTTTGAACTGGGATCTTGTCACCTATAACCTTCTTTAAGCATGACACATGGAAAACTGGGTGCACTCGTGAAGATGCAGGAAGCTCCAATTTGTATGCCATAGTACCAATATTTTGTAACACCTTGTATGAACCATAAGACTTTGGTGATAATTTATTATCATTCTTAGTTTGCTTGAGGGACATTTGTTTGTATGATTGTAGCCGTAGAAATACCCAGTCACCTACATCAAAACTTCTTTCACAACGATGTTGATTTGCCTATTGTTTCATTCTATTCTGCACCAAAGTGAGGTTATCCTTTAAGAGTTGGAGAACTTGTTGTTGATGCTCGATGTGATCTTCCATTGATTGAACCTTAGAATTTTCTCTTAAATATGATGTGATAGATGGTGGATTATATCCATAAAGTGCCATAAATGGGGTCATTTTTGCTGTAGTATGGAAGGAAGTGTTATACCACCATTCAGCCAGAGGCAACCACTTGACCCATTGTGTCTGTTTATCAGATACAAAGCAACAAAGATATCCTTCCAAACATTTGTTAACTATCTCAGTTTGCCCATAAGATTGGGGATGATAAGATGATTTATGAGCTAGCTGAGTACCCAAACAAGAAAATAATTGTCCAAAGATTTCTAGTGAAAATGGGATCTATGTTGCTTATAAAAATCTTTGGGTTTCCATGTAGCTTTTGAATTGTTTCCATAAATGTAGTAGCAACTGTACTGGATTTAAATGGATGAGATAATGCACAAAAGTGTGGATACTTAGTAATTATATCCACTACCACCATGATGACACTCTTTCCTTCGGACTTGGGTAAACCAGTGATAAAATCCATTGAAACATCCTCCCAACATTGACTTGAGATGGATAAAGGTTGTAACGGACCCAGGGTCTGAATTGTCTCAACTTTATTTTGTTGGCAAACCAAACACTTCGCCACAAACTTTTCAATATAAGATTTAAGGCCATCCCCAAAAAATTCCTTCTTAACCCTGTGGTAAGTTCTTAAAAGTACTGAGTTCCCTCCTAAGGGAGAGGTGTGCAATTCCAGAAGAATATTTTGTTTGAGTTACGAAATCTTACAGATGTATAATAAACTATTGTGAAGCGATCTTTGTACCATAACGACTCAATTTTCCAGCTAAATGTATCAGATGTACTAGGATCTTGCTGCAAATTTTGAATGAGTTCCCACACTTCTTCGCCATTCTTCCGTTCATCCCTTGCTTCATTTATCCAATTTGGTTGGATAATAGAAATGGCACACAACAATGCTTCCACCTCCTCATCCTTTCTTGAGAGTGCATCTGCAACAACATTTTGCTTCCCTTTTTTGTAGATGATTTCAAAAGTTATAACTCAACATCTTTGTGACCCATTTTTTCTTCTCTTCTGAAGATAATATTTGTTCTAAAAAGTATTTAAGACTATCATGATCCGTTTTTATCTTCAAGTGTCTTCCCATTAGGTAAGGTCTACATTTCTTAAGTGCATGCAATATTGCCAACATTTCCTTCTCATAAATAGCTTTATGTAAATACTTTCCTTTGATTGGATGACTTTCGAAAGAAATGGGTCTTCCTTATTGCATTAAAACAACACCAATTCCATTTCTTGAGGCATCACATTACACATTAAAAGTTTTGTTAAATCTGGTGTAGCTAAGACCGGTGCTTGGCACATTGCCTCTTTAAGATGTTTAAAGGCCTTCATTGCTTCTGGAGTCCAAGAAAATGCAAATTTCTTTAGTAATGTTGTTAGGGGTGCTATTATCCCATAATTCTTAACAAACTTGCGATAATACCTTGTCAACCCGAGAAATCCTCGCAATGTTTTATGGATGTGGGGATTTTCCATTCCTTAATGGCTTTAATTTTGCTGCGATCTACCTTAACACCTTCATGAGATACAATATGACCAAGATATTCCACCTCTTATACTCCAAAGAAACATTTGGAGGCTTTTTCATATAATTTTTTCTCCTCCAATAGTTTGAGCATCCTGTCAACATGTTGAACACAATCCTTCCAAGACTTACTGTAGATTAGTATATCATCAAAAAATACTAACACAAATTTTCTAAGGGTTTGAAAATGGAATTCATCAAACCTTGAAATGTAGAAGGTGCATTGGTAAGGACAAAAGGCATCACCAAAAAATCATAATGACCCTCATGAGTTCTAAATGTTGTTTTCAGAATGTCTTCAGTCTTAATTATGATTTGATGATATCCTGAATGAAGATCCAACTTGGTGAAGTAAATTGCTCCATGCAATTCATCCAATAATTCATCAATGATAGGAATATGAAATTTATCTTTAATAGTGAGCTTGTTGATCTCCCTATAATCCGGACACATGCGCCATGATCCATCCTTCTTGTGCACCAATACTACTAGAGTAAAGAAAGAACTTTGACTACGTTGAATTATACCATCCTCTAGCATTTCTGCAACCATACATTCAATTACGCTTGTTTGGGAATATGGATATCTGTAAGGCCCGATGTTTGGAGGAGCACTTCCTGGAATGAAATGAATAGCATGATCATGATCATGAATAGGTGGGAGGCCATTGGGAGTCTCAAATATCTTGGAATGATTGTCCAAAACATTTTGGATATGTGGAGAAATAGATGATTTCGATGTGGGAACCTCTAGTGAACATAATTATGCAATTACGCCCCGTTGTTCTTTCTTTAGAAGATTTTTCATGTTGTTAGAGCTTATTATATTTCTTGGTTTCCCTGTGATACCCCTTAATTCAAATTCTTTTCCTTCCAAAAAAAAAAATTCAAGAAAAGTTCTTGAAAATTAAAAGCTACCGTACCCAAAGATTGTAGCCATTGGATGCCTAGTACAACATCAACACCACCCATTGGAATGGAAAGCATTGAACTATTAAATGCATATTCTCCCATGGATAGCTTTATATTATGACACTTTCTAGAGAAATTTATGGTTCCTCCATTTGCAACCATCACTTGACTCTCTAGTCCTGGATATAGGAAGTAATTCAATTCCTTGGCTATCTTACAATGAATAAGATTATGGGTATTACCAAAATCAATCAACACTATTACCTTTTTATTCTTGATATGTCCTTCTATCTTGAGGGTTTGAGGAGTGGTAATTCCTGCCAATGCATTACAAGATATGGTTAGATTCATTTCTTCTTTCTCTAGGTTTGGTTCTTGGTGTATATACTCTTCTTTTGACGTTTGTTGTTCCTTTTCTTCCTCCTCTTCACAATATATGTAAAATAATTTATTCTTAGCACACTTATGACCTTTAGTGTATTTGATATCACAATTGTAACAAAGCCCTTTTTCTCTTTATTCTTCCAATTGTTGTGGTGTCAACCTTATAGGTTGTGGAAGGCTATGGGAAACAACACTTACATCTTTATAGTTGTGAGTGGTAGGCTTACTTGTTGCCATAATTTTGCTTTCAATTTTTCTTGCCAACCTGAATGCCTTCTCCAATGAATCAGGTTCCCAAAGGCAAACCTCATGTTGGATGTTATCCTTTAAAGTCTCTATGAACACATCAATCCTATGCTCCTCTAGAATATCTTTTACCCTTATATTCAATTTTTAGAATTCCTCAATGTGCTCCACCATTGAACCCTTATGTTTGGGATTTATCAATTGGCTAAAGAAAGTGTTGCTTTTTGTATCCTCATAATGTGCTATCATTTCCTCCATAAAAATTGACCAAGTGACAATTTGTTTACGAGAAAAAAGCCATCAATATCATTCAAACTAATTGGGTTCCAAATATAAAGTTGCAATGCGTACCTTTTTTTATGTTTGGCACATTATGGAGATCAAAATATGGCTCCATCTGTAGTATCCATGTTACGAGATCCTTGCCATCAAAATTCCTCATATCAATATTTGGAACATGGTGAGTCTTCAATCCAATGTTAGATTCTATGAAATCATGATTAACATTAATTTTTTCTAATCATGAGTTTTCTCTACTACCTTTTCTCCATTAGGAAGCATTTCGTGTGGCAACTTTGACAAACCTCCTTTCAAACCTTCCAAGTCTTTCTTCAAATATTTAATGTTTTCTTTTAGTTTTGCTTCTAAACCATCCATCTTAGCTTCCATATTAGCTTCCACACCATCCATCTTAGATTCCATGCCTTTATTTAAACCATCCATCTTAGCTTCTGTTACTTTTTGTGAGAGTGAAATTTGTGTGCACTTGGTCTCGTAATTTTGATATATCATGTTGCATTTCTTCCTCTTCTTCATGAGTCATGGTAGAGCTTTCAGGTTTCTTACTAGGTGTTTCCATTTTCTTTCTTTGGGACATTAATTAATTACAATTATGCTTCACTATTCCCTTTGAACCACTTCAAACTAATTTTTCAAACCAAACTTATGCAAATTAAAAAAAAATACACACCTTTTTTCACTTTGTAGGAGCTCAATATTGAATCTATTATATCTCTGTAATTTCATATCTCCAAGGTCTTAAATTGCATCCTGTGGTATCCCTCTAAGTCCTCTTTCTAACCCTAGTAGTCTGATCAATATTGGATTCTTCAAGAAAGAGTGATGCCAAATCTCCCACGATGACCTGATTATAGACTAGTTCAGTAGAGCGGACTTGTACGACCTTCCACATGTCATTTTTTTGATATTAGGACCTAAAAACGATGCAAAAAAAATTACACTCTGTCCTCTTTGTGTAACTTCTTACGAAATTTCAATCCGATGCTCAAAGATAAAGTTATGATGATTTTCCCAAGGTCACCTGTTTGAGATGTAATTCGAGACCCTCCAAAAACCCTATTTCCTTGGATCATATCTCCGAAAATATATCGAGACAAGATCTAAAATTCGGACCCGAGGTTCATCAAGACTTCGGCTCAAATGGATTTGAATTTCAGTTTTTGAAACTTTGTAGAAAAAAAGTTATAGCAAAAATTCCACGATGACCTATTTGTATCAGCGAAACCCTAGAATCCAAACCTCTCATACCAAATATTATGCAACCAGCTCACAAAATAGAGAAAATATAGATCAACAACTTCAGAATCAGCCTCTTTAAGGGGGAACCTCCTTTTCATTACACAAATTAACAATTCTTGGATGATACAAATGAAAATACCTCCTTTCTATATATAGGAGTCTAAGGGGTCACAATATAATCAGAGCCGACATACCAATAATATTCTAAGAGCACAACAATAACAATTGTGGGCTTCTATGGGGCACAATAATAACAATATGGGGACTACATGGGCACAACAATACAATAAGGGGGTTGCACTAATAACAATAAGGAGCTACGCTAGAGACCTAACATTCCATGTTCAAGTCTACGTGTTTTGAGCCCATTTACTAAGGCTAATCTTGAAGATAAAATAATTAATGATGCTCTCGCTTTCAAATAAGTCTTAGTGAATTGGCTTCAAATTTATTGACTTAAAATAAAAATTATTGTAAGAAATTCAATTCAAAATCTTAATACTGCTAATTGTGAATTCACATCTCATTCCAAGACATTTTAAATATTTTCAAAATCTTAATACTACTAGTTGTGGATTCACATCTCATTCGCATCTCATTCTAAGACATTTTAAATATTTTTATGCTAGCATAACACACAAATATCTCCAATAGATATGTATATCAATTTACTTTGCATCATATATAGTGGAGAGGCTATTATGATTCAATTCAACATTTTGGTTCAGGTTTCATTATGCCATATCTACATATTTTCTTTAGATAATTTATTTTTGGATAAACTACATCGCTCATATTGGTCTTAGGAAAAAAAAGAAAAATAGAGAACTAACTTGTGAATGACCAACCATCTAATTGAATAAATATTGCAACAATTGTAATGTGCTCATTTAAAGCATGAAGTGGAACATGACTAATGAGGTTTATCCAATGTGAAAGGATGAGGGCACATTTTTTTATTGCCAATCAAAACCAATTGAAATAGTCATAATGACATCTGTGTAGTTTGATTTAAGGAATATAACACCCACTAATAACGTTTTTAAAATCTAAGTTTCAAAGTATAATTTGTGTCCTAAAGTTATCATATAAACCATTGGAGGCATTAGATTAGGGTTATTAAAATTTGTTCGCAAAACGTCTTTTTTTATCTATCTATTTTTCTTTCTTTTTGTAGTACTCTTCTCAATTCAAAAAGTACATCGAATGCTAAGTAATCTGTTTCTATTCGACATAAATATGGTTATATATGGTCATTTTTCTGGCATTATTATTAAGTAGGAGTAATTTACATGCTAAGTTTTTTCACTATTTTATTTTTTCAATCAAATGATTTGTACCATTTTTTTCATTTGGAATATATGAATAAAAAAAACTACCATCACCCAATACATGCTTCTTCAATATATGTTTATGATTGATTGTGAGACCTATTTAATTTGTAAATAATATATTGTAAAGTTTTCTTGTGAGGTCACTA
This sequence comes from Pinus tabuliformis, assembly GCA_031772625.1. Taxonomy (NCBI): domain Eukaryota; kingdom Viridiplantae; phylum Streptophyta; class Pinopsida; order Pinales; family Pinaceae; genus Pinus; species Pinus tabuliformis. The sequence goes on from CM062808.1 coordinate 159,947,869, forward strand.
TCTTTTCACTTGTCTCTTAGCATTTCATTATTATTTTTTCCTTTACAATGAAACATAAGAGTTGAAAATATTTTCAGCTATTCTAAAGGGATTATAATTATCAAAATTTTCTAATACAATGTTTTGTCTTTAAAAAATTTATTTATCGGTGAAATTTCACCTTAAAAGTTTTCCCTATGCTAGTCTAAAGGATCCATTTTGATATGATATCTAAGAAGTAAAGGATCTTTTAACTCTTTTACCTTGAAAATCTTGTAAAATATTTATATTATGTAATTTCTTATATTTATTTATGTAAGATTTTAATCCTCTTTCCATTCTACTTTCTATCACTATAAAATTCATGTATCTTTGAAGGATTTTAGTTTTGTTTCTAGGAAAATATACCTAAATATTTCCCACTTTTAATAAGAAATGTACAAAATTCATTACACCTACAAATAGAGTCCTTAAGGTCTACATATTTAATTAAGTATTAGTTCCATCTATGTTATATCTTTTCCATGAACTTTATTTCAAAAAACCTTCACTACCATTTCTTACGGAGAATGTAGGCCTCATGAACACAAACTATCATACTATTGATAAAATATTTCTTCATATAAGTAATTTAGGCGTCCTCTCTTTATTTTTGTCCTTTTGGGGTATCTTTCTTAATTCAAATAACCTGAACTTTGAGCCAACCACCTTCCTTTTTCACCTTGATATTGTTTACCAAGGTGTGCACTTGTCTTAATTGATTCCTAGGGCTTGTCAGGAATGATCTAAGATGACCTTCCTACCTTCCCTAACTAGTATTAGACCTCCCTTCCCTTATACTATATATGATTCAATAGTTAGGGGGAAGACAAATTTTGGCAAGCTCCCCGTGGAAGTACAAGTAAGCCCCACTCTTTAGGGGAAACACACAGGTTAGCAAGTAAGCCTGATGATACCTAGAGGGGCTGAAAGCTTCAGTCCATCTTAGTCCCACCTGGATAGATTTCCTTGGTCAGGAATCTAGTCCATGTCATTGCAGTGCCTCAATTGTTGAGTGATTGGCTGGATAGCTAGCCCTGGTCAGGAATCTAGTCCATGGAATTGTGGTGCCCAAATTGTTGAATCACTGGTTGGATAGATTTCCCTGGTCAGGAATCTGTTCCATGGCATTCGGTGCCTAAAAGTTCTTCATGGTTCATATAGTTTGAGATCTTCCATTGTATATGTATATTATGAATACCTCCCTAGTTAAGAGGGAGTGTTGGAAAAATTAACTATGTTCAATCTTCAATAATGCACTTGAGTCATTATGTAATGTACTTGTCAAAAGAATAAAGAAAAGAATTATTATTATTATTATTGTGACTTATTAAAGCATGGGTTTCATGATTGGGTCAACTTGGTTTAGGTCAAAGTCCCCATTGAGGACTTCTAGGATTTATTTTGGGTCTACAGAGTTATTGTACATTTAAATAGAGCCTTCTTGGGATTTTGAATCATGTAAATCAATTTAGTATTGAGTCAAATATGAATTATGGAACCTCCATACCATCTCTTTGATCACTGCAAAGCAATGCAGTAAGATCATTTCCCAGACCAAGAAATTCGTTTTCCTTATGATTCGCCCCCAAGGCAAGAAGAAGGTTATGGTCACGACTTCTAGGCAGGGCTCCTCTGCACAACAACAACAGATGGATAAGGTCATGGAGGAGTACAGGGACATTTTCGCCTCACCCACAAGGGTACCTCTGCACTGTCAGGTCAAGCACTCCATCGATCTGACCCTGGGCGTGCCGCTGCCCAATGGACCAATTTATCGATGCTCTGTTCTGGAGAATGATGAGATCAAGAGGCAGATTCAGGAACTACTACAAAAAGGGCACATCAGGCCAAGCTCATCACCCTGTGGGAGCCCGATTGTATTGGTACAGAAGAAGGATGGGACCTGGAGACTCTATATTGACTATCGGGTGCTGAACAAGATCACTGTCTGGAATAGGTACCCAATCCTGCGGATTGATGACCTTCTGGACCAGCTCAAGGGGGCCAAATATTTCAGCAAGATTGACTTGAAGTCAGGTTATCACCAGGTGCCTATCGAACCCTCCGATGTGTGGAAGACTGCCTTCAAATCCAAGGAGGGCCTTTTCGAATGGTTGGTCATGTCGTTCAGATTGACGAACGCCCCTGCAACCTTCATGAGACTGATGGATGACATCTTGCGGCCCTTCACCAATGCATTCGTGGTGGTGTATCTAGATGACATCTTGATCTTCAGCCAGAGTTGGGAAGAACACCTCCACCATATTCGGCAGGTCCTTCAAACCCTTCGACAACACAAGTTGTGTGCTAACTTGGAGAAATGCACCTTTGGCTTGACCCAGGTTCAATATCTGGGGTACATCATTGATGAGGAGGGTGTACATGTGGACCCATCCAAGATAAAAGTCATTCAAGATTGGCGAGCCCCAACCACTCTAACAGAGCTCCATAACTTTTTAGGTCTTGCCAATTTCTACCACAGGTTCGTGTTGGGGTTCTCTCATATTGTCTTGCCTTTAATTCAAGTCACCAAGGGCGGAGTGAAAGAAAAGTTCTTTTGGTTGGAAACCCAGTAGCGAGTGTTCTCCAAGTTGAAGAATCGCCTCTGTTCTGCACTAGTGCTCACATTACCAGACCTGCAACAACCATTTGAGATTGAGACAAATGCCTCTGACTATGCTATTGGGGCAGTTCTTACTCAACATGGGCATCCAGTGGCTTACCACAGTGAGACACTTTTAGACACAGTTCGAAAGTACCCCACTTACGACAAAGAAATGTATTCCATTGTGCAGGCCTATCGTCAATGGAAGCATTACATTCTGGGGAAGGAAATGGTCATCCACACAGACCACCGACCTCTACAGTTCATACAGACACAAGGGAAGTTGTAGAATGATCACCATCAGAAATGGTCCACCTATCTGCAACAGTTCCATTTGAACATTAAGTATAAGAAGGGTAGCACCAATAATGTCGCTGATTGCCTCAGCAGACCACCGGTCATGGCGCTAATCACTGTGCTCGACTCCTGTGGGCACAAGACATCAGGGTGGCCGCATGTTTACAAGAGCGATCCAGAATTCGGTAGCATATACCAGACACTCTTGGAAGGGAAGAAAGTTACAAATTTTCACCTTTAGGATGCACTGTTATGCCACTTGGGACACATATGTGTTCCTTCAATTGAGCATGCCAAGATGATTTGGGAGGCGCACTATAGTCGGGTCGTTAGAAATTTCGGAGTAGAGAAAACAATGGCGGTATTGCTGAAGTATTTTTATTGGCCGAAACTTTGTCAGGATGTTGGGAAGTACATTAGATCCTGCACCGCCTGCACCATTGCCAAACCAACCATCAAGAAGCAACGCTTGTATAATCCTCTACCTACTCCTAGCTGGCCTTGGGAATCTGTCTCCATGGATTATATGTCGAGCCTTCCTTCTACTAAACACGACAATGATTGCATTTTTGTGGTCATCGACAAATTCTCTAAAATGGCCATCATGGCGGCCTGCAAGAAGAGTATCTCAGTAGAGGCCACTGCTAAGCTCTTCTTTGAGGGAGTGTGGGTACACTTTGGGATCCCACAGTCCATTATCTCAGATCGGGATAGTGGATTCCTGAGTGAATTTTGGTTAAGTCTCTGGTTGATGCTGGATATAAAACTCACTAAGTCTGATACAGAAAGAGCGCCTTGCTGGGCCCCACCGCAAGCTTCACCTGCTCTGATATGGGCCAAACAGTTTTCAACCAGCCAACCCCAAGTAATTACAGTTTTATGTCAAATTTCATTTCAATATGTCTTCAAAGGGAAAATCAAAAGCCACAGAGGAAAACCGTATGCTTCCCCTGTAATTGACCTACAACATCAACCTTTAGTAGAACAACATTATAAAATCTATGAAACCAATTGTGAGTTTGATCTCTACGTACTCCACAATTGGTTAAAGAAAAATTTTGTTGACCTCAGTGAAAAATTGAGTTTTTGGGATTCTTTCCTACCTCAATTGATTTTTCCACAAACCCACCATTTCCCATAATTCGTTGCATGGTGCCATTTCAAGTACATACCCAGTCAGAGAGCTATTTTTGCCTAGAATAACGATATCTTGTTCACAATTACCCTCGACTCCATATGTCAAATGCTCCAGATCCAAAATTCAGCCTCTCTGCACCCCTTCTCTGTAGATTCCCTCATGGAACTCTACAAAAATATGATATTCCCCCACAGAGCCAAAAATTTTGAGACATTTTTGCCTGAAAATGTCCAATTGCCCAAAACAAACCCTCCTTATCTGTCCTCAATGTTTCCAGAAATGACAAAACAAATCATTTCTATAGTTTCTTGTTTGTTGGGCTATCAAACCGATCAATGGGTTGATGAATCAATTATAGGTTTTCTATCAGTATTCTCAGCAGGAGAAAAGCCTTCAATTATTTTTCATTACAGTGAATTCTTAGCAGAAGTCATCCATGAAAATTTCCTAAATTTTCTACAGAAGGAGTTTTCAAGCATGCTTCAGTCTTGTTTTACTTGTTTTTATTTCATCAAGCAGATAGATTTCAATTTCCTCTACAAAAGCTGGATGAACAAGGAAATTCATAGTCTGTGATTCATTGGACTTCCTTAGTAAGGAAGAATACCAATGAATTCACATTAAGTGATTATGTGGACCAGTTTTTTTACAAAGTTTCTTGCCTAATTAAGAGTGATGATGAACCTAGAATTGGACCTGAGATTAAGAGAATTCTACATCTCACTGAATAGACAAAGACAGGTGATTGGTAGTTGTATCAGAATTACACTGAGACCAAAGTGTATGGATGTGAATTGCCTCCATATAAATTGCCTAAATTTGTTCCCATAAGAATTTTTTTCATTAGATTATATTAGGAAAATGATAAATATGGATGAGTTTCACTTTGTGTCAGCCAAAAAGAAATCTCATTTTAAAATCAAAACACAGGTTGTGCCTTTCATTTGTAATGCCAGGACAACAGAAAAAGAAATATATCTTCTCCTTAAACAAATGAAATTTAAGCTCAGTTTCACTTGCTCATATGATCCTATAGGAATTATCTCAAAGTTGAGAGAAGAGCAAAAAACTACTCCCTATACTCACACTCCTAGACCTAAAATTGAGAAACATATGAATCAAGATTAATGGCAAGAAAATACATTGTAGAAGGCAGAGGAATAGGTACTTTCTTCTACAACATCATAGACTCCAGTGCCACAGGATAAGAACGATAAAACACCAACGGAAAGTGTTTCCCCTTCAGTCTCATAAATTCAAGGGAGAGAATTCCAAATATACAAAAAGAGGCAGAAAACCAATCCAGTAGAAGAGTCTTTGTAGGAAGAGAATACACAGTCTACAATAGTCTTAATAGGTCCCTATGCTTCTACTTTCCCTCGAAATGAAGAAATTTTTATAGGTTCACCATCATCTTCAACTTCTCAAGAGCCACTGGAAACATCTCAATCAGGAGAATTAGCCCGTGATCAGGCTAAACCAAGTATATTTGCAAGATATAAGGAAATAAAAAAGAAGAATGAAATCTTGAAAGCTACAACCTATTCTCAGTTCTGGAAGCAAACAACATCATCACAACACAGAATTCTCTATGCTTTTGATACTGAGAAAGGAAAAATGCAAATAGTTTTCCTTGAAGCCGAAGTTCCTTTTCCTAAGATTGCAGATGACTACAAAATGTCCATTTTCTCTTTTAAAATTGATCAAATCCATCCTATTGATCAAATGGACTAGCATAAACAAACAGGTGAAATGTTATATTATACTTTGACAAATTCAGCAATGGAAGCATACAGAGTCCAGGCTTCAGTTAACAATATTCAGTCTCAATTAAAATTAGAAAAATATATTCTTTGGCCAAAGACATGAAGATAAAGTCTTTAGAATATTTGGTGATTAAACTGGGATATGATCCCAGTAATGTAAAATTTGTTGAGGAGATCATTAAGAGAAAAAATGCTGGCATTGCAGCCTTAAAGGAGCAACTCAAACTTCCATCTACTTAAGATCCACAAACAAAGGAAGTTGGTCAACTAGAAAGGAGAAAGAATATATGTTCAAAATCATCATTGAACAGAATGGACAGATTAAAGAAATGGAGACTGAAATAGAAAAATTGCTAAAGGAAAAAGAATAACAATCAACTCAATTAGCATTCATTCCTCTAACAGCAGTTCCAATCACAGGTACATCAACAACAGGGGCTTCTACTTCAGCAGTTACTAACACAGTGGAGATATAGTCTACAGAAACATCAACTGAGTTAATCAAAGCTATGGAAGATTTATCTATCAGAGGGAAGGATATTGAAAAATTGAAAGCTCATCTTAATAATCTCCAAGAACAAAAGTTAAAAATTGATAATGTGTATCTGTCAGAGCTTCAGAAAACTCACAGATTAACTCAAAGGATTGAATTTCTAGAAAATGAATCTTCTATGGCACAAATAATTGCACAAGCAAAGGAGAATATCTGGGTAGAGATTAATGAATCCATGACAAAAATTTGGCCTTCAATTGAAATTATTTTCAAGCAAGAAGAGTTGGTGCAGAAATCAAAATAAGTCATAGAATATATAAAGGAGGATTTTGGACAGAAACCAAGTGAAGCTACTGCCTTAATAAGAATTTTAAATTGAAAGACACAAGAAGAACTGAAAGAATATGAGATTGCAGATATAACTGAGACAATTCTTGAAGTAAGAAGAGTTCTTACTAAAAGAAATTTAATGCTACAGTTAGAGAATAAATGTTATAATCTGCAGGCCAGCATTCAAAAATTCCATAGAAAGTTCAATATACTGCATCAAAAAGGACTTCCAAGTTTAAAGGGGATGGGAGATAAATTATTTCAACTGGATGATTATCAACAAAAGTTATATTCCATAGCAAGAGATAAATCCAAATTTTCCACTATTACGGGAACTATTACAGGGAAGGATTTCATGGAAGGTTTGAATTTCGACTTATTTATCAAACATGAAATAAAACATTTGTTTATAATCAAGCCCACTTTCCAGAAATATACCGAAGTGGATGAAACTTATAGAAAGTTAATCAAATTTTCCATCCCAGATGAAGAAAGATGGGATAAATTATGTCATCTTCTTGAGTAAACATGTATTAATCTTCAACAACAAAGCAACAACCTTTTCAGTCTAAGTCATCATCAGAATCCTCGAAATCAGTGCTAGAAATCTTCAACAATTTAATTTTCTTATTTTCTTGTACTATTTTAGTAAAAACCTTTTTTAGATATTTTGCAATGAATTCTTGATATTTTATCAAGATATTTTGGAGAAAATTGTATAAATACTTCATATGTCAAAGTACAAAGGGTTGAACCCTTGGGATAAGCTATCAAGAAGAATTGTATTGATCTGAAGCTCTCTGATTTTAATGAAAGGATTCTGAATTTGTGTCAAATCAGTTGTGTTCTTGTGAGTTATTCATTGTTTTTTATTTCATGTTGTAAATTTCTGCATGTATTTACTTTTAAATGAAGAAATTTGGGTAAGATAAGGTTGAGTATCAACCTGTCTGAAATCCCCTATGAAGTTATATATATTATAAAGATTAGTTTATTGGACTGTTTGTATGAAATAACTCCTATAAATCTTTAAATTGTCACTTCTTCATCAATTTAATCAGTTGTGTTCTTGTGAGTTATTCATTGTTTTTTATTTCATGTTGTAAATTTCTGCATGTATTTACTTTTAAATGAAGAAATTTGGGTAAGATAAGGTTGAGTATCAACCTGTTTGAAATCCCCTATGAAGTTATATATATTATAAAGATTAGTTTATTGGACTGTTTGTCTGAAATAACTCCTATACATCTTTAAATTGTCACTTCTTCATTAATTTAAATATATTTTTGTTGGGTTGTAAACATTGGATACATGCATATTTTCCATATGGTTAATTAAATAATCTGTCTGATTTTTTGTTAGGCCATAGACTCTTTGATTTATTCCTTACACATCTCTTTTAAAGAAAATTTATGTTGAGAGGTGGAGAACCAACCCTTTAATTATATCATGATTAATTAAGATTCAACACCTGTTTGAATTAGTTTAAAACATTGGTCATCCAAATATTTTAAAAACCAACAAAATATTTTATATGATCTAACTTAATTCCTAACCTAGAATTATATTTAGGGGTACAACATACCCTAAAAAATATACCACTTGACCTGCTAGCTGATGTACTACACTTCACAACTCCACTTCAGTCCACGTACCCTAAACACATCTACTAGTTCTTATGCTTCCAATATGAATCTCCACAAATATACTTATATTAATGATCACAAGTTCTTTAGGTTACTGAACATGACTCCAAATGCTTCTTCCCTTTATCTACTCCTTATTCTATCAAGTCATCAATACATAGGGACTTTTTGGAGTTGTTCAGAACTTTGTTTGTGAACAAATCCTAGGTTTCCCACTTCTGCCTTGCTTTGCTACTATATGAAGACAAGTTAAGGGCTTGGAGGTTTCCCACTTTTCATTGTAAGATGTCCTTCTCTTCAACAAACTAGGACTTAATGACTGGTCCACTTGGATGCCTTCTTTTATCCTGCAAATAATCAACCCTTTACTTCCACACTTTTTCGTCTCCTAGAAAACCTAATAGTCCTTCGTAGGTCTGTATATAGGGCACACAACTACACCTTCTTGCTTCCCTCCAAACAATCCACAAGATGTCTTATAATTCTGTCCAACCTGTTAGCGCTTGAGATTTCACCCTAGGCTGAGGAAGGTAAACCTTCAAGGCTACATCAAACCATTTCACCTCGTAGCTAGCCCTACGAGGTATGAGAAGGCTCTCTCGGGTCAGATTTGATAGATCTTATAATATAATTAAGCTGACCAAATAGAAATAAAGATTTTAGGCTAGTAAATTGATAGGGGGTTTGATTTGATGATTTTTGGGGTTTTTTTAATGGAATGACGGGGCTTTTCTGGGCTACATGGGCAAAATCACAGCTTCAAACAGAGAAATATAATGACTACACAGGTTATCAACTGAGGCAAGGTAGGCATGCAATTTAACACCAAATCTGGTTTCAAATGGGATGGCAAGACTGGTGAGGAGCTAAGGAGGGCAGACAATAACTCTGAATCCTCCTTAAACAGTAGAAAACATCGAATGCGAACAAACTTATAGGAGGAGCATATAATACTATGAATTCCTACCTAATCACTTCATTTGTTCAGCTTGAAAGGGTCATGAAATGAAATGGAACATAACTGATTACATATGAGACAAAGGGAAAAACTTATGCTAAATCAACATACCACATGAATCTCAGCAAACAGAGCTGTGAAATTCCATTAAATTCTGTCATAAAACTGTACAATAAAAAGCTCTCTGCTTCTCCAGCAGCTCCCAGCGCTCAGAAAAAAAAACTCCCCTCCTTCCTCTTACTCTTCTCTTTACAAATGAATAAATACCATGCTGCCCAAAACAGGGCGCTGTTTTAACTAACTACAAAAATATGAAACAAAAAACCACTGGGGGAAAACAAATCGACCCCAAGCCCGGCATTTATTTTTATCATTATTAATAAAATAAACTAAAAAAAAAAACAATCAGCGCTTCAACGCTTCCTGAAGAGAGAATAGCGCTCTTTCCACTGAAATCCGTTGAATCTGGTGAATAGGTGGCATTACAGGTGTCACTTCCTTTGCTGAAGATAAACATGAGCAGTCGAATCTGAATGCCACTTTGCACATTCTGGGTTTCATAACTGCGCCCCAAATCTGGAAATGCGTTGGCCATTTTACCGCAATTAGGAGAAGATTTTGAAAATCTGGAATAAATCCACCGCATATATCGGATGGAAATCAACCCCTCTACAATCTTTCTTATCCAATACTAATGGGCATATCTGTTGAGCACTGCAAATGAGAATCCCGCAGATGGAAATCTGACTGCAGAAACTAAAAAAAAAAAAAAAAAAAACGAAATATACTTCATTGGAAACGGTCTTTCCTATTTCCTTTTCCTTGGGATTGATCTATATCTACACAGTGACACAATATGCTTTGGAATATTTCTTTATGGTACAGGTATCAGGAATAACTATTTTCTATTTATCACAATCAAATATCCCTATAACTGAATCTGATTCATGCATCTCCATCACCAATCTGTAGTTTGTTTTTGTCCTCATGACCTGAGAAGAAAAACGCTGAGCTGCTGCCCGGTGCTCCCATCGGGATTGATCATATGAAAGGACTCTGAATCTGAAGACCCAACAACTCGTTCATAAGTTGCTCTCATATACATGGGCTCGCCTTCTCTCCCTTAGTCATAGTGGGCAAAACTCCAGCCCCAACCGATATGGACTGCATCATCTTCAATACGGCTTACGGGTTGGTTGTTCTCTGTAACATTGCGTTTTATGGCAAAACCCACCTTGAGCCCATTGCAATACATGGTCCATACAGGAATAGAAAACAAAGACCCATCGTGGGTGCTGTCCTCCTCATCGCTTTCTTTAACCACATTTTCATCAATATTTATCTTTGTCTTCTGGTTTCGAGTTAGCTGAGCTGTTTGGCCCATATTTGATGCTTTTTAATGCGCAAAAACATGAGTACCAGCAAGAATCAATTGCCCACGACAGATAAAATCAATGGGCTTGTTTGAATCAGAAGACCGCTTGACCAATTTAAGAACAGATTCATTTAGAGCTAGGTGCTCGGATGCCCTTCCTCCAGGAACTATCAACCCATCATACATGCTTGCATCAATGTCATCGAAAGATGCTGTCAAAACAAAATAGTGGCCTCAAATCATGCTGCCATTCGAACAAACTCTGCCTTCTCAGGCCGAAAGAGCTTGCATTGCTCACCAACATGCAGACAATCTTTGAAGGCACATCCACCAGACTCACTCGCATTTACCATTTGCCTGATCTCGGAGAACATCCACGCTAGAGAACTCTTTGTGACTTTTATGAGACTGGGTTGGTTGAAACCAGGTGTGTCCGTAAGATAACCACCAGTTGGTAGTGGAAGTAATGATACATTCCGGGTGGTGTGCTTTCCACGACCACTTCTCACAGAAATTTCTCCAACACGTTGTTCTTCAAACCACTTGCTTCCATCCCCTGCCTGTCTTGTGAAAATGTCCATGTCACTAGGAATATCTAGACCACGACGCAGTGCATTGATCAAACTAGACTTCCCTACTCCACTAGGACCGACCACTACAGATGTGCAGTTCTCTAAAACTTCAGCAATAGCTGTCAATCCAGCGTTTGTATTGGAAATGCAAAAGAGAGTCTCATAACCCCAAGTCCTTACTCTGTCTCTCCATTTATGCAAAACCAAGATGGTGCTGACTTGCCGCCAGATGAAGAACCGGAGAAGATGTTGGCAGTAATTTTGCTGCTCGGAATTCTGAGCACTTTGCTTTGTCAAAGCCTATTACTTCTCTCCATCAAAAGTATTCATAAATATCCGCATCACCAGCTGAAGCAAGACGAGCAGCAACTAGAAGACGAGGTGGTGAGGATATCTGCCCAAAGTGACATCCTATATCCATAAACCTGGCCACGTGGGTGACAATTCTTCTAAGCCCATGTATGATGCAGTTGATAGGAACCCATAGCAATCTCCGTATCTCTTGAACCATCTAGAGAGCGTTGGTTGATATTTGCAGAGCCCAGAATCGCATATTCATCATCTACAATCATGCCCTGAAAAACCAAATCCTTCAAAACAGTTTGTGTTTCCAACAACAATATCTGCATAAGAGAAGTCTGCGATTTTTCCGCAAAGCCAGAAATGTCACCAATTAATGCATAGGCATCACTCACTGTTATATAGCTCTCTGGATTGAACTTTTGATAAACTTCAAGCAGGAATGAATCAAGTTCTACATTCAAATTATGCAGGCAGTCTTGAAATTTCCACATTAGTACCTCAGAGAGCTTTCACGTTATTAGTCTTTACAATCAATGACACCTTTTGGAGAAATTTGAAAGTGTTCTTTTACTTCTACTAAGCAGGGTGAGCTAATCACTTTGCAAATGCGTTCCTCACCTCGACCTTGGCGAAGCTGCGTTCCTCACCTCGACCTTGGCGAAGCGCAAGCCTTATGGTGGAAGCATGAGCTATGATATTTCCTCCGAGATAAATATTTTCAATAATTGCTTTCACAAGTAGCCTTTGCAACATCCTCCATCGACGTTCAGGATTGGAGAAATTTGGATCTGGACATTGTATAGAAACAGGCCATAATACTCCAGGGTAACTAGCAATGATGGAATGAAATGACGATGATGCATCAGTGGAAACAAAATACGCATTCATCAATTCCATTTCTAGCATCCCTTTTCTCAAGAATCTTGGCTCCACCCATTATAACAATGAATGGATGCTTGGGTTTCTGTAAAGTTTCTGCAAACAAAGATAGCACCTCTGTAAGGTGGAAACCTACAATTCTGGCATAAGTAAAGCGGGCAACTCCAACAGTAGATGCAAGAACTCTGTGAGACTCAGAAAATGAATCATTAACAAGTTTTTGCTGAGAGATTCCTTGCAAAATCCATACAATTAGCAGCTTCCTCTCTATACAGTGATAGGTTCCCTAAAAGAAGAATGTCCCCGTTTTCTAGTTTGCTTATACTGCATTCCACCTTATGTCCAGTAACACCCTCTGACTTTCTTTTCCAGGCAGACTGCAAGGTAATCTGCAACAAGCTGTGTGTACTGATCCTTTGATGAGTTTTAAAAAAAAAAAAAAAACCGAATGAGTCACAACCACCACCTTGGCTCCAGCGTTGCAAAAATACTTGAGGGTATTAATTGCATTTTTATTAGGATATTGAATACCAAATTGATCATCCCTGGGACACAGTCTGGAGTCAAATCGCACCATAATGACCTTACCATGAAGTTCATTCCTAGGAAATGTCTTTAGTGTTTGAAAAGGTAAGCAGTGTACCATTTAGTGTTTGAAAAGGTAAGCAGTGTACCATTTCTCTATCAGAACAAAATCCAACAAGCGTATATGAGGCTATGAATATTTGATCAAGATCTGGATCAAGGGTGCCACTGTAGAGAACCTCTATGCCATGATAGTTGAAACCATATGAAGATGAAACTTGACCAAATTCATCAACAGTAGAGTCTGATGTATGCTTTGTTTTCTTTGTGCTTTTACAGAGGTAAGAGCTTGAAGTCGCTGCCAGTTGAAGAGCTGAAGAACAAATTACATAATCTAAAAAGCAACATTTTAATGATTTCTTCTTCAAAACCCTGTTTTGAAGAAGAATCAATCTCTGATATAAGACAGAGTCTAACATCGGCTCCATTTGGGATGGCAGCTGTAGCATCCTAGAGGTGCCAAGAACCGCAGAACTTTGGGAGAGCAGACCAGTGCTTTATTCATTGGGCAATGGAGTCATCTTTCCAACAAATCAACACAGCTGAAGACTTATTTTCACACTGAAACTTAACTCAATCAAACTAAAAGCCAACTGAAACAAGATGCTGCCCTTATGGCTGCTTATTTATTTACAAAACCTACTCTAATCTGCTGTACAAATAATAGATCAAGTAATGCTAAAATGCCATATTAACCATTCAATTAAACCTGACAATGAAGCCGCTTGAGAATGCTGCCACGAAGTCACAGATGCAATTGCTGGCAGCCCTTCATGCACATACTGATCCTGGTCACCGAGAAGACAGCCTGATTTGTCCATCAGAGTGAAAAACCTGTCCATATATGCTGCAATAGGATCACGGACACCGGCCTCTGTTGGCTGCCCCAACTCTGCAATGCATATTTCCAGTTGCACATTGTCAATGTATACCTCTATAGGCAAGTCTGCTATTTCTTGTTTCGATGGAGGAAGGATTTCCAAAAACTTTTTAGGGTCTTGGAAATCATAAGAGTGGATCTGCTCATCTAACCATTGAATCTCATCTTCAATTCTTTCCACAAGTAACTCACAGACGCTAGGATGATAATTCGGAGATTTCAAACATTGAAGGAAAAAACTTAAAACTTCTTCATTAATTTCAATATCCACTAAGCTTTCTCTAAATTCGTCTAGAGCTTCACAAAGTGCAGGGTCTGCCACATACCCTACCATTGCATGAACATATCAACAGGCACTGGAATGTCTGGATCGAGTTGGAGTCGCCAGGTGAATGATTCAGCCTTTCAAGTGTCTGATCGTTGTCCACTATCAACAATCAGATCTGAACTTGATATATGTACTGGGGTAAAGTGTCAATGAAGCGCTATGTTCACAAATCCCACGGAGATAGACTGAAGCAGCGTTTATCTACTTGCGCTGATGTAAAACAAGAGCGTTTTCGAAGGCTTCTGGCGTAACTTCAGGCTCCGTCTAAGACTTATGAAACAAACACATCAATCAACAGACAAGTTTGTTCTTCCCCAGTATGGTCGCCACTATGTTAGCGCTTGAGATTTCACCCTAGGCTGAGGAAGGTAAACCTTCAAGGCTACATCAAACCATTTCACCTCGTAGCTAGCCCTACGAGGTATGAGAAGGCTCTCTCGGGTCAGATTTGATAGATCTTATAATATAATTAAGCTGACCAAATAGAAATAAAGATTTTAGGCTAGTAAATTGATAGGGGGTTTGATTTGATGATTTTTGGGGTTTTTTTAATGGAATGACGGGGCTTTTCTGGGCTACATGGGCAAAATCACAGCTTCAAACAGAGAAATATAATGACTACACAGGTTATCAACTGAGGCAAGGTAGGCATGCAATTTAACACCAAATCTGGTTTCAAATGGGATGGCAAGACTGGTGAGGAGCTAAGGAGGGCAGACAATAACTCTGAATCCTCCTTAAACAGTAGAAAACATCGAATGCGAACAAACTTATAGGAGGAGCATATAATACTATGAATTCCTACCTAATCACTTCATTTGTTCAGCTTGAAAGGGTCATGAAATGAAATGGAACATAACTGATTACATATGAGACAAAGGGAAAAACTTATGCTAAATCAACATACCACATGAATCTCAGCAAACAGAGCTGTGAAATTCCATTAAATTCTGTCATAAAACTGTACAATAAAAAGCTCTCTGCTTCTCCAGCAGCTCCCAGCGCTCAGAAAAAAAAACTCCCCTCCTTCCTCTTACTCTTCTCTTTACAAATGAATAAATACCATGCTGCCCAAAACAGGGCGCTGTTTTAACTAACTACAAAAATATGAAACAAAAAACCACTGGGGGAAAACAAATCGACCCCAAGCCCGGCATTTATTTTTATCATTATTAATAAAATAAACTAAAAAAAAAAACAATCAGCGCTTCAGCGCTTCCTGAAGAGAGAATAGCGCTCTTTCCACTGAAATCCGTTGAATCTGGTGAATAGGTGGCATTACAGGTGTCACTTCCTTTGCTGAAGATAAACATGAGTAGTCGAATCTGAATGCCACTTTGCACATTCTGGGTTTCATAACTGCGCCCCAAATCTGGAAATGCGTTGGCCATTTTACCGCAATTAGGAGAAGATTTTGAAAATCTGGAATAAATCCACCGCATATATCAGATGGAAATCAACCCCTCTACAATCTTTCTTATCCGATACTAATGGGCATATCTGTTGAGCACTGCAAATGAGAATCCCGCAGATGGAAATCTGACTGCAGAAACTAAACGAAATATACTTCATTGGAAACGGTCTTTCCTATTTCCTTTTCCTTGGGATTGATCTATATCTACACAGTGACACAATATGCTTTGGAATATTTCTTTATGGTACAGGTATCAGGAATAACTATTTTCTATTTATCACAATCAAATATCCCTATAACTGAATCTGATTCATGCATCTCCATCACCAATCTGTAGTTTGTTTTTGTCCTCATGACCTGAGAAGAAAAACGCTGAGCTGCTGCCCGGTGCTCCCATCGGGATTGATCATATGAAAGGACTCTGAATCTGAAGACCCAACAACTCGTTCATAAGTTGCTCTCATATACATGAGCTCGCCTTCTCTCCCTTAGTCATAGTGGGCAAAACTCCAGCCCCAACCGATATGGACTGCATCATCTTCAATACGGCTTACGGGTTGGTCGTTCTCTGTAACATTGCGTTTTATGGCAAAACCCACCTTGAGCCCATTGCAATACATGGTCCATACAGGAACAGAAAACAAAGACCCATCGTGGGTGCTGTCCTCCTCATCGCTTTCTTTAACCACATTTTCATCAATATTTATCTTTGTCTTCTGGTTTCGAGTTAGCTGAGCTGTTTGGCCCATATTTGATGCTTTTTAATGCGCAAAAACATGAGTACCAGCAAGAATCAATTGCCCACGACAGATAAAAGCAATGGGCTTGTTTGAATCAGAAGACCGCTTGACCAATTTAAGAACAGATTCATTTAGAGCTAGGTGCTCGGATGCCCTTCCTCCAGGAACTATCAACCCATCATACATGCTTGCATCAATGTCATCGAAAGATGCTGTCAAAACAAAATAGTGGCCTCAAATCATGCTGCCATTCGAACAAACTCTGCCTTCTCAGGCCGAAAGAGCTTGCATTGCTCACCAACATGCAGACAATCTTTGAAGGCACATCCACCAGACTCACTCGCATTTACCATTTGCCTGATCTCGGAGAACATCCACGCTAGAGAACTCTTTGTGACTTTTATGAGACTGGGTTGGTTGAAACCAGGTGTGTCCGTAAGATAACCACCAGTTGGTAGTGGAAGTAATGATACATTCCGGGTGGTGTGCTTTCCACGACCACTTCTCACAGAAATTTCTCCAACACGTTGTTCTTCAAACCACTTGCTTCCATCCCCTGCCTGTCTTGTGAAAATGTCCATGTCACTAGGAATATCTAGACCACGACGCAGTGCATTGATCAAACTAGACTTCCCTACTCCACTAGGACCGACCACTACAGATGTGCAGTTCTCTAAAACTTCAGCAATAGCTGTCAATCCAGCGTTTGTATTGGAAATGCAAAAGAGAGTCTCATAACCCCAAGTCCTTACTCTGTCTCTCCATTTATGCAAAACCAAGATGGTGCTGACTTGCCGCCAGATGAAGAACCGGAGAAGATGTTGGCAGTAATTTTGCTGCTCGGAATTCTGAGCACTTTGCTTTGTCAAAGCCTATTACTTCTCTCCATCAAAAGTATTCATAAATATCTGCATCACCAGCTGAAGCAAGACGAGCAGCAACTAGAAGACGAGGTGGTGAGGATATCTGCCCAAAGTGACATCCTATATCCATAAACCTGGCCACGTGGGTGACAATTCTTCTAAGCCCATGTATGATGCAGTTGATAGGAACCCATAGCAATCTCCGTATCTCTTGAACCATCTAGAGAGCGTTGGTTGATATTTGCAGAGCCCAGAATCGCATATTCATCATCTACAATCATGCCCTGAAAAACCAAATCCTTCAAAACAGTTTGTGTTTCCAACAACAATATCTGCATAAGAGAAGTCTGCGATTTTTCCGCAAAGCCAGAAATGTCACCAATTAATGCATAGGCATCACTCACTGTTATATAGCTCTCTGGATTGAACTTTTGATAAACTTCAAGCAGGAATGAATCAAGTTCTACATTCAAATTATGCAGGCAGTCTTGAAATTTCCACATTAGTACCTCAGAGAGCTTTCACGTTATTAGTCTTTACAATCAATGACACCTTTTGGAGAAATTTGAAAGTGTTCTTTTACTTCTACTAAGCAGGGTGAGCTAATCACTTTGCAAATGCGTTCCTCACCTCGACCTTGGCGAAGCTGCGTTCCTCACCTCAACCTTGGCGAAGCGCAAGCCTTATGGTGGAAGCATGAGCTATGATATTTCCTCCGAGATAAATATTTTCAATAATTGCTTTCACAAGTAGCCTTTGCAACATCCTCCATCGACGTTCAGGATTGGAGAAATTTGGATCTGGACATTGTATAGAAACATGCCATAATACTCCAGGGTAACTAGCAATGATGGAATGAAATGACGATGATGCATCAGTGGAAACAAAATACGCATTCATCAATTCCATTTCTAGCATCCCTTTTCTCAAGAATCTTGGCTCCACCCATTATAACAATGAATGGATGCTTGGGTTTCTGTAAAGTTTCTGCAAACAAAGATAGCACCTCTGTAAGGTGGAAACCTACAATTCTGGCATAAGTAAAGCGGGCAACTCCAACAGTAGATGCAAGAACTCTGTGAGACTCAGAAAATGAATCATTAACAAGTTTTTGCTGAGAGATTCCTTGCAAAATCCATACAATTAGCAGCTTCCTCTCTATACAGTGATAGGTTCCCTAAAAGAAGAATGTCCCCGTTTTCTAGTTTGCTTATACTGCATTCCACCTTATGTCCAGTAACACCCTCTGACTTTCTTTTCCAGGCAGACTGCAAGGTAATCTGCAACAAGCTGTGTGTACTGATCCTTTGATGAGTTTTTAAAAAAAAAAAAAAACCGAATGAGTCACAACCACCACCTTGGCTCCAACGTTGCAAAAATACTTGAGGGTATTAATTGCATTTTTATTAGGATATTGAATACCAAATTGATCATCCCTGGGACACAGTCTGGAGTCAAATCGCACCATAATGACCTTACCATGAAGTTCATTCCTAGGAAATGTCTTTAGTGTTTGAAAAGGTAAGCAGTGTACCATTTAGTGTTTGAAAAGGTAAGCAGTGTACCATTTCTCTATCAGAACAAAATCCAACAAGCGTATATGAGGCTATGAATATTTGATCAAGATCTGGATCAAGGGTGCCACTGTAGAGAACCTCTATGCCATGATAGTTGAAACCATATGAAGATGAAACTTGACCAAATTCATCAACAGTAGAGTCTGATGTATGCTTTGTTTTCTTTGTGCTTTTACAGAGGTAAGAGCTTGAAGTCGCTGCCAGTTGAAGAGCTGAAGAACAAATTACATAATCTAAAAAGCAACATTTTAATGATTTCTTCTTCAAAACCCTGTTTTGAAGAAGAATCAATCTCTGATATAAGACAGAGTCTAACACAACCTAGACTCTCATCCACTAGCAACAAAATCAACTTCGAAACATCATTCTACATACCTTTTCATCTATCAATGGACCTATTTATATTGTTGTAGGTTCTTGACATGGTTAGTGCTTCTGACTGTACACGTTAACCCTTGATTTATTCTCTAAAAGCCCTCATCATACTATCATTTATGCTCCTTATTTAAGCCTCTTCCATGCACAAGCTTCTCGGGCTATTGTAGAACCTGTTTAGGCCTTTCGGCCCTTCAAATCAGAGACTACATAAATCTTAACCCTCCTTCCAAATACACAGAGAAATGAAACTTGATTCTAGAATAATTTCTCTCCTCTAATAACACAAAACTTCCCTCCTTGTCACGACCTATAATCCTATCAAACTCGACCCTCGAACCATTCATAAGAAGACACCAAACCTAATCCTTCTTAACTTCAGCGAGCTCTAATGGTCGGTGGCCTATTTCATCGATGTTTTCCTATGTTTTGTTGCACTTGGATGTGTCTTTTGAGGCTCCTCCTCACCCTTTCTTATAGTTTCTCTAGGGTTAATGGCTAGCTCTTCCAAGGGGCACGACTTCATGTCAAGCCTACATGAAACTTAGTTACAATCCCACATGAAACATATAAAAATTAAATCTCACAATTTACAAGGGCTCTCTTGGTGTACTAAGAAACCCCTTGCTCCTTTAAGGGTGTTCGATCATCTCCAAGTGCCAAGTCATCAAAACATGCTTGGTTTCATACATGAAAGCTTGGGTGCAAAGGCCACCTCTTGGAAACTTATCCCACAAAGACTTTTTGTGGTGTTAATTCCTCCACAAACTTGTATCCTATGGTTTGGAGTACCTCCCAAGCTACCAATCTTGACACAATACTGATATAAACTTCATGATCAGGAGGATTGAACATTATTGCATTGTCAAATGTCAATTTAGGCTCCCTTCTCTTTTTCCATCAATGACAACATCTGAGCACAAACTTTCTTGAATGGTGGTAGCTTATCTCTATGAAAAGATGTAACAACTATGCACAATTTTCTAGAGCCCATTACAATGAGGCTGAAATTCCCTCTTTAACATAAAGTAACAATGATAAAACCCTAAAAATCCAAATTCCTAACCCTAGGAAATGAAACACCAAAACTTTTGTTGGCCTCGATAGATTTAGTTGGTATATCAACTTCCCAAGGTCATAATTTTTGCATATGATCTCTATTTAGCGTGCTTAGTATCCCATTGGAAAGGTCTAGCCAAGAAGTACACATTTCGATTGGGTCTAAGCCAAATCCCGAAGAGTCCACTTAGACCCTACCACATCCAAAAAACATTGTTGAGGGCCTCAAAATGGCCTTGGAAGTTCAAGACTTGAAAAGCTTTAGAAAAACTACCAAGGTGAAGAATTGTGCTTTAAGCCAGTGGAATAGGTGGGTGGTAATATCCACTTGGATCACTTCACCATCCAACTAGAGTTACAATATTGAGTCTTATAGAGTCTTCTTCATCATGATCATGTGGCTAGCCCCTTTTGCATGAATATTAGGTGTTGACATAGCATCCTCTCAAATAATGGTCATCAAAATAGGAAGGTCAACTTCTTAGTGGTATAACATTTGTATACATACTCCAATATTGGTGATCCTTGCACCTTTGGGAAGATATTTATGTGTACAATAGAAAAAAATGATGTTTCACTTAAGCGACTAAATGTTACCCCAAAAAAACATCATTTGATGCCTCAAACTACTCCTCGAAAGTTTTAGGCCCTAATTTGCCAATTTGGGTCCCACTATTAAAAATGATAATGTGAGTTTATTCCTCCATTTTTCCCACTCTAAATGCATTAATATGGATGAAAACAAATATAATTATCCGATATGGACTAAAAAAATATTAAATGCGCACATTTTCTCATATATTCGAGTGGGGTTTATGGGTTAGACTAAAATCCACATGTTATACCCCATACCATAACCACCTAAACCAATATTTGGTTGCATGAAAGGATGTCATGGCTATGAAAAAAACCATTTCTTTCCATCAGTAGTCTAGCTATAGCAACTTTACCATGATCTAAGTATGTCTCACTATGTGCTTTTAAGCATTTCCCATCAGGAAACCCTAGTTTCCTTGTCTTTCATATCCCTCCCCTATATTTTTGTTGATTCTTCATCACCTTGGAGTGGAATACCAAAGGAGGAGACCTTTAGTGGCTTAGGAAAGAGGAATTTGAAACAAAATTTCATGCAATGATCCAAATTTAAATAGGAATGTGGTAAATTACATGTATAACCATAAACACAAAGATGCATAAAAAATAACACTTCATTTCATTAATATCAAATACTGAAATATGCTTACAAACAGAATAGAAATAAGACTAGTTCGGGCGATGGTATCTTATCTCTGAGAAGAGATATGGTGGCTACATGCCTCTAAAATGTGTTACAATGAGGCTCAAGGGCTTATTTATTATTGAAAAACATGAAAAAACCCTACAAAACCAAAACCCTAACCCCAAGAGATGAAACACCAAGAGTTTATGGGCCCCGTTGGGGTTGTTGGGCAGCCAACTTCCCGGGGTCGTAACTCGGTCATATTATCTCTGTTTGGTGCGTACGATACCTTGTTGGAAAGGTCTCTTCGAGTACTACGTGTTTTGTTGCAGGCCCCTGCCTATTGTGATGGGCCTGCAACGAACCTCGAAAAAACATCGTTTAGGGGGTCAAAACTACTCTGGAAGTTCACAACTCAAAATGCTGCTAAAAATAGTAAATGATAAAATAAACAAGGAAACAATTGACACCAACTAGAGGTCTAGGTGGAATAGGTGGGTGGCAACCAATATCCACTTGGATCATTCCTCCCCCCTTAGGAAGAAATGGTCCCCATTGCATGCAGAGCCTCCATGAGGTGAGGAAATTTATGTTGAACCTGGTCCCTGGTGAGCCACTTGATGGTGTACGACTGCAGATGTGTTGTAGTCGGTAGGCCCAACCACTTCACAACCTCTACTGAAATGAGGTTCTTTTGTCTCTCGATGTCGACAATGAACTGCAATGGAGAACCTTTCACCCACATTTGTGAGTGGAATAGGCACCCCCCCTTTTTTGGATCTTCGGGATCAATCTTCTAGATCTTGGTGGTGGCCACAGTGGCATTGGGATCTATGTCAAGGATATTCTTCCCTTTTTCATTCCCCTTGTCGAGTTCTCACTCAGAGTTGGAACATGCATCGAACTCATAAGCCTTCAGCTCAGCCACCAAGGACTTCTCGGCCCAACACTCACTTGTGTTGTGAGTGGAGCTCTTATGGAACTCACACCACTTTCCCGTGTCCTTCTTTGTCTTTGTGGTGTTTTTCTTTTCTTGCGGCTTCGGCGGGTTATCCTGGGTCGCTCGCCTTAGCTTTTCCCTTTTCTCTGCGGTTTGGGGGTGCCTTTAACTTGCTTCATATTCACAAATCTAAAGTCTCACTTTTTCTATTTAAGCTTCTACTCAATATTGACAGCGTATCAGTATGATGTGCCAAGCGAGGAGATGTCCAGGAACTCCATATCATCCTAGATGTACTTGTGTAGGCAGTCATGGTACTTAAGTACCAAATGTTTCTCAGAATCCTTGATGCCCAACTTCGTGCGAAGGGTACGAAAAAAATTAGTAAACTTCGACACGTCTTGGTCCCTTCCCTGTCGTAGTGTGGTCCACTTTATGTATTTATCCTCATAGCTCCCAACAGGGTAGTACTGCTCCTTGATGGCATCTCGGAATGAATCCAAAGTGGGTGCAACCAAAATTATTGAGGGCGTACTTTCATCCTTATGCTCACAGTACGTTTCCCACCGGTCCTTGATGTGGGGAGCGACTTTGAGAAGAGAAAAATTAATATTTTCTCGGATGGAAAAATCATGAATAGAAAAATATCCTTCTAGTAGTTTTAACCATTTATTTATGATGCCTGCATCTATTTGACCCTCAAATATGGGAATGTCAAAGTTAACTTGTACCTTATAGGGCGTGGCGCTTCTAGAGCAGCTGTGGAAGTAGGTGCGTCGCCCCTGGGTAGATGTTGAAGGATCTGGGCAAAGTTGTCCATCATCATGTTCCTTTGTCGCTCGAGGGCTTCTTCGAGCAATATTTTGATAGGATCTCCTTCCCCCTCATATTTCTTTTCTTTTATGACAGGAGATTGTCGGGATTTGCGAGGCTGGTCTTAAAAAGGTTCGACCAGTACAAGCCCTAACTCCTTATATCCTGACCTCGTTTGGGACATGCAGAGAAAAGCAAAGAAAGAGAAGACCTCTTTGATACCACTGATCTGAATTTAAACATGAATGCAACAAATTACAGATATAACCATAAACACAAAGATACAGTGGAAATAACACTTCATTTCACTAATATCAAATATAGAAATATGCTTACAAATAGAATGGAAATAAGACTAACTCGAGCAATGGTGGCTTATCTTTGAGAAGAGATGTGGTGGCTACATGCCTCTGAACTGTGTTACAATGAGGCTCAATGGCCTATTTATTATTGAAAAACATGAGAAAACCCTAAACAACCAAAACCCTAACCCCAGGAGATGAAACGATAAGAGTTTATGGACCCCGTTGGGGTTAGTTGGGCAGCCAACTTCCTGGGGTCGTAACTTGGTCACATTATCTTTATTTGGTGTGTAAGATACCTTGTTGGAAAGGTCTCTCCGAGTACTATAGGTTTTTCCACAGGCCCCTACCAATAGCTATGGGCCTGCAGCAGACCTCAAAAAAACATTGTTTATGGGGTCAAAACTGCTTTGGAAGTTCAAGACCTGAAAAACTGCTAAAAATAGTAAATGCTGAAATAAACAAGGAAACAATTGAAACTGATTGAAGGTCTAGGTGGAATAGGTGGGTGGCCACCAATATCCACCTGCATGATGCAATGCGTGCGGTGAGGAGTAGGTGTATGTGTATGTACCATTGTTGCAAATTAAATAATAAAGAAACACATTCTAATTCGATATTATTGTTATATACAATGAATTTATTTTCTATTCTTTAAGTTTTGATTGAAATGACCCTAAATATATATGTGTATTATTTGATTCATTTCTTAGTGGTTTTTCACCTGTATTAGTTGCAACCCTGAAGATTGAGGGCAACAAGGATAGATGAGACAAAATGATTTATTACAACCATTAAACTTGAAAGTATGTCTCCTACCTAGTAGATTAGTAATTACCTTGTTTGCATTCATTTTTGGGCTACTGTCTTGAGTTTCTTATGTATATTTTACTAAGTTTTTCAACCTTGACCATAATAGACTTGCTTTGAGCAATGATAGTAGACCATATAGATAAAATTATTAATACAATGTTTCATTAAACATGTGAATCATCATGAGAGTGCATGTGAAAAGTGGCCACGAGTTCTCACCATTATTAGACCTAGTGAATTAATTCTTGAGGTCAAACGAAAATATAAGGAATTTAGTCATTATTAATTAATAATTGATCAAC
The DNA here is from genome assembly GCA_031772625.1 of Pinus tabuliformis. Classification (NCBI taxonomy): domain Eukaryota; kingdom Viridiplantae; phylum Streptophyta; class Pinopsida; order Pinales; family Pinaceae; genus Pinus; species Pinus tabuliformis. The sequence continues at coordinate 159,972,462 of CM062808.1, forward strand.
CATACCATCACAACAAACAACGACTTTGAAAGTCTAACAAAACATTTTGATTAGAATAAAATATTTGTATTTACATTTATAGAGAAATTGTACAAATTATGGAACCAAGAACACAAAATATTAAATTTACAATGTTGATGTCCTTTATTTCAAAGATCTCTCAACTTGACATATTTATTTTTTGGTGATGTTCTACAACCTTCTTAATATAGCTACATATTTTTTTGTTAGCAAATGTTGGGATGTGTTATATTTTTTTCATGACTTATATGCACCACGAACAAAGGGGGGTCCCGATGGGGTGACTGAGGTTGGGTTGTTCAGGGTTGTTCATCCCCCAACATGGGGTTTGGTGCAACACCTTGAAATAAATTTTCAGTGCAATGTTTTTTGTATGTTTTTGGTGGTTTTCGGCCCACGGTTTTGATAAAAGCAATTTTGTGGTGCATGATGGTTGTTCCCATGGTTTTGTAGTTTCATTTATGGAACCACAGTTGGATTGGTTGTTCATATGCTATGGGATATATATTGTATTGTAATATTATACTGAAAATATAATTTATAAAAAAAAACTTCTTGTTTTTCCCAGATTCGGGTTTCCAAGTTAAAATCTCTATATAAATTTGTGTGTTTTCCCTTGTATCTTTTTTGTTTTATTGAGAATGTGTTTTTTGTTTAGGTTTAAAAATTATAGAAAACTCTACCAATGCTCTAAACTACTCAAATTTTCATGATGCACTGTGTCTTATTTTTTTATACATAAGGCAATGTATCATCACATACATCATTATGGTCATCTTCTTGATGTTTACAAAGTAAACATAGACTACTCAAATTTTCATGATGCTATATGTCTTGATTTTTATACATAAGGCAATGTATCATCACATACATCATTATGATCATCTTCTTGATGTTTACAAAGTAAACATAGATATTCTTTTATGTTTATATTTTTCCATCTCCCTATTTCAAATACTAGAAATAGAAATTAATTTTAATTATCAAATTAAATATTTTTTTATAGTTAAATATTTTCTCCAAACATAATTTTTTTTTTTTTTGTAAGCTACAGTATGACCTTTTCTATTATATACAGCCACAATAAAATATACATTCGCTGGTGACCTCAACCCGCCCCAGAGGGAAACCGGGTCTGTTGGTCACCCAAAGTCTGAGAATATCAACTTGACAACTTAGCAGGTGCATCAACATGTTTAAACCCAGAGCAACACCCTATCTATATTCTATCTCTAAATGCCTAGCATCGCTTACATATCAAAACTTGCCCATACAACACTCTATCTACATTCCATCTCTAAATGCCTATCTTCGCTTATATATCAAAACTTGCCCATACAAGCCGGTTCTCTAATGCCTAGAAGAAAAATCAAAATGATAACAGAGCAAAACATTCAGTCTACCATGATTTCTTGCTTGATTTCCTCCTCACGCTGCGCGTTGGTTATCTCCATTCTACTGTCCTGTTTCCGGATCATAAGCTACAGATTGTTTATCTCCTTTTCCATATTCGGAAGGCCTTGAGCTATCTCTGTTATCTCTACGGTGACCTGCTCCATTGCTTTGGCTAACAGATGTTTCACAACCCAGTACATGTGCAGTGCTTGCTTATATAACGATAGGCGTCCTCTTGTATTCCCAGGGTCCGGGATGAGGATGTTCCATTCCTCCATTTCTGGATCCGAGGGCTCTTCCAGGACTTTATTTTCCAGAGCATATATAATCCTTCTAATTTCCTCATTGGTTCCTTTGATATATGCTTTCTCTGCTTCCTAAGCGATCTGCTCTGAGGAACGTCGTCCTCTTTTCTGTTGGTTCGTAGCTGGTGTCTCTGACTCGTAATGGTCCTCTTGCCATGTTCTACCGCGACCCCTGCGCCTCCTTCCTTTTCCTCTTCTGGAAGGTCTGCCCCTATTGTTTTTTTTTGGACAATAACGGTTATATTGAAATGGGCGGTAAACCAGCTACCGCATGCTTTACAAGTCTGAAGAGTCCATTACAGAGAATAGAGGAATATGTGAAAATGCAGATCCAAGCCGAGAGAAATGCAGGTCAAATCAAGGTTCTGAGCTGATGAGATAAACTACTTCTGCGTGTTGAAGGCTGTAGATGAGATGACGCCTCCTGCAAAGTCCTCAAGCGGATCATGAGCTAACTGTATATCAATTTTCGCTTCAGATGGGCTGCCTGCGAATCTGTGATGAACCGTTTCAGCAGACTTCCTTGGCACAAGACTTCCACAACTGGAATTGCCAACGCAGAGAATGGGAGGATTCGCAGATGCTGTTTCCCGGGGAAGACCGGCTCTGAAGTTTCTGGTCCAATCCGGCAGAAGAGATAGACAGAGGGAAATCGAAACTGAGCTTGGATACGCCCATTTGGAATCTTTAAATTCGCTGGGGAGACAGAGACAAATCAAATAACAGAGAGCATACTCGGAAACTGGATTCAACTTTGGGTGGTCTGGTTACAAGATTGATTTAACAGAGAGCTCCTATTTCAATTAGGAATGGAGGGTCGAACAGGAAATTTAAGGAATTGAGCAAGATGATTCAGTTGAGTTTATTACCAGGGATCTTCGAGAGCAGAGGACACCAAGGTTGGCTTCATTATCAGCTAGGGAGTTGAGGTTCCTTAAGATATGAAAGAAAGATATTCTGTTGAATTTAGGGAGCAGAAGTCTGATTTTCCTAATGATAGAGGCTAACTGAACCTGGTGAGAGTTCTTAGGACGAAGCATGGCCTGGATGATGAGTCTTGAGTCTCCGAAGACTGCTAGAGAAAGGATATTTCTTTTGATCGCCTGTGTCAGCCCTTGCCACAATGCCAAAGCCTCCGCTCTGTTGTTAGTTTCAATTCCTAGACCCCAATGGAATCTCAGATCAGGAAAGCCTCCAGGACTCAATAGAACTCCCCCACTGCCAGCGGCCCCAGGGTTTCCTTTAGAAGCCCCATCGAAGAATAAACAATGCTCTTCCAAGGCCGATCTCCACTTGATAAACTCTTGTTCTTCCAGCCTGATCTCCCAGCTGGAATGAGCGGGGACAGATTGAGGGGGCCTTTCCTTTAGCTTTGGAACTAATTCTTTAAACCAATTCTCTTCTTCTATGAGCAATCTTGTTTCATTCCTTGATGTAGCGTTGGCTTCCAGAGCTTCTCCCAACAAAGCCTTTATTTTAGAGATAACTCTTATTGTAGTGCAACTTTCTTCTCGAAAAATTCTGTTGTTTCTTTCCAACCATAATTTCCAACAAATAAACTTAGGGATCCACATCCAGCTGGTTTTGAGGAGACTTTTGTTTTTAAGACAGAAGGGAGATAAGCTGGCCCAGGTTCTGAACAAGGCAGGAATGTTGTCTGGGAGAGAGAGGATAGTGGGCTCTAACAGTAGCACCCCCCTCCAGACTTCGTGGGCAAAGGGGCATAGCAGCAACAGATGATTGGTAGTTTCTTCATCAGATCTACAGAGGGGACATCTAGAAGGTCCTTCCATTCCTCTTCTTCTCAAATTATCTCTGGTGAGGATGCTTTGATGTGCCACGGTCCAACAGAAGAAGTCTATTTTTGGTAGAGCTGGAAAGTCCCATATAAATTTCCATTGGGCCGGATTTGGAGGAACATGGGGAGCAGCCATAATTCTTTTGTAACCTTCAACAACAGTATAATGGCCAGATATGGACCCCCAGCCTCTTTTGTCTTTAGCATTGGCTTTTGAAGGAGATTTTCCTTGGAGCATATCTAGAAGTAAAGAGGCTCCCCCCTGCAGCATTATGGGGATCTCCCCTAGATTCCACCCATCCCAGGTTCTGTCAGGAGCTTCTTTCCAATTCGAAATGTCCCACAATGTGTGCAGATTACGAGACTGAAGCCAATCTTTAATGTTTGCAAGACCATTCACCTGCTTCATTGGTTGGTCATCCAAGATTGAATCATCCCACATATTGATTTTCCTTCCATTGCCAGGGATCCAATATAGGTGTTGGCTGAATTGCTCCCTTGCCGCATTGCAAAGATTGAATATTGGTGAACCTTTTAGAGTTCTTGGGGGATTATCCAGGCATCTCAATCGCTGCCCATGGAAGTATTTCTTCCAAATAACTCTTTTACTCCAGCTAGTTTTTCCAGAGACTAAATTCCATAGGATCTTGGCTCCCAAAGCAAAATTTTGAGCAGCCAAATTGCGCAGCTGGAGGCCTCCTTCCTAAAATGGACTCTTGAGAATTTCCCAGCTCACTAAATGGATTCTTCTGTCATTGTTATTCCCACCTTCCCACAGAAATCTTCTCAACAGGCTATCTAACTTACTAAGAATGGTTTTTGGGGCAAGGAGGATTGAGTTTTGGAATAGAGGCATGCTTATTAGGACCGATTTCATGAGGATGAGTTTCCCTGCGTTGTTCAACCATGAGGCACCCCAGGCTTGGATTCTATTCTTTATTTTGTCAAGCAGCGACAGCCAGTGAGCAATTTTAGGCTTAATTTTGAAGATTGGTATCCCGAGATATTTAAAAGACTCCCAATTTTGGATTCCTTCCATTTCTAAAAGTCTTGCTATGTCAGACAGTTCTTTAGTCGAACAGTTCCAGCCATAGATGGAGCATTTTCTATAATTGATCTTGCTGCCCGAGATCAGCCTGTAAATGTCCAGTTCCCTCTTGAAATGTCTGGCATAAATCAAGCTGGCTCCTCCAAGCAGCAGAGTGTCGTCAGCAAATTGGGCATGATTAATGTCTTTCACCTTGTGAGTAGTTCTGATGCCAGGAAGTGTTTGAATTTGCTGATTATGATCTAGTTGGAAGCTTAGCACCGAGGCTTGGATAGCATATAGGAGCGGAGACAAAGGGCATCCCTGTCTCAGGCCCCTAGAAGCTTGGAAGAAATCAGTAGAACGGCCATTAACCAAGGGCGCAATCCAAGGCGAGGCAATACAGGCTTTCACCCAGTTGATGAAGTTTGTTGAAAAGCCTAGCTTCTTCATCACAACAAACAGAAATTCATGTCTCACCCTGTCAAATGCGTTAGCCAAATCGAGCTTAATCACCATGCCTTTCTCCTTTCTTTGGCAAATAGAGTGGACGACTTCTTGGACCAGCACAATATTATCCAAAATCTTTCTGCCTTTTATGAATCCGCCTTGATTTTCAGGGATGATGTCTGGCAAGATGTTTTTCAGCCTGTTGGCTATTATTTTGGAGACCAATTTATAGCTGGAATTACACAAAGATATTGGCCTAAATCTGCTAAAGTCAGAGGTGCCTTTCTCTTTTGGGATCAGAGCAAGGAAGGCTGAGTTGATCCCACCACCTATCTTTACACAATTCTGGGATTTTCTGACCATCCTCAGAAGATCGTTTTTGATTATTGACCAGCAAGTCAGGAAGAACCTGACAGAGAACCCATCTGGCCCTGGGGCTTTATCGGGCTCCATATTATTCAATGCCTCCTCAAGCTCTTCCATACTGATCGGGGCTGTCAGCATATCGTTATCCGATTCCTTGACACAATTGGGAATTAAATTGAACGGATAAGAGTGGGGATCAATATCTGGATCTTCAGGAGCCGAATACAGGTCTTGGAAGAAGGAGTATGCAGCTCTCTTGATGCCTTCGAAATCCTTGATCACAGTATTCTGGTGTTGGATCTCTGAGACTGATTTGAAGTTCTTTCGGGCTTCCGCTTGCTTATGAAAGAAGCTGGTGTTCTTATCGCCGGATTTCAGCCAGAGCATCCTAGACTTCTGCCGCCAAAACTCTTCCTCCTCCCTGCTTGATCTATGAACCTCTTTTTGGAGCTCAACTTCTTTTAGTAGCATACCTTGAGAAATAGGGTTTTGCGCCATTTCTATTTGATGAGCAGCAAGCTTATTTGTATTTTCTTTTCTTTTGGATGTGGGGGTTTGCAGTCTTTTAGCCCAGTCTTTTAGATTTCTTTTTAGAATCCTGATTTTCTCTTCCCACACAAAGAAAGGAGAGCCATGGACGGGCCTATTCCAAGAGTCGGAGACCACATCTTGAAAGCCTTCTTGCTGGATCCACAAAGGGCTGAACCGGAAAGGGATGGGGCCAAGATTGCAGTCAAGAGAAAGTTCGAGAAGAATTGGCTTATGATCAGAGGTGAGATTTGGGAGAATTTTAGAGGATGCCATAAGACCGCTGGTTAGGAAGGAAGAATGGACAAGAAATCTGTCCAGACGGGCAACAATATGATTGGGGCCTGTTCTTTTATTGGACCAAGTGAATTTTCCTGAAGAAGGTTTAATATCCTCCAGGTCCCAGCCCAGCATTATGTCTTCAACCCATTCTCTGGCAGGATCCCTGACAATGGAACCTCCCTTTTTCTCATCAATATCAAGGGTGACATTAAGGTCACCTGCAATTATGATATTCTCGGGGTTTTGCTCTAAAAGAAATGTATGAAGCGAATTCCAGCAGATTTTTTTCTCACTTGACAAAACAGGAGCATAAACATTAAACATACTTACTTGCTGACCAGAACCCTTGTGAAGAAGCTGAGTGAAGAGCCAGTGAGGGCTGCTTTTTTCTTGAATAAAGTCATATATGGTGCTGTTCCAGAAGGTGGCTATTCCACCAGAGGCACCTCTTGCACTAACCGCTTTTCCATGGCCTTTGTTCCAAAAAGTTTTACTAGATTTGAGGAGGGAAAGATCCTCCAACTTTGTCTCCTGGATTAGGAGGATTTCAGGCGAGTATATTCTCACTAAATCTTTCAGGGCTTCCTCTTTCGACCTGCTGCCTAAACCTCTGCAGTTCTAGGAGACGTATTTCATTATTTACTTTTGTGGGGAGAGGAGGCTCCCATTGGAGCCTTGTTGCTTTTGCGTCCAGATCTGGTATTCATCATTGATTTGAGAGTTTTTTGGGATCCCTGGAGGACATCTTTGTAAGTTTCTTCCTCCCTCTGTTTCTTCTTGGATTTCCGTCCTCTAGTCGTCTTGATTGGAGTGGCCAACGAATTGTCAGATTCAGAATCTCTCTCTTCTGAATCGCCTTCAGAGTCTGAGCCTAGGCTAATGTGTTCTTCATTGCCTTCGTTTCCTCTCTGATACTCCTCTGGTGTGGGAACTGTTGATTCTACTGCATTTGTTTTTCCTTGTTTCTCCTTATTTCCGGTTTCTTCTTGGTTCTCCTTATCACCCATCTTTTCTCCAGATGGAGATCCGTCTTTGGCAGCAACGGCTTTTGGGTTGATGTGAGGATTTCCCAATGGGGCGGAAGGTTTCTGTCTGGAAGGTTTTGGGATAGCTTTTCCCTTTCTGATTTCTTTCCAACCTTCTTCTTCAACTGTGTTCCCTGATGGGGCTTTTGGGCAGTTTCTCTGGAAGTGTCCATGCTCATGACAAGTTCGACATTTGAAAGGCAGTTGCTCGTAGTCCAACTTCTGGTAGTGCTGCCATTCTCCAACTTTGAGTTTAATCGCTTCTGGTAGCCCGGCTTCCAGATCAACTTCTACGCAGATTCTAGCACAAGTATATTGACCCTTGTGATCAGCTTTGTCAATAAATCGACCCAGCCCATTACCGATCTTCTGCAGAGATTGATAGCTCCAACAATGGAGAGGGAGATTGGGTAAACGAACCCAGACCGGCGCCTCCTTAGGGACATCAACAGATGTATCAAAATCAGGACTCCATTTATTGAGATACAGTCCCTGATTTCCCATAAAGTACGGCCCGTTTCTGAAAACCAGGTCGCGATCTTCCTTGGTGGTAAATTCAAAAATGAAATAGCCTCGCCCTACAGCATAACAAATCACATTATTTTCCAGCTGCGGTCTCCAGTTTCGTTGTATCCAATCGTCCGTGGTCTTAGTGGACGGCCAACGGCCCATAAACTGCCCTACCAGGCCTCTGTCAGACAACGCAAGAGCTATTTTAATCGATTGCTCCTCTGGGAGTGCTATCTCTGGGATTTCGTCAAGCTTTTTAATGAATTTTGGGATTTCAATATGCTGATGCTGCTTCCCTTTCTGTGTTAACAGCCTTCTAAAGGGATCTGCAGAGGAATGAGGAGGGGTGGGAGCAGACTCCCCACCCCCGGGACCGCTCATGGCAGCGTCCAAGAACTTGTCGGCGGCAACCTACAGGCGTTTTCAGCAGCAGCGCGCGCGCTCGTAGGTCTTCAGAATTATTAGATTTCTATATTCTCTGCCCCTATTGTTACTCCTGCTGTTTTGCCCTATTTCAAAAGTCACCTTCGCCCTACACTCTTCCTTCCCGGTCTCCATTTTCCCTTCCCTGCAATTTCCTTCTTCTTCCTCCGTTCGCTCCTGCTCCCTCCGTATATTCCTCACCTCCCCCTCCTTTGACAACGTTTCCTTCCTACCTCCCTCCGCCATACCTTCTTGCTTTCTTCTGAGACAATGCCCAGGGTCCCTCTGCCAACCTGCTTCACTCTTCGCCACCTTTCCAAACTTCAGATTGTCAGTCTCTCTGCCTGCTCCTGCTCTTGTAGATATACCGCCACCTATCCCTTGCTGCATCAGTTGGTCGCCGCCGTTCTTCTCCCCTGCTGTTTCCATAATTTTCCCAGTTTCTTGTCTTGGTTTGCGGTCTCCTCTGCATGCCGTCGCTGCCAGCCTTAAAATGATTTCCTTGAGGTGTGGCGAATGCTGCCTTGTACTACACCCCATCATAACCTTATGCTTTCCACCTTTCTCCACCCTGATCGGGGTCTCCAAACATAATATTATTAATATGTTAGCAATCATTAAATTAATTTCATTTGATAAAACATTCTTTTATAGTAAATTTGGAATGATAAATATTTCTTTTAATTTCTAAATATTTAATTCATTTTCCTATATCATCATATTCAACCTCTCCTAAAATACAATATGGTATATCCATACCCAGAAAGAGTGAAAATATCTTTTGTTTATAGGATTAATAAAGGGAAATATGAATTTAATAATGGTAATGAGTGATCACAATTATGATATATAAATAAAGTGGAAAGAAATTCTTAGTTGTAAATTATAAATTGAATAAAAAGAGATTTCTAAATATCTTTTTATTGGATTATATTTCACATTTTTTTAATTCATTTACCATGAGTGATCACAAATATGATATATAAGAGCTAAAGGTTCCTCTTGATTTAAGAGCTGCTGCTATAAGGCTATACGAGAATGTAATTGCCAAGCTAAAGAACAATGAGGGGTGGTCAAAAGATATTAAGTGTAACATCAGAGTTAAACAAGGTTGCCCCCTCTCCCCTACTCTATTTGACATTTACATCGATAAGCTCGAAGGTTATTTAGAAGAAGCAGGATGTGGTGGCACAATCTTAGCTGGGATAGTCATTATCCTTCTTCTCTATGATGACGATATTGTTCTTCTGGCAAGGTGCCCTTCTGATCTTGATAAGCAACTCAAGCTTCTTAAGGATTTCTGCTCTACCATGGGTATGACTGTCAACACAGACAAAACAAAAGTTATGATTATCAAATCTAAAAAGGACACTTGCGCTAATTTTACGTATGACAATAATAAATTGGAGGAAGTGTATTCTTACAAGTACCTAGGAATTGATATCCATCACAAGCTCAACTGGAACCATAGCATTGAGAAAAGGATCAATGGGGGATGGAAAGCTTATTTTGGTCTTGAAAATAATTGTAAAACAGCAAACCTCGTAATGTGGGATAAAAAGAAGTTCCTCTTTGAAACTTTAGTCACTCCTGTTATCTTATATGGCTGTGAAGTTTGGGGCTGCAGCATCTCCAGAGAATCATGGAGGAAGATTGAGCAAATCCAGAAGCGTTTTATAACTTATAACCTGAAAATTAAAAGTAATACACCCTATCCTATTCTCCTTATAGAAGCGGGTCTTTCTTCTATTGAGAGCCTAGCTATGCTCAGGTTTCTGATGTACAAGCACAAGCTCAATAACATAGACAATCATAGACTTCCTAAGCTAGCTTTAAATTCCAGCCAAAATCACCTAAGGCTTAACCGAGGATGGCATAAGGACACAAGGGCCTGGTTAAACTATTGGGAGATCAATGAGAATGATGCTTTGCAAAACATAAATAACATTAAAGATATTGTTACTTCTAAGTTCAAAGAAAAATTGTGGTGTGAGAAACATTTAGCGTCTAAAAGAAAATTAAGTTATTATAAGAAGGTCATCAACCCCACCCTTGAAGATCAAAAGTATCTCTCTATTCTAACTAGCTCAAAAAAGAAAATTAATATAGCAAAGATTAGAACGAATTCTCATGAGCTCCATAGTGAGACTGGCCGCTGGGTAGTTCCTAAAACGCCATGGATGGAAAGGATCTGCCATATTTGTGAGAATAAGAGCATCGAGGATGAAAACCACTTCCTCTTAGAGTGCCCTGCATACAACCACATTAGATCTCAATTTCACAACCTTTGTTACAATACTGACCTTTCTAGCCTTTTACAATGCCATAATTATAGTGAACTCGGGAGGCTTCTCTCCAAGCTTTTTGAGCATCGGAATAACATCTTAAATCAAAATAAATAATTTGTCTTTTTAGGTCCGATAGATCATTATTTGGTCTCAGTGGACGTTAACAACCATCATCATCATCATCATAAAAATATGAAAAAAAAAAATAATAATTATAAATCAAATAAAAAAATTTCTTAATTTATTTTTTATTAGAAATTTCATACTCCACATTCTCCTTAACCTATTTTCTTAGCTCTCCTTTTATTATTCCATTCATACCCACAACATCTCAACATCTCAACGCAATTATTTTTTGAAAACTCCTTTATTATATTCATAACCCACAACATCTCAACACAATTTTTTTTTTGAAAACTCATTTATTCCATTCATACCACATAACCATGTGCACTTTCTTTGTATACCCCCACAACATCTCAACAAAATTATTTTTCGAAAACTTATTTATTCCATTCATACCACATAACCATTTGCACTTTTTTTTATATAGATACAATGATAATTAAATATCACTTTTAATATGCATTTCATTCACACCCACAACATCTCAACACATTTTTTTTTTTTCTATAAATTATTTGCTCCATTTAAATACCCACAACATCTTAGCACATTTTTTTTTCTATAAATTCTTTACTCCATCTATAACCACAAAGGATAATTGTCTCAACACTTTCTTTATATATGATTATATTAACTCAATATCACTTTTATATATAATTGATTTTTTAAATTTAATATAATTATATTTTTAATATAAAAATATTATAAATGTAATTACAAATTATAATTAGAAAAATTGAAAAAATAAATTCAAAGTCAAATTGCAACACATAAATCAGCCATGCTTTTCAATAATTAATGGACCATATCACCTATTTTGAAATTTTGTGCTATTTGTACAAATCACACCAGAGCAGAAATCAACTTTAAAAGTGCAACATCAAAAAATCTCAATTATTAAGTTCTCGTGTACCCACTCTCTCTTCCCATAAAGGGACAAAAGACTCTCTCACACTTCCTTTCATCTCACCATTTCTCGCTCATTTTCCTAGGTTCTTAATACATTTCATGATTTCTTCACATTGTAGAATCGATGCACACATCATTTGGAATTAATTATATATATATATATATATATATATATATATATATATATATATATATATATATCTATATATATATATATATAACAAGAAAACACTCTATAATTTTATTATAGAGAAAATACACACATCATTTGGAATTAATTAATTATATCTATATATATATATATATATATATATATATATATATATATATATATATATATATAACAAGAAAACACTGTATAATTCTATTATAGAGAAAATACCAATACATATATAAAAAAATTTCAGAAGTTGCAACATTGTGCAATATAGTTTAGATATTATGATGCTAAAGTAAGCCTCAGAAGAAAAGGAAGTGCAACTACATTCTCATAGACATTACTAGTCTGTCCAAAATAACAAAACAGTGATTTCAACAAAATGACATAAAAGTCAACTCCAGAATAATAAAATTATAGAAAATATAAACCAAAAAAGGAGAATTAGATAAATATATGTATGTGGATCAAACAATGAAATCAATTGAAGGAAATATCCCCCTCATCCAACACTACATCATCCTATCTAAACCTATAAAATATAACACTGGGAGCATCTGATATACCCTCCTTTGATAGCCTAGCTGCCTCTTGCTTAAAATCCCTATATGCATGCATGAAATGGATAGCCATAAAAGTCTGTTTTAAGAGCTCAATCCGGTCCATCCAATTGTCCAGAATGGGAGGTGTGAAGTTGTAGCTTCTAGAGACCCCTTCAGTAATGGCTTTGGAATCACCATATACAAAGAGTCGCTGCAAGAGATTTCTATGAGAAAAGAACATTAAGCCCCAAAGGGCCATGAGATTTTCCCTAGTGTTAGTGCCCAACCCGCCATGTCAGTGCAATAGAAACTTATAATGTGGATTAATCCTTAAAACCACAACACATCCACATTTTCCACCCTATGATGACTAATCAAAGAAACCAGTTGGTAAATAAACCCGACACGTGTAATGTTTGCAAAACCTAGGACACATGTCATCCTTTTTAATATTCTCCCTGCTCGCAATCCATGCCTGGATGTTCAAACATGTTCTGTTCAAATTCCCAGGCTTGTCATTAAAGACCAGGGCATTCCTTGTCCACCAAATTTCATAAGAAAGATATAGGGGAAGTGATTTGTATTTCCCCCTTCGTTTGAACAGCCAGAGAAACATTGCTTCTAAAGATGTGAAAGATTGTAAAGGTGGGAGCTAGGAAAAGTCCAGAACCAAACACCAAACAACCAGAGTAAAAGGACATTTGAGAAAAAGGTCATGTACATCCTCTAGGGGTTCCCTGCATAAATGGAATCTACCTGGACCATGAAAGCCCATTTTACATAAATTATCCAAAGTCAACACTCTATTCCACCATGCAAGCCATCCAAATATGATTATTTTGGGTGGGACATTCCAACTCCATAAATTTTTGTACCAACATATGCCCATCAAAGACTTCTACATACAAGGTATATATCTGTATATATCTAAAACTACCAAAAATCCTTTTTGCATGCTACCAATCCAAGCCAAAACATCTCCACAATTTTTCGTACAGAGTCCGCCCATCTTAAGATCAAAATATAATGGTTCCATGTTTCTATATTTACCCTAGAAAATCCAAGCTTGACCACATCTTTCCAAGATGGTTAAGGATGAAGATGAGGGCTGAGACGCATAACCTGGTTGAGAAAGAAAAGGCCCTTTGCATAAAAATCATTGATGAAACATGTTGGAAGATACTGATGATTGTTTACGCCAAAAATAAGATCCATACCAATCAATATTTTTACCCCCACCAAAGGACCAATGGAGATTATCAATAAACCACTTACTGATCTTGATAAATTTGTGCCATATATAAGATCCATTCCCTTTACTAATTTCTCCAAGCCTGTACTAGTCCAATAGTGTCTTGTGTTTCAAATATTTGTCAGATATAATGTGCTGCCAAAAACCTTTGCTGAAAAAAAACTCTCCACATACTTTTGGCTAAAAATGCCCACCCAAAAATCTTAAGGTCCAACAGATCCCATCCACCATACTCCTTTCCAATCGAAATGATGTCCAAGCCAACCAGATGAAATTTATGGTCTCCCCAACACCATACCATAGAAAGTGTGACAAAATAGCTTTAATCTGAAGAATTATTTTTGAAGGGAGAAATAAAAGGTGCATCCAATACAGTGAAATTTGTTGCAGAACAAATTAGATAATTGTATATATGCCCCACAAGGATAGAAAATGATGTGACCATAATGATAATCACTTCTGAAATTTCTACAATAACCAATGCCAATCTGCAATTTTGTAATTGTTTGGTTTCAGTTTGAAACCCATATATGAAAGACCATCTTCCAAATGTGAGACCGCAACTCCAAAAAGTGTGGATTTTTTGTCAATTTCCTCCACATCTCCTAATCCAGGGATATTTTGCTTATATATGTATGAAAAGAATCACATGTAGAAATTGCAGCTTAACATAGAAATTTAATGTACACACAAGAAAGAAGAAAGAAACACATAAAGGCACGAAAATAAGACACCAAGACTTGATAACATAATTCGTCCAACTTGGACTACGTCTCCGGGCCCTGCTCGATCAATGGGGAGGCCTTCATTCATTAAATGGCATGAAAAAGGAGAATACAATCATTAGTTTACATAAAAAGAGGCTTATACCTCAGTTCTGGGAAATGGCTGTGAAAAGGAGAACTCAGATGAAGAAATGGATAGCACCACTATGTCCATGGCGTCAAGAAGGGCATAAACCATATAAAATTCACCCAATTCAGACAAAATGATCAATTGCCCCTCCTGCAAGCTGCTGCCTCGAACTGTGTGCCCAAAAATCCTCTCCCCTTGCACTTTTCCAATCATCGGGCTTTATCATACAATGTTGCTTAAAAATCAGAGGTCGGTTTTTGTTAGAATAGAAGCCATTTAGTAGAAGGATTGGTAGGTGCAACAAAACCCTCGGAATAGCCTTTTTTTGTTAAAACAGACAATACACGGAAACATTGAAAATTCTGACCAAAAAGCAATAAAGTCGGACTTCAAAATATATTAAATTGGCCCTATTTGCCTGTCGGGTCCATGTTGATCACAAATCGCTATCGCTGATGTCAAAGGCCCTGTGTATCGAAGGATCGCCGATCACTGATATCGGCGTATTGCATCGGCCCTGTCGCATTGGCACGGCCCAGGGGTCCTGCCTTTGGCATCCGCCGATGCCAATATCGGTAGTCGCTATCGCACATAGTAGGCCCCCGACTCTGATTGATTGGAGATCGTTGATCGGGGGTTCCGCTGCGCCTCCTTAAGTCCACCCCTTTGACTTCTTCGATTGCGATTTTGCCTTTTAAAGGCTTAAAGCCATTTTTAGGGAAAAAACCCTCATTTTCCAAAGGAACAAGGTGACCTTCTTTCTGCCATAACTTCATCATCTGGACTCGGATTGGAGTGTCGTTCACACTGTTGGAATCAGGGTGATGAGCACTTCGATCTGATGTCAGGATACTTGCTTTTCTGCCACTTTGAATTTTGAGATTTTCCATGCCATTATATCTGAAGATCCACCTGGATCAATCCTCCCCATTAAGGAGCTTTTGGACCGCCAAAAGCTTTCATTAGTCAATTGGCAAGTGAGGGAATTGTTCCCTCACCCTTTCCTTCTCCAGCCATTTTTCCTTGCTGGGGTGCATTCCCTTGAAACCAACTCGAAGGTATTCCACATATCCTCGCCATGAAGTCCTGGTTCTTTTGTCAAGGATGATGTCTTCAGGTAACTCATTGAGATATTCTGGTGCAAAATCATCAACTGTAGGAACTGTGCCCACCTCATTGGTGTCCATAATCAATGGTGGTTCATACAGCTTTAAGTTCTCCACATTCACTACTAAGTACATCTGCATATATATCGGCAAATCAAGACGAAAGGCATTGTTTCCAATCCTCTCTAAAATGGTGAATGGACCATACTGGATTGGTCGCAACTTCTTCCCTTCACCCTTCATCCTGTCCTTGCTGATGTGGAACCACACCTTGTCGCCCACTTGGAATTGATGGTCGACTTGGTGTTTGTCGTGTCGAGCCTTGTAATGGGCTTGAATTTTCTCCAACTGCTCTTGTACTGCTTGGTGAATCAATTGGATTCATTGAATGAACTGCTGAGCTGTGTCCCTATCATTACATCCACTGGAGCCATCATCCCTTCGAAAGACCATATCAAAATGGTCCCTTAGGAGGTAACCAAAGCATGTCTCAAATGGTGAACGCTGCGTAGATGAGTGCACTGCTCAATTGTAGGAATGTTGTACATATGGGAGATGCTCATCCCACAACTTGGGATGTTTCCCACAATAGCCTCGTAATAAGTGTACCATGGTGTGGTTGACAACCTTGTCTGTCCGTCAGTCTATGGATGAAATGTCGTGCTCCTTTTCAATTTGGTGTCCATCATATTCCACAAGCTGGTCCAAAACTCTCCGAGAAAGCGAGAGTCTCCATGTGACACAATCGATGTGGGTAGCCCAAAATGGACCCAAACATGTTGAAAGAAAAGAGAAGCAGTCTGCTCTGCAGTGATCTACTTTTTACAAGGCATCAGAATACACATCTTGCTAAAATAGTCAAGGACAACATACAAATAGTCATGACTCTTTCTGGACAAACGCAAACCTCCTACAAAGTCCATTGACACACTTTCCCATGGACAACTCGGAATAGGGAGTGGCCTATAGAGCCCAAGTTTTCTATTAGAGGGCTTTGAAACAGAACACATCACACAACCCTTTACATAGCGAGTCACACTGTTTTCATATGAGGCCAAAAACAAAATCTTTGTACATGACATAAAGTCTTCTCGACACCAAAGTGTCCAGACACAAGAGAGGTTTGGGCCTCTTGAATTACATGTACTCTTTCCCTTGTGGGAATACACAATTTGCCAAGGTGATATAACAGTTTCCCCTGCAAGTGATAGTTTTCCACCTGTGAACCATGGGTTAGTTTTGAATAAATCTCTTTAAAGTCATCATCGTTAGCATATTGTTCAGCGTAACTCTCAAAAGTCAACAAAGCATTATGCAAAATAACAGAAGCAAAAATAGGAGGGCGAGATAGCATATCGGCCACTTTATTGCTAGTGCCCTTCTTATACTTTATTACTAGATGAAACTGTTGAAGAAAACCCATCCACCTAAAATGACGAGATTGCTGCAACTTGGTTTGTGACTGAAGGTACTACAAGGGCTGATGATCCGTATGGATGATGGTCTCCTTGCCGATCAGGTAGTGTTTCCACTTTTTCACACTCTGCACCAAGGCATAAAGCTCCTTTTCATAAGTGGGATAGTTTATCACAGCCTGAGAAAGATTCTTAGAATGGTAGCAAATCGGCTTCTTTTGCTGCATCAGTACAGCTCCCATGGCATAACCGCTGGCATCGGTTTCGATCTCGAATGGCTGTTGGAGATCGGGTAAGGCTAAGACTGGCGTGGTGCTGATCTTTTCCTTCAATGTTTCGAAGGACTTATGCTGTCTTCCTCCCCATTGGAAGACCTATTTCACACTTGTCAATGTGTGCAAAGGTGTTGCAATAACAGAGAAATTGGCAATAAATCTCCTCCAATACTGGACTGCACCTAAAAAGCTACGGACCTCGGTTACACTAGTAGGCTTAGGCCAATTTAAAATTGCTTCAACTTTAGAGGGATCAATCTTTAACTAACCATGACCAACAATATGACCTAGGTAACCCAAAGAGGTTTTCCTGAACTCACACTTTGACAACTTTACATAGAGTTTTTCTTTTTTCAATACATCAAGCACTTTCTTTACATGACACACATGTTCAACCCAACTTTTACTAAAGACAAGTATATCATCTAAATATACAAGAACAAATTCATCAATGAAAGGCTGAAAGAGATCATTCATGACCCTCATAAAAGTGGCTGGAGCGTTGCAAAGTCCGAATGGCATCACCATCCATTCGAACAGCCCCTGTTTGGTCTTGAAGGCAGTTTTCCACACGTCCTGCTCTACAATTCGGACCTGGTGATAACCACTGTGCAAATCCAATTTGGTGAAATAAACAACATTCTTTAACTAATCTAATAAGTCATCAATGCGTGGAAGGGGGTAGCGATTTTTCACCGTGATTTTGTTTAGCGCGTGGTAATCCATGCACATCCTCCATGTGCTGTCTTTCTTTGGGACTAAGACAATTGGTGAGCCACACGGAGAAGTGCTTGGCCTGATGACCCCTTGGTCCAGCAATTCTTGCACTTGCTTCTTGATTTCCTCCATCTCAATGGTCGACATCCTGTACATGCCAATATTTGGTAAAGGAGCGTCATGCTGCAAATGGATTTCATGTTGGATTTCCCTCTTCGGAGGTAATCCCTTCGGTTCCTGAAGCAACTCATCATAATTAGAAATAAATTCAGATAATTCCTGTTTATGTTCCTGATTGCAGCCATGGAAAGCATCAGCTAATTCTGCCTCTTTTTCCCTTACAACCATAGGCATGCAACCCTTACTGGAATTCACCAGCTTTTTCATTTGTCCAACACTTACAAGGCTGGCATTGATTTTATTTTGATGAGCCCTTACAATATATTCTACCCCATCTTTTGTGATTTGGTATTTGTTTTCATGACGGAAAAAGACTGCCTTTCTATCATATAGATACAGACTCCCTAACACCATGCCACAAATATCCAATAGTATCACATCAAGTTCTACTTCATCCACCAGCTTAGAAGCAATTACAAATTTTACTTTACACTGCTTAGTTACATTCAGTTTTGATTTATCATGTATCCATCCAAGTGGGTAAGGTTTCGGGTGTGGTTTTGTTTCTAAGCCGAGTTTCTTTACCAAGGATTCTGCGATTAAGTTTGCTTGGGATCCGGTATCAAACAAATTTTCAACTTTAGTATGATTTACAACAACTCTGATATGAAACAGTTCAATTCTCTTTCTATCATTAGGAAGGGACTCATTCACAGAACTAGTGCCTTCATGTGATTCAGAATTAACATGAGGCATAAGAGTACCTTTTGTTCTCGCGGTTGTGATTAATGCTTCATCTCCAGAATCCAATCCAAGGTCTTCCTGTGCAGTTGCCACTGTCTTCTGCTTCCCTTTTCCTCCATACTTCTTTGGACACTTTTTTGGGTGTTGTTTCCAACAGTGATCATCATCGTGGCCTTCCTTTTTGCAGTGATTGCAATACGGCTTTTCTCCTTCTTTGGTTGCTGTCGTTTTCTTCTCCTTTCCTTTCCATTTCGCTTTGGATTTGCCATTGGGAGGTTTGAACAGTGGTTTTCTGGAATGATCATCTCGTTCATTTTTGCCCCTATTCTCAATATGAATTGCCTTTACGCTGGTTGAGTCAATAGTGGTTGGTTCAAACAAAAACAATGAATGCCTAATGTAGCTATGCAATGAGCCAATATATTTAGTTACAACCTCAGGTGTATCAAGTGCAATACCTAGATTAAGTGCTTGCTTTCTAAACTCCTTTGTAAAACTCTAAACATCCTGACCTTTGCCTTGCCTTAAATACTTCCAATTCATTAAAGCTTTTTGCTTGTATCCCAAGGGATAAAACTGTTCCTTTAACGTAGAAATAAAATCAGGCCATGAGGAAAAGAGGTTACCCACATTCTTATTGCTTTGCAATTTTCTCTCCCACCAAATGAGAGTGGTGCTGCTCAGCCGTAGAGAGGCCAATTGAATCTTTGCCTCATCCTCCACGATCCGCTGAATCCTGTAGTAGACCTCGATCTGCCTAATCCAATTATTAAGCTTCTCTACGTTACTTTCACCATTAAACATGGGAAGATCAAATTTAACATCTAATTTAAAGAAAGGTTTCTTAGGTGCATCCCTTGAATTTCTACAATCATGGTGGTGAGATGAAGAAGAACTTTCACTCGTGGAAGGAGAAGGAGGGGGTTCTTCTTCACCATTTCCATGCATTGAACCTTGTTCTTCTGGGTTTCTCTCTTCTGCTTTCTCTAGCCTTAAAACCAACTGACTGATATTCTCTACCATTGAATAGAAGGTCTTTCTAAAATTGCGCTCCTCTTCAAGATGAGCCACGTCTTCCATGTTTCTCCTTCGATGTGCACGCCTCGCTTCAGGATCAAAAGGCTTTAGTTCCCCTTCGCCTCTTTGGAGCCTGTTTCTTGTTAGCATACAATCATGCAATTCACATCTAAAAAGACCTGCTCTGATACCACTTGATCCAGGGATCTTTTGCTTATAGATGTATGAAAAGAATCACATGTAGAAATTGTAGCTTAACATAGAAATTTAATGTACACACAAGAAAGAAGAAAGAAACACTTAAAGGCATGAAAAGAAGACACCAAGAATTGATAACGGAGTTTGTCCAACTTGGACTATGTCTCCGGGACCTGCTTGATCAATGGGGAGGCCTTCATTCATTAAATGGCATGAAAAAGGAGAATACGATCATCAGTTTACATAAAAATAGGCTTATACCTCCATTCTGGGAAATGGTTGTGAAAAGGAGAACTCAGATGAAGAAATGGATAGCACCACTACGTTCGTGGCATTGATAAGGGCAAAAACCATATAAAATTGGCCCAATTTAGACAAAATGATCAATCACCCCTCCCGCAAGCTGCTGCCTCGAACTATGTGCCTGAAAATCCTCTCCCCCTGCACTTTTCCAATCATCAGGATTTATCATACAATGCTGCTTAAATATCAGAGGTCGGTTTTTGTTAGAATAGAAGCCATTCAGTAGAAGGATCGGCGGGCGCAACAAAACCCTCAGAATAGCCTTTTTCTGTTAAAACAGACAATACACGGAAACATTGAAAATTTCGACCAAAAAGCAATAAAGCCGGACTTCAAAATATATTAAATCGACCCTATTTGCCTGTCAGGTCCGCATTGATTGCAAATAATTGTCATCGATGTCAAAGGCCCTATGTATCGAAGGATCGCCGATCACCGATACGCCAATCCGCCAATCGTCGATATCAGCATATTGCATCGGCCCTGTCACATCGGCACGACCCAGTGATCCTGCCTTTGGCATCCATCGACACCAATCGCCGACGCCGATATCGATAGTCGCTATCGCACATAAAAGGCCCCCGACTCTGATTGATTGGAGATCGCTGATTGGGGGTTCCGCTGCGCCTCCTTAAGTCTGCCCCTTTGACTTCTCCGATTGCAATTTTGCCTTTTAAAGGCTTAAAGCCATTTTTAGGGAAAAAATCCTCATTTTCCAAAGGAACAAGGTGACCTTCTTTCTACCATAACTTCATCATCCGGACTTGGATTGGAGTGCCATTCACACCATTGGAATTAGGGTGACGAGCACTTCGATCTGATGTCAGGATACTTGCTTTTCTGCCACTTTCAATTTTGAGCTTTTCCATGCCATTGTATCTGAAGATCCACTTGGATCATCTCCAGAAGTATGTATCAAAACATGCTTTTTACCATTAGTACATAATCTGGAAGTAGCACCGTATTTAGAAAGAATAGAGTGTAATGCATTCTATTGTGCCCATGATACCTGCCCAAAGGTTAAAATCATCATCAACAAAAAATAAATTTTGACTGCAACTCTACGAGTTACCTGAACCCTGCAGAAAACCCCATGTTTGCGTGCCTCTCCAATTTTCTAGCTTAAACCTTTTGTAGCTAGAATGAATAGTAAGGGGGATAAAGAACAACCTTGATGGGGTCCTCTACCAACCCGAAATAAATTTGAAGGGGAACCATTTATCAGAACAACAAATTTTGCAGATGTCACACAAGACATAATCCATTCTACATTAAGCACAGAAAGCCCTATCTTTGTAAGAATCAATCTTAGGAAAACCCATTCGACACAATCATAGGCTTTATGGAGATATAATTTCATAGTCAAAGCATCTTTCTTCCTTGTGTGAATCGAGTGCATACATTTCTGTGAAATGGAAACCACATCGTGAATATATTGGCTGGGGAGAAAATTGAACTACTCCAAGGAGATATGAGCTAAAAGGGCTACAATTAACAGGTGGGAAATGATCTTAGAAATCAACTTATAGGAAATGTTGTAAAGGAAGATGGGGAGAAAATCTGAAAAAGAAGTCGGGTGGGAAGATTTCGGGATGAGAGCAATGAAATTGGAGATGATTTCCCCAGAGACCCTACTTGAGATGCAAGATTCCCCTACCATATTCAAAAGATCCGATCCCATAACATAAAAAAAGTACAAGAATAATTCAACTGTCCAACAATCAAGGTCGGGACATTTATCCTTCGCAAAAGATTTAAGTACCACAGATACCTCTTCAATGGAAACAGGCCTACCCACTTCATCATTTAGTTCTGTCGAGAACATGTTTGGGAAGGCCTCTAACCCCCAAAGTTGATCCTGAAAGTCCACCCCTAAATGAGAAATGAACACGCTCTTGAAATAGAGAATCACCTCCCTATGAATGTTTTTGTTATTATATACCCTAGAACATGAAACATATCTTATCTCCCAAATATAATTCATATTCCTCCTCTAAGAAGCATAATGTTGGAATAAACATGTATTTTGATCCCCTTCCTTAATCTAGAATGCCCGACTTTTGAGACGCCAAGTTACCTCCTGAATGTTTAGAATATGCCTTTTCTCACTTTCCAACTCCTGAATGCGTGAAAGATGTAGAGGAGATGGGGCTCTAGGGTCCATTTTAATTTCCAAACATTCCATCTCTGCCTCAATCCTCACTAAATCCTCCTCCATTTTGTGTTTTTTAAATCTCTCCCAAATTCGAACCTTACTTTTTAATCTCCTTAATTTGACTGAAATAAGGCTCATCACTGAATCATCAATCGAAGTTTCCAGGGAAATCTTGGACTCTCTGATCAACTTTTTTAAGTCTTCGTCCTCAAGCCAAATTTTGTTGAATTAAAAAAGATTCCCTTCCACCTCAATTCTCCATGTCATTGAAGCAGGATCAACGAGTGATCCAAAATATTTTCATTTGAGACCCACGATCTCACACTCCCCAGAGTCTCAAATAAATTCTCATGGACAAAAAATCGATCAAACCTCTTCCCAATATAATCCAAACCTAATTTACCATTCATCCACATGAGAATATAGTTTTTTTTTTCTTATTTAATT
Organism: Pinus tabuliformis; assembly: GCA_031772625.1. Taxonomy (NCBI): domain Eukaryota; kingdom Viridiplantae; phylum Streptophyta; class Pinopsida; order Pinales; family Pinaceae; genus Pinus; species Pinus tabuliformis. The sequence goes on from CM062808.1 coordinate 159,995,218, forward strand.
TAACTTCTTCACACTTTCTTCCTATAACCTAAATTAATAGATTTAAATTTATGTTCAGATTTAACAATTTTAAAATTCAAAAATTTAATAATTTTAATATTAATTATATATTATAATTAAAAAAACCTAATAATTAAAAAAAAAATAAAAAATCAAAATCAAATTACAACACGGAAATCAACCATGCTTCTCAATAATTAATCGACCATACCACCCATTTTGAAATTTTACGCTATTTGTACACATCACAGAAATCAACTTTGAAAGTGCAATAACAAAGAATTTCAATTATTAAATTATTATATACGTACTCCCTCTTCCAAGAATGGGAGAAAAGTATCTCTCACACTTTCTTTCATCTCACCATTTCTCGCTCATTTGTTTGCCTAGGTTTTTAATACATTTGATGATTTCTTCACATTGGAGAATCGCTATACACGTCATTTGCGATTTTCCGATGGACATCCTTGAAAGAACTACATATAAACATTTTATTTTTTTAATTATTTTTCTTATTTAATTTAACTTCTTCATTAACTTAAGTCACCAAATTCGAGTTCAGGTTCGAATTTGACAATTTTAAAATTGAAAAAATAAATAAAATGTCAAACCAGGAGGTAACTCCTCAAATCAAATCATATTATTCATTCAGGTTGTTCATTATTATATACAAGAGGGGGTGACTGTTCAGTTCATCTCCTGATGACTCTCCATCTTCTCTATTATTTATTTACACTAATTACAGTTGTTCACCCAATCCCTATGATTATGTGTCAACATTCCCCCCCTTAATCTGAAGGGATTTTGGTGAGTCCAAGCATCGTTCTGAATATTTCAAGCTTTTCTCTTCCAAGTGCTTTGATGAAGATGTCTGCAATTTGCTCATTAGTGGAACAATGGTGGATATGGATTGTTTTGGCCTCAACATGATGTCGAATCAGATGATATTTAGTATTGATGTGCTTCGTTCGATCATGGAACTTTGGGTTCTTGGCCAACTTTATTGTTGAGGTATTGTCAGTCATGAGTGGAGTTGATTGTACTTGTTTTACCAACAAATATTCAAGAATTTTCCCGAGCCACACAATTTCTTTTGTTGCCTCATCTACTGCCACATATTCTGCCTTTGTTGTGGAATCTGCTGGAACTGATTGTTTGCGTGATCTTTAGGAGACAACTCCTGATCCAAGACTCATAGCATAACCTAAAGTGGATACCCCAGTTTCCTTGTCTCCATCGAAGTCTGAATCAGAGTATCCAATCAAGATGAAGTCACCCACCTATGTATACTTTATTCCAAAGTCTTGAGTTCCCTTCAAGTACTTTAGAACTCTTTTTGCAGCATACCAATGTCCCTCACAAGGCTTTTGCATAAACCTAGAGAGGATTCCAACAACAAACAAAATGTCTGGTTTGGTAGTAGTTAGGTAGTTGAGACTTCCTACAAGCTGTCTATACTTTGTTGCATCCTCAAATTCTTTTCCTTCAATGGATGTGAGCTTTGAGTTTTGTTCCATTGGAGTAGTTAGAGGATTGCATTCAGTCATACAAAACCTGTTCAACAGATCTCCAATGTACTTCTTTTGAGAAAGGAATATGGACTTCGGATGTTGAGTTACTTCAATACCAAGATAGTAATGAACATAGCCCAAATCAGTCATTTCAAAACCTTTCCTCAATTCCTTCTTTATGGATGCAATGTAGCTCTCATTTTTCCCTGTCATCAAAAGATCATCTACATATACAACAAGATATACAACTATTTTGCCAACCTTCTTGAAAAACAAAGTTGCATCATCAAGATCATAATGTTTGAAATTGAGTTTCAGAAGATGCTCAGTTAGTTTTTCATACCAGGCTCGCGGTGCTTGTTTGAGGCCATACAAGGATTTCACAAGTTTGCATACTTTATGTTCATCTCCTTTCACAGAAAATCCTTCAGACTGGGACATAAAAACATTCTCTTTTAGATCTCCATTCAAGAAAGCAGTTTTTACATCCATTTGATGGACTTTCCAACCATTCTGAGCTGCTAGGGCAAAGAGTGTCTGGATGGTAGCCCATTTTGTTGTGGGGGCAAAAGTCTCCTCATAATCGACCCCTTCCTTCTATCTAAAACCTTTTGCCACAAGCCTGGCTTTTTGCTTGTCAAGTGAGTCATCAGCTTTATACTTGTTCTTGTAGACCCACTTGCAGCCAATTGGTTTGATTCCCAATGGAGGATCAACCAGCTTCCAAGTGCCATTCTTTATTAAGGCATCATACTCCTTTTGCATTGCTTCTTTCCATTCATCATGAGAAGCAGCTTCTTTGAAGGAAGTTGGTTCAAAATCTGTAGACAAATTCAATTCACAATCATAAGAAACATCCATATCAACAGGTGAATCAGAGTCATCTACATGACCTCCATTTTGCTGGTTTGAATTTCTAGTTCCTGTCTTTCCAACCTCATCAGGATGAACACTTTCAAGTGTCTTTGTCAGCCACTTTGGGGGACCTTGCTCAGATTGTGCAGGCTGCTCCGTTGATTGAGTTGGGACTGAATCAAGATTGAGTCTCCCAATTTTGTCAATCACATCACTCAAAGTATCGTCCGTTGTTGGAGTTTCATGCAGGGGAGAGAGTGCTTCAGAAGAAGATTCCACATTTTGATCTAGTATAGGAATCCCTCCTTCAAGATGTGGAATTTGATTATCAAATTCTTGAAATGATTTTGCATTTGCGAATCTATCCAAGCAATCAAGTTGTCGCTCAACAACATTGTCAGTTTTGGATGATTCAAGAAATATTAGATATCTAGATACAACAAACTTTTTATTGATTTCATCATAGAGACGATATGCTTTGGAGGTGTTTGAATACCCCAGGAAGATACACTTACGACTTCTTGCACCAAGTTTTTTTCTATGTACCTTTGGTATCAAGGCATAACATGTGGAACCAAAGACCCTGAGATGCTTTACCGAAGGGATGTGCCCATACCACATTTCATAAGGATTCTTGTTTCTAATAGCATTAGATGGACATCTATTCTTTACATATACTGCACATAGAACTGCATCAGCCCAAAACATCAATTTTACATTTTTGAAAAACATCATGGAGCATACCATATTTAAGATTGTCCTATTCATTATTTCAGCTACTCCGTTCTGTTGGGGTTTATAAGGCACAGTTGTTTGATGTTTGATCCCATGTTGGCGAAGATAGTTTTCAAATTCATTTGAACTATATTTTTTTCCATTATCAATGTGAATAGAGCCAATATGAGATTGTGCATCATTTTCAATCCATGTATGAAAGTTCTTGAATGTTTGAAAAGCATCAGATTTTTTCTTCAATAAATAAACCCAACACATTCTGGTGTAGTCATCAATAAATGTCATCATATATTTATTTCCATTTGCAGAAGGAACAGGCATTGGACCACATAAATCTGAATGAATGAGTTCAAGTTTTCTATGTGGTCTGGAATGTGAATCATGAAAAGACTGTTTGCTATGCTTTACTAGAATGCAAGCATCACATTGCTTAAGTTTCCTAGGAATTATAGGCAAACCAGTAACACCATTTTTCTTCAACAAGCGGAGGTTGTCATAGTTCAAGTGTCCAAAATATAGCATGCCATAATAGACTTGATGGAAATGTACTTTCTTCGTAATGAGAATTGTATGAGAAATTTTGTGCACGAGCAGAGGTACCCTGGAACTTGAGAAGCCTTTCTTCTTCTATCCCCATCATGACAAGTGAGTGGTATGATGCTTTTATCACCTCAAGCTTGCCATCAAACATATGAATGGAGTGTCCTTGCTGGCGGATGTGGACCAAGGAAAACAAGTTTCTCCTCAGCTGTGGGAGATATAGAACATGATGCAGAAGAAAGTCTGGAAGACTAGGCAATTTAAGCCTGATTGTGTCAAGCCCTGATGGCTTGAGTTTTGATTTGTCTGCAAAGTATACTGCTCCATCAACATTGTCAGTAAATTCTTCAAAAAAATCTTTTCTAAAAGTCATGTGGCAAGTTTCTCCTGAATCAAGCAACCAATCATTTTTCCAAGAAGCAAGTGAAGCATTAAATAAGCCTTCATTTACTCCAATATTACAGTGTGCCACAACATAGTGAGCAGATTCAGGTGCTTTACCTTTCTCTTTGTCATTAGTTTTACCTTTGGGTTGGTTTCTTTCCTGCTTAATTTTGTCCCAAGGCAACTTGCATTTGAATGCATCATGTGATCCATCTCTTTTGCAGCGTATGCAGTGCAAATCTAACTTTTCTGCTTGAGAGTTTCTGCCCCCCCTGCCTCTGAAATTTCTTCCTCTTCCTCTTCAACTAGCTCTTCCTCTCGAAGAATATTGAGCAAGATTCTTTTCTCTATGAGCAAGGAACACAGTCTCTTCAGAAGACTCAGGAGCTGTCTTCTTGCCAAAAGCTTTCTCTCTTTCAGCAAATTTTTTCACAAGGGAGTCAAAGGTAATATCTTTGAGGTTTCCATTTGCTTGCAATGACTCAAGATAATTTGATTAAGTGGGATAAAGTGCCTTGAGAAAAGCTATCAGAGGAATATCTAGTTCAACATTTGTGACTTTGATATCATGAATTATAGATTTTACTTCTGATGCAAGAGCAATAGGATCATTATTTTTTAATTCAAGGGTGAAGAGTTTAATCATGAGTTGAACAACTTCAAGTGTAGAGTGTGAGTCATAGAGTTCCTTTAGTTTTTGTAAGGCTTCGAAAGCATTTGAAAATGGCGAAATATGGCGACTCACCTCTTCATTTACTGATGCTATAATCAATGCATAAGCCTTGTTGTTCTTATTTTCCCAAATGGAGAATTCCTTGTTTGAAGTAGGTTGTCCTGGCTCTTTGTCTCTATTTCCAACACACACTCCTTTCCATAGCTCATTAAAAATGAGAGTGTGTTTGATTTTCTGCGACCATTCTGGATAGTTTTCCTTGCCGGTGAGAACCACTCCCACAATAGATATCAATGAATGCATTTTAAAAATCTGTGTACTGTAAAAATACTTCTGCTGCCAATGTTAAAAAAAATTGCACCTCTAGTGTTAAAAAAATGCAGTTCTGGTGTAAAATTGGGAAAAAAATTCACTTTAATATATAGGACAGAGGTATTTTATGGGGAAGGGTTTATACATGGGGGAGGTAACATATGGGGAGTATTTAATACCAAAAAAATTCGAAGGCATTGAGAGGACTTCCGAAGTAGCGTTGAAGGTGTGGTCCGAGGTGTTCTTCTACCTAGCAGAGAACAACATGATGTTCGAAGGCATTCTGCTGAAGCCGAGCATGGTTACCCCTAGTGCCGAGTGTAAGGAGAGGGCCAGTCCTGAAACTGTTGCCCAATATACCCTGAACCTTCTCCGAAGAAGAGTTCCACCGGCTGTTCCTGGAATCATGTTCTTGTCTGGTGGGCAATCTGAGGTGGAGGCGACCTTGAACTTGAATGCGATGAACCAGGCGCCGAACCCGTGGCACGTATCATTCTCAGATGCTCGTGCTCTACAAAACACTTGCCTCAAGACATGGGCTGGCAGGCTCGAGAACGTGGACGCAGCCCAGAAGATCCTGCTGGTTCAGGCAAAGGCCAACTCCCTTGCACAGCTTGGCAAATACTCTGCTGAAGGTGAGTCGCAGGGGATATGAGAGAGATGTCAGTCTGCAAAGGATTCAGAACATAGGCATAATAGGCAGAATAGGAGTTACAAATTAAAGAGGGAAGCCAAAAATGGCACTGGCTCTGATACCATGTCAGACCAGGAGGTAACTCCTCAAATCAAATCATATTATTCATTCAGGTTGTTCATTATTATATACAAGAGGGAGTGACTGTTCAATTCATCTCCCATTGACTCTCCATCTTCTCTATTATTTATTTATACTAATTACAATTGTTCACCCAATCCCTATGATTAGGTGTCAACATAAACAATAAAAAATTAAATGATAAATTTGAAATTTGAAAAAAAAATAGTCAATAAAATTCAACTTAAATTATATATATATATATATATATCTATATATATATATATATATATATATATATATATATATATATATATATATATATAATATAACATTCCTATTCTAATAATTTTAATATTAATTTTAAATTATAATTAATACTTATAACTTAATTTAATAAAAATATTAAAATTTATATATTATTATATATAATTATACTGAAATTATATAAATTTAAATTATGATTATATAAAATCTTAGATTATTTAGTAAATGTTTTTTTTATAAGTATATGAAAGTTTATATACTTGTATGAAGATGTTTTTTCTAAATAGCCATTATCATAAATGAAATTATCATATTTGATCTTTCTAGGTTTAATTATAATAACTTTAGTCTTATAGGTATTAACAATTATACTCATCTTGGAGGAGTAATTTTGGAGGATTCCAAGTTGCTTATTGAGATTGTCATGGGTTTTGGCTAGAAGAACAATTATATAGTATACATAAAGGAGAAAAGTAATGACCATACTAGTGAGTCTGAGGCCATTTGGGGCCATCACACCCTGCAATTTCCAAACACTTTTTAGGCATATCAATGTAAATGTCAGAAAGGGTAGGGGAGTGGAAGCACCTTGCTTAACTCTGATATTGCATTTAATTTGTTTTGACCAATACTCAGTGGTCTTAAGCTTGGCAAGAACATTCTTGTATAGCCTAATCAAAATTACCCCTCTAAGGGAACCATTGTCTCTTCCAACCTATTCCATAACTTTTCCCAAGAATTATGTCGAAAGCTTTTCTGAAGTCAACAAAATAATAAAAGAGATCAATTTAAAAATTGGGACATTCCTCTGCAATGATCTTAATAGTAACAAGATGGTTGATATTTGAGTGATGTCTCCTAAATATAGCTTAACTGGCTTCAAGAATTAAAAAAGGATTAAACCCTCATTGAACCCATTGGAATATTATTTTCAAGTTTGGCTTTGTGTTCAATTTGAATTTTGCAAGCAAATTTAAATGAACATATTTTAACTAGGATTAAACCCTGGTTTTTATTATTTCAACTTTCCTCTACAATGATCCTAAGAGTAACAAGATGGTCTATATTTGAGTGATGTCTCCTAAATCCAACTTAACTAGCTTCAAGAATTAAAAATAAAAGGATTAAACCCTTGTTCAACCCATTGGAATATTATTTTCAAGTTTGGGTTTGTGTTTAATTTGAATTTTGCGAGCAAATTTAAATGAATATATCTTAAATAGGATTAAAACTTGGTTGAACCCATTTGGGTTAGTTTTTGTGTTCAATTTGAATTTTTCCTATGAATTTAAAAGAACAAATTCAATTTGGTTTTAGGCTCGATGAATTTTTATAGAAAAACTCAAAATTTGCAGTTGTTAATGAAATCAAAAGACACAAATTTCTTTTACAAAATTTTGTGGAAGGAAAACTGACAATAGAAACACATGCAATCATTTAGTCATAATGAACATAGTTTATACTGGGGAACCCAACTAGGAAAAACCCCTCCTCTGTTTGTATCATATCATATGGGAACAATGATCTATTACAATGACAACTTTAATGCTTCAAGTTTAATCTCACGGGGCCTTAATCAATGAACCTCTGACATATCACGTGCGTTTGTGGCATACTAAAGAATATCCCTCATTTGACTACATATTGGAAAATACCTCTAAAAATCACTTTATTTAACCCCCTACCAATATGAAGCCAATAAACCTTCACAATTTAAAAACACCCCACTTTTACTAGATATTGTAGGTATTATTTATTTCATTAACATTTTGTATACCCCTTTATATTGTTTCATTAACTTTGAGTTACATTTTTTGTGCCTGCTAATATAAAAACCCTTTATCCTCAATATAATGCTCAATATATTATGTCATTTTTTCCTCAATATATATCCCCCAATATGAATGAACATGGTATGGTATTACTCCCCCAGTGAAGCTCCGTGCTCAATCTGCACTGTAATATTTATCTCCTCCCTACTCTACTCTAACCAATAATTAGCCAACATAGGTCTCCTTCTTCCTCCTATTTCCTTGCATAATTCCTTCTCCTAAAGAATAGGAAAAGATCATATTTCCTTGCACAAATCCAAGAGAATTAGCTCACCTGCTACATTCAAACCCTGTACTATACAATGATAATTACAATGTGCCTTTTTCCTCCAACTTCACTAGGGAATTTGAATTTCATGCATCACTAGGACTATTTTTAGTAAATTGACTAGTTAATTGAGAGTTAGTTGAGTTTACAATAATTACAATAACTCAACTAAACTCATACTGACTCTATTCTAGACTAGAGCTCAAATAAGTGACTTCCATTAAAGACAACACCTCTAGATAGCTAGATCTTAGCCACCAACTTGCACACAATTCTACTTCTAGCCCACAAACTCGAATTGACTGAATTAACTGAGTGATTTGGCCATGTCACTCCTACTAACTGCCTAAGAACTCATCCTACTGAAGTAGAAATTCGAATTTATTCATTTGACTAAGGCACAAGTCAAATGAAGTGTTTTCTTGCTACATTTTAACACTTCCTTTTATCAAGAAAAGGGTTCTAAACAACCCCAATCCTGCTCCTATGGAACTCGAAATTGCCTCTTGACAAAGCCTTTATCAAAATGTTTGCATCCTTCTCCTCTATAGGAATGTACTGTAATATAACAATCCTCCTATGCACACAATCTCTCAGGTGATGGTACGTGATGTCTATATGATGGGACCTATCATGAAGCAGTGGATTTTCATAGAGTTTTTTACAACTTTGCTTGTCATAGTGGATCAGTATAGACTCCATCCCTTAACTGAAGATTCCAACTAGGATCTTCCTCATCCAAATAGCCTCACATGTTGCTTGACTAGCAACCATATACTCGCCCTTTGTTGAGTTGAGTGCAACAAATATTTGTTTCATGTTGTGCCATGAAACTATTTCTAACCCAACATTGAAGACTGTTGTCAATGTGCTCTTCCTATCTAAGGGACTCCTTGCCCAATCTTCATTTGTGAATCCTTGGATCATCGCTCCATCAGTCTTCGTGTAACATAAACCAAAGTTTGTTGTGCCTCTGAGGTATCTTAGAACGTGTTTTGTTTCTTTTCAGTGAAGCTTAGAAGGCTCCACCATGAACTGACTAAGTTGGTTCACTGCAAAACAAATATCGGGCCTTGTGTTCACCAAGTACATTAAGGACCCTACCAATTTTCTGCAAATAGTTCCATATACTACCTCTCCTGTAGAAGCATTCTCTTTCCTCCAGTTAGTATATGGAGGAGTATCCATGGGTTTGAAATATTGCATATGGAACCTTTGAAGGATTTCAGAGGTGTACTTCCCCTGTCCAACAAATATCTCTCCATCTCCTTGCCACACCTCCAAGCCAAGGAAGTAGTGCATCAAACCCATATCCTTCATCTTGAACTCTCTTGCAAGGTCCTCCTTGCAAGACTAGATCAACCCGTCATCTCCATTCAGTTTCAAATCATCCACATAAAGAACTAAGATGAGAAGAAAACCATCTACCATAATGTAGTAGATATTGGCATGTGCTTCACTCCTAGTGAAGCCTAATCTACTGAGATAAGAATATATGCAAGTGTACCAAGCATGATATGCCTACTTGAGACCATAGAGGGATCTATTGATCCTACACACGTGTATCCCTGCTAAAGGTATCCAACCCGTCAGGATGCTCAATATAAATATCTTCCTTAACCACTGTTGGGCGCAGCCCAACTTGGCCTAGATTTTGGCAAAGACTCTACATTTTGAATATACCAAGTAGTGTTGTAAGGGCTTTGGGGTGGGTCAAAGCCCCTCCTTTTTGTAAAAGTGCATGATTTTGTAAGGGATCAAATGGTTTTGGGGCCATAGTTTCCTGTTTTAAGGAGTCCATGGTATTTGGACCATGGTATGTTGATGATGTAACCCTACAACGTAATAGTATATATAGGGTAAACTAATAAGAACATAAATCAATTAGTTTTGATTTAGATCAGTGTTATGGGTGAATTATTGTGATATGTAATTTAGTAGCAAAAGGAGAGGCTCTGTAGCTAATGGCGCAGAGGCCTAGAGAAGAGCCTGTAGTTAAGTGTGCAGACAACTTGCAGCTTAGCGTGCATGCCAAGAATTGGTTGTTGTTCAAAGATTTATTATACTAAGCAATAGTTCTTGTGGGCATAGCCCTACACTGGGGTGAACCAAATTAATTTGGTGTTTTGATGTGTATATTTTCTTATTATCTGTTGTAGAGTAGTTGATCCAGATTTAAATAGGAACACAACAAATTACAGATATAACCATAAATACAAAGATGCAGTAGAAATAACACTTCCTTTCATTATATCAACTACTAAAATATTCTTACAAAAAGAATGGAAATAAGGCTAGCTCGGGCTCAAGGGCCTTTTTATTATTGAACAATAATAGCAAACCCTAAACAACCAAAACCTTAACCCGAGGAGATGTAACACCAAGAGTTTATGGGCCCCGTTGGGGTGAGTTGGACAACCAGCTTCGCGGGATCGCGACTTGGTCATATTATCTCTGTTTGACACGCATGATAACCCGTTGGAAATATCTCTCCGAGGACTACGAAAGAAAAGATCATTTTGGACAAAAAATCGTTAGCGGTAGATTGCCAAAAAAATGTTGTTTAGGGCCTCAAAACAGCTCCGGAAGTTTAGGACCTGAAAAACTGCTAAAAATAGTAAACTATGCTACAATTAAGGAAACTGAAAAACTGAAAGAAACAATGGTGGGGGTCCAAGTGGAATTGGAAAGTGGCCTCCAATATCCACTTGGATCATTCCTCCCCCCTTAGGAAGCAATGGTCCCCATTGTGTTGAGTTCCTCCATGAGATGAGGAAACTTGTGCTGAACTTGGTCCCTGGTGAAGGAGTTGGCCTGCTTTGACAACTCGATACAGTTGGATCTTCTGTTGGCGAGTGTTCTTGATCTGCGTGTCCATGATTCGATCAGTTGTGGCTTGCTCCATGCAATTTGGATTTAACTCTGTAGGTGTGAGTTGTTCTGCAATGTCTGATGTGTCTAGCAATGGTGGGAAGTATGGTCGAAGGCGGTCCACATTGAACACTGGGTGCAGGCCAAGGAATGGGGGAATGTTGAGCTCAAATGCATTGTCTCCCACAGCCTTGGTAATGGTGTAAGGACCATATCGGAGTGGTCTGAGTTTACGATAGGCTCTGGTAAGGCGTTCCTTCTGCAAATGCAACCAGACTTTGTCGCCCACCTGAAACTTGTGTGGCACCCGATGTTGATCATGTCGCTGCTTGTACTTGGCATTTGATTTCTCCAGAATGTCGTGGACCTGCTGGCGGATATGTTGGATGTGCTCAATGAAGTTGTTTGCCTTATCGGCTTCCGACTGGACATGAGCCGAATCTGCCTGAGTAGTTGCAAATGGTATGGCCACATCAATGGGACATAGTGGCTGGAATCCCAAGCCCACCTGAAAAGGGTTGTGGAGAGCTTGGTTATAGTTGTGTTGGACATAGGGAAGGCTCTCATCCCATATGTGTGGATGCTTTTATTTGTACATGCGCAGAATGTGTACGATCATCCTGTTGACGACCTCTGTCTGGCCATCAGCTTGGGGATGGAAAGTTGTGGACTTAGTGAGCTTGGTGTCCAGCATCGACCAGAGATTGGACCAAAATGTATTGAGGAACCTGCTATCCCAATCTGAGATGATAGACTGTGGGATCCCAAAGTGTACCCACACTCATTCAAAGAAGAGTTTAGCAGTGGCTTCTGCTGTGATATTCTTCTTGCAGGCCGCTAGAATGACCATCTTCGAGAGTCTGTCGATGACCACAAAAACACAATCGTTGCCATGCTTAGTAGAAGGAATGCCCGACATGTAATCTATGGAGATGGATTCCCAACATCGACTAGGGGTTGGTAGCGGAGTATAGAGGCCTTGCTTCTTGATGGTCGGTTTGGAAATGGCACAGGCAGTGCAGGATCTGATGTACTTCCTGACATCTGTCGAATATTCGGTCAGTAGAAATAATTCTATAGTACTGCCACTATTTTCTTGACCCCGAAATGCCCAGCGGCCCAACTATAGTGCGCTTCCCAAATCATCTTGGCTCGCTCGCTTGAAGGAACACAAAGGTGTCCCAGGTGGCATAGCAGGGCATCCTAGAGGTGAAAATCTGGAACTTGCTGACCCTCCAAGAGCATCTGGTATGTGTGGCCGAACTCTGGGTCACTTTTGTAGAGAAGTGGCCAATCAGAAGTCTCGTGCCCACAAGAGTTGAGCATGGTGGTTAACGCCATGATTGGTGGCCGGCTGAGGTAGTCTGCAACATTATTGGTGCTACCCTTCTTATACTTGATATTCAAATGCAACTGATACAGGTATGTGGACCAATTTTGATGGTGATCATTCTGCAAATTCCTTTGTGTTTGTATGAACTGCAGGGGTAGGTGGTCTATGTGGATGACTGTTTCCTTCCCCAAAATGTAATGCTTCCATTGTCGAAAAGCCTTCACAATGGAATACATCTCTTTGTCATAAGTGGGATACTTCTGGACTAGGTCTGAAAGTGTCTCACTGTGATATGCCACTGGATGCCCTTGTTGAGTAAGGAATACCCTAATAGCATAGTCAGAGGCATCTGTCTCGATCTCAAATGGTTGTTGCAAGTCTAGTAAAGTGAGCACTGGTGCATAGTAGAGGAGATGTTTCAACTCTGTGAATGCCTTCTGTTGAGATTCAGACGAAAATATTTTTTCTTTCACTCCTCCCTTGGTGACTTGACTCAAGGGCCAAGTGATATGAGGGAATCCCAACACGAACCAGCGGTAGAAATTGGCAAGACCCAGAAAGCTATGGAGCTCTGTCAAAGTGGTTGGGGCTGGCCAATCCTGAATGACTTGGATCTTGGCTGGATCCACATGCACCCCTCGTTCATCAATAATGTATCCCAGATACTGGACTTGGGTCATGCCAAAAGTGCATTTCTCAAAATAGCACATAGTTTGTGTTGCCGCAGTGTTTGGAGAACCTGTCGGATGTGGTGGAGGTGCTCTTCCCAACTTTGGTTGAAGATCAAGATGTCATCCAAGTATACCACTACAAATGAGCTGGTGAATGGCCACAAGATGTCATCCATCAGCCTCATGAAGGTTGTAGGGGCATTCGTCAACCCAAAAGGCATAACCAACCATTCGAAAAGGCCCTCCTTGGCTTTGAAGGCAGTCTTCCACACATCGGAGGGTTCGATTGATACTTGGTGATAGCTGGACTTCAAGTCGATATTGCTGAAATACTTTTCCCCCTTCAGTTGGTCCAGAAGGTCATCAATCCATGGGATCGGGTATCTATTCCAGACAGTGATCTTGTTCACCGCCCGGTAGTCAATACAGAGTCTCCAAGTCCCATCCTTCTTCTGTACCAACACGATCGAGCTCCCACAAGGTGATGAACTTGAATGGATGTGACCTTTCTGCAGCAGCTCCTGAATCTGCCTCTTGATTTCATCATTCTCCAGAATGGAGCATTGATAGATTGATTCATTGGGAAGTGACGCACCTAGGGTCAGATCGATAGAGTTCTTGACCTAACAGTGCAGAGGCACCCCTGTGGGGGAGGTAAAGATGTCTTCGTACTCCTCCACGACCTTGTCCATATTTTTTTCCTGTGCGGAGGGGCCTTATCTAGAGGTCGTGTCCACCATATTCTTCTTTCCTTGAGGGCGTATCATTAGGAAATTTTTTTTTCTCAGTTTTGGAAATGAGCTTACTGCATTGTTTTGCAGTAAAGAGATGGTGGTAGGCGGTGCTACCTCTGTTATCCTGTACAACTTATTTCCCAAAGTAACAATAACAGCACGAGGACTTGATTCATACACAACATGTTTCTTCCATAAGTATGGTTGGCCTAATAATACATCACAAAAATCAAGGGGAGCAACATCACATAATACCTCATCCGTGAAGGGCTTGATGTTGTATGGAAGGCGACACTGCTGGCTCACGTGAAGATCCCGTCCTTAGTGAAGCCACCCGATAGTGTACGGTTGTGGATGTGCTGTGGTTTGTAAGCCCAGCCATTTCATGACCTCTGCTGAAATGAGGTTGTTTTGGCTCCATCTTTCGATAATTAACTGTGGCGGGGAACCCTTTACCCACATCTAGGAGTGGAAGAGGTGCTCCTCCTCCTTTGGATCTTTGGGTTCCTCCTTCTGGATCTTTGTGGTGGAAACGGTGGCGTTGGGCTCCGCATCAATAATCTGCTTCCCTTTGTCATTCCCCTTGTCAGGTTTTGACTCAGAGTCGTAACATGCATCTGATTTTGAAGCCTTTAGCTCAGCCACCAGTGACTGCTTGGCCCGACACTCACTTGTGTTGTGAGTGGAGCTCTTATGGAACTCACACCCCTTTCTCGTGTCCTTCTTCGGCTTCGCGGCATTGTTTTTTGCTTGCGGCTTTGGAAAGTTGTCTTGGGCCACCCCACCTTGGCTTTGTCCATTGTTCTACAGCCGAGTTACTTGAAAACCAAATTCTTCTCAGAATCCTTGATACCCAGCTTCGTGCAAAGGGTATGAAAAACATTGGTAAAATCCGACACATCTTGGTCCCTTACCTGTCGCAGAGTTGTCCACTTTATGTATTTATCCTCATAGCTCTTGATAGGGTAGTATTTCTCCTTGATGGCACCCCAGAATGAGTTCCAAGTGGGTGCGGTTGAATACAGTGAGTTCGTACTTTCATCCTTTTGCTCACAGTAGGTTTCCCACTAGTACTTGATGTGGGGGGCTACTTTGAGAAGTGCAAAGGTGATCTTTTCTTGGCTGGAAAAATCATGAACGGAAAAATATCCTTTTAGCCAATTTAACCATTTATCTACAGTGTCTGCATCTATCTGACCCTCAAATATGGGAATGTCAAAATTAACTTGTACCTTAAAGGGTGTGGCGCTTCCAGAGTAGCTGCCAGAAGTAGATGTGTCATCCCTGAGTAGTCGTTGAAGGATCTGGGCAAAGTTGTCCATCATCGCATTCCTTTGTCGCTCAAGGGCTACCTTGAGAAGGATTTTGATAGGATCTCCTGCCCCCTCATCTTTCTTTGCATCTGCCATGGGAGGCCATCGAGATTTGCGAGGCTGGTCTTGCAAAGGTTTGACCAGTTCAAGCCCTAACTCCTTATATCTCGACCTCGTTGGGGACATGCAAAGAAAAATAAAGAAAGAGCAGACCACTCTAATACCACTAATCTAGATTTAAATAGGATCACAACAAATTACAGATATAACCATAAATACAAAGATGTAGTCAAAATAACACTTCCTTTCATTAATATCAAATACTGAAATATGATTACAAACAGAATGGAAATAAGACTAGCGCGGGCGATGGTAGCTTATCTCTGAGAAGATATGTGGTGTCTACATGCCTTTGAATTGCGTTACAATGAGGTTCAAGGGCCTTTTTATTATTGAACAATAAGAGCAAACCCTAAACAACCAAAACCCTAACCCGAGGAGATGTAACACCAAGAGTTTATGGGCCTCGTTGGGGTGAGTTGGACAGCGAACTTCCCAAGGTTATGACTTGGTCATATTATCTCCTTTGATGCACACGATAACCCATTGGAAAGATCTCTCCGAGGACTACGACAGAAAAGACGATTTTAGGTAGGAAATTTTAGATTTACAAAAAAAGGTCGTTTAAGGCCTCAAAATGGCTTCAGAAGTTTAGGACCCGAAAAACTACTAAAAATAGTAAACTATGCTACAATTAAGGAAAATGAAAAACTGAAAGAAACAATGGTGGGGGTCCAAGTGGAATTGGTAGGTGGCTCAATATCCACCTGGATCAGTAGTAGTTATTACAATTGCATTTTACTTTAGCACAGTGATGGTTTATGGTTTTATATGGCATGTTTAAGTGATTAATCTAATGCGAAGAGGTGAATTATAAATGCTAAGAATAAGATAACATAATAATAACACATCTCTTAGTCCCTCAAGGCTGCAAAAACATGGTTCTGCAACCTCCCATAGTCACTTCGCGTGAGACTGTGATCTGCTTGCAGGTCGTTGCCTAAAGGGCCAACGATTAAGGGTTTTTTTGGTGCGCAGTATAGATCGAACTTGGGTCGACCTAAATCAAGCCAAAAAATGGTTTCGTTGATGGGACTGGGCTCTTTTTGAGGGATATGTGGATGTGGTACCCGTCAAATAAAGAGATTCAATACTGGATATACTTGAAAGAGCGAGAATTTATGGATCAAGAAAACAGAAACCCTTGTCTGACATCTGAAGCTTGGTTATAAAAGTATATTTTTAGAGATCAATACGAGATTTTCTTCGGTTCTTTTCCTGTTGATTTGTACGAGTGGATATCGATGTTGATCAAAATGAAGAATT
Source organism: Pinus tabuliformis (assembly GCA_031772625.1). Lineage (NCBI taxonomy): Eukaryota > Viridiplantae > Streptophyta > Pinopsida > Pinales > Pinaceae > Pinus > Pinus tabuliformis. Next base: position 160,011,657 of record CM062808.1, read on the forward strand.
GTTTTAAGGGTGAAAAACCTATAATGTGGACTCTTGAACTGATACAACGACTCAAGAGCACTGACAATAGGATTTCAAGGGTTGTCGATTTCTGGATTGATAGCATCTTGGGAGGATTCATTACTAAGTTCGTTGTAGACTCAACTATTTTCTACAGCGAAGCGGACCGATGATTCTTGAAATGACCGCTAGGTAAGTATTTAAAATCTCTGAAACTTTGGATTAAGATGCTTTTGTGTGAAAAGGGAGTTTTACATATGCAAACATATTGCTAGTTTACTTATGTTTGGAAGAAAAGAGAATAAATCTGAGCAAGAGATCGGAGTAACACGAAGTGGAAAGAGATATAAAGTAGATATCAAAAAGCGATCTCATGAACAAGACTTGAATATCTTTGTAAAGACTGATTATAGTCCTATTTTGAGTGGATCTTAAAGTGAAAAATAAGAAAGCCACCTTGATAACCTACAGGTAACTTCATAGTATTCACCCTTCTTGCCTGAGAGTTCGCAGAAGCCAACATCCAGTAATAACTAGGGAATTTTTGTCTTTCCCCCTCCCCCTACCCCTCCTACCCCCATTCCCCTCCCCCTCCAAGAAGAAGTATGGTTGATGATATTAAGCTACCCATTTTCAAAGGAATTGGATTGGAGGATCCTGAATAGTTTTGGTTTTTATGTGAAGATGTATGGATAGCGAAGCAGATCAATGATGACAATATAAAGAAAGGGTAGCTCGTTATGATGCTCCGAGATAAAGCATTGACATGGTATATGAAGTATTCAAATAATCAGAACAGAACGTTTGCAGATATTAAACCAGCATTGATAAAAGAGTTTAAGAAGTCAAAGTCTGAGTCATAATGCATCACCGAGTTGAAAGAGATCAAACAAAAACTTATTGAGTTTGTCTAGGAGTTTGATCTTAGTTCTAAGGTGTTATTGGATTGAGTAAGCTTCAACATAGCCCCACAGAAACATCAAGAATGGTTTATAGTTGTGCTTCTCCCACATATCAGATTACCATTGATGCAACAAAAGATAGAAACTCAAGCCGAAGCTCTATAGATTGCAATGAAAGTGGAAGCTTCGCCTATAGGAGATACTAATGCAGGAATGTAACAAATTCAAAATCATCTAGCGAACCTAACCCTACAGTTACAAGACATCAAGAAAAACGAAGAAGTTAGAGAAGAATTATGGTGTATGAAGTGTAGATCGGGGGACCATTCTAAAGAACAATGCCCTATCTTTAGGAATTACATGACTAGTGGGGCACCGAATCCCTTGAATACAAGATCCATCCTATGGTGTGAAATATGTAAGACAAGAGGCCAACATCGTTCAGAAGAATTTTACTTGTTACAAAAATATGTACAGACTCTGAGGAATATATATTGAAAATTATGTAAATCAGTAGAAAACGATGAGAATAATTTTCGGGCTTACAAACTAATGATGGAGCGCAATGTTGACGCTTATAGAATGCAAGAAGAAGAGCATGGACATAAGGACAATGGACAACGTGGTTGTCAAGGAGGTTACCAAGGAAGAGTTCGAGGTGGTGGATCTGGTCGAGGACGTGGACAAATCATTTTCTATAACTGCGGCTAGCTAGGTCATTTTGCGAGAGACTGCAAGAAACCCACAACAACATGCAAGTACTGTAAATCCTTTGACCATGTAATTGAAGAATGTCCTGTACTTATGGAAAATATAGAAGAAAAAAGGAATCAGCAGCCAACACAGAATATTTAAATGTTGATTGCTGAAAGGAGGACCGAAAAACCTCGAATTGGCATTGTCACTAGAAGTGAAGCTGTGACTGGTAGTGATAAAGCAGATGAAAAGAAAGAATCTAAAAGTGCATGGGTCAGAAAGATTGCTGAGAAAGTTCCTGTTTTTGATATTCAGAAAGAAAAAGAAGTATTTATGGAAGCAAAGCAAAGTTTTATGGATGTTGGAGCTTCAACCTCTAATGCACAACCAAAGCCCAATCAGAAAAGTAACTGTGATGTGTCATCAGATTCGATATAGAACCAAGCTTCAACACAGGATCGAGCTCTGACACAAGACCAAGATTCAACAAATCAAGTAGGTATTTTAAAATCTTTTCTGCAGACTTGTATGAAATTGTTAAGAGATCAAAAGGTTGTAGAAGGGCTTCAAGAGTTGATAGATTCCTGTGCATCCAAAGAAACACCACAAAGTGAGATGCGCGCAGTCAATAATTTGCATCAACAGAAGAGAACCAGAAGAGAGATGAGGCTTAGTGCGTAGATAGGAGAGTATGAGATGGATCAAATTATTCTAGATCTGGGATATGATGCTAATTTCTTAACGAAGAAGACATGGGAATTAATGGGTAACATGAAGCTAAAGTGGTCACCTATTTAGTTAAGGATGGAAAATAAGAAAAATATCTTCCCTTTGGGAAGACTACCACGTGTCACAGTGGATATTGAAAGAGTTCGCACTACTTCTGATTTTCAAGTAATAGAGATCGTCGATGACAGTAAACCTTATCCTGCATTTCTTGGAATTGACTGGGCATTTGACAATAAGGCCATAATTAAATTAAAGAAGAGACAAATGATATTCGAAGGAAACAATATGAGGGTAATTGTTCCCTTGGATCCATCAGAAGGAGTAAGATATACAGAACTAGTCAAAGAAGAATATTGTGTGGCTAAAATAGACAATATCTATCAAATGATAGTGAAGGAACAAGATTGTGTTAACCCTACTACCTAGGGAAAGTTGAGTTGGGAGTGTGATAGTTCTTGTACCTCAGAATCAGAAGAAGAGTTGGAGAACTGGCAAAATAAGTTTCATGAATTATCCACAAGGCATTGTGCAAGAATTACCAAATCAGTTCATTGTATGATATATGAGGTATGTAATATGCCCTCTTATGATGGTTTAGGTTATGTAAATACTTTTCTTAATGATTATGAAGAACAAGTTCCAGAAAATTAAATGCTATCAGTCTTGGATATAGCCCGGAAATCTACCCTTGTTAGATGGTGGAATGCACACAAGAAGAATATAGGAGGTTGGCAGGAATGTCGAAGACTAATGGGGATAAGGTTTGGATAGATAGATATAGAGATGGAGATAAAATATGATGGTGAAACTAATCCTAGGGAACATATCCAGCTATGCACTACAACATGGAAGGATATTTTGCAACAAGAAATGGTACATGGATTCATTCATACATTAGAGACAATCCCTGAGAACTGGTACCTAGAAACAGAGCTTCGACATGGTACTGTGAATTGGGAAGACATGGTTGATGGCTTCATATTAACATTCATCTTTAAGGATGATTTCTCATACATATATTTTTCCCTTCAGAGAGTCAAGAATAGGATCTTTGGGAATGTAATCCCACTAACATGGCAGCAACCTGATTGGGATGCAAAAATAGAAAATTAACTAGAGTGTTATAACCTTACTTCATATGAAGAAGAAGATCCTTGCAACATCGACATAGTAGAGTTAGAAGGATACCATGAAGTAACTGGACCTGAGCTAGAGATACCAGACATAACGAAGCCACTAAAGACCAAGAAGGTGAACATAGGATCAGAGAAGGAACCCAAGTTTGCAACAATAGGAGACTATTAGGATGAGGAGATAGTCAGTAAAGTTACAAAGTTACTTCATGAATATCAAGCATTGTTTCCCACCAAGTTTTTAGAGATGAAGGGTATAATAGGATACCTATGAGTCATGAACATTCCCCTTAAGCCTGATGTGAAGCCAGTCAAACAAATACCCTACAGACTGAACCTGAAGTATAAGGAGTTCAAAGTGAATGTAGAGCTTGATAAGATTATGGCAGCATGAATTACTGAACCTATAGAAGAATCAGAATGGGTGAGTCCTATGGTGGTGCAAGAGAAGAAGACTTAAGGATAAATTAGGATCTGTGTTGATCTGAGAAAGTTGAATGATGCATGTTTACATGATCCCTTCCCTACCCCTTTCAGAAATAAATTGCTAGACAATGTGGGAGTTCAGGAAGCTTACTCATTTACATATGGATTCTCAAGATATCATCAGATTAGGATTGGAAGAGAAGATCAACATAAGTCTACCACATTTTTTACAGAATGGGGCTCATATCAATACACAATAATTCCTTTTAGATTAAAAAATGACCCTGCTATATTTTCTTTGGTGGTGGACGCAACTTTTAATGAATACATCCACAACTTTTTAGAGGTATATTTTCATGATTGAACGGTATTTGGATTGTTGCACAAACATGTTGGAAGTTTAAGACTTATGCTCGAAACATGTAGAGAATATCATATCTCTTTGAACCTAAAGAAGCGCATATTTTGTGTGCCTTTCGGCATATTGTTGGGACATATTGTCTGTAAGTAAGGACTAATGGTGGACCCTGCTAAGATTGCTATCATTGTGAACTTGCCTCCACCTAAGACAACAATATAGCTTCGCACTACATTGGTACATACTGGGTGTTACAGGAAGTTCATCAAGGGGTATGCTCAGATCACTGCGCCAATGGAGAAATTGTTGAAGAAGGATGTAACTTTTCAGTGGAATGAAGAATGTTAGAGGAGCCTTGACATATTGAAATAAAAAATGGTAGTTGCACCTATACTAGTGTTCCCTGATTGGAAAGAGGAATTCCATGTTCATGTGGATGCCTCTTGTATAACTTTGGGAGTAGTACTGGCACAACCTGGTGCAGGAGAGATTGATCATACTATAGCTTTTGCAAGTAGAAAGTTATCTAAATCAGAAAAGAACTACACCACTACATAAAGGGAAGGACTGGCCATGGTATATGCTTTGTAGAATTGTAGACACTATTTGTTGGGGTCACACTTTAAAATGTTTATAGATCATTTTGCACTGAAGTATTTGGTTAATAAGCCTGTGTTAGGAGGAAATATTTACAGATGGTTAGTATTATTCCAGGAATATGACTTTGAGATCATTATTAAACTAGGGATACTGAATGTAGGACCTGACCATCTATCAAGATTGGAAATAGGGGAAGAACCAACCAGCATAGAGGATAATCTCCCTAATGCATAATTATTTGCAATCAGAGTGGAAGATGACCATTTCACAAATATCATTTAATTTTTGACCACAGGAATGGCTCCTTCAAAGCATACTACGCAACAAAAGAAAGAATTAGACGTTAAGGCAGCTAATTTTTCATTAATAGAAGGACAGTTATATAAGATGGGAGCATATGAGATAATGCACAGATATGTTGATGAACTTGAGAGACAGATGATTATAACAGAGGCTCATGGGGGCACAATTGGTGGAAACTATGTAGGAAACGGTACTGCGCAAAAGATTTTGAGAGCAAGATTGTGGTGGCCTACACTACATAAAGATGCGAAGGAGTACTGTCGAGCATGTGATGTATGTCAAAGTACAGGGAATCCCTCCAGAAGAGATGAGATGCCATTGATACCACAAGTTACATTGTAGTTCTTTGATAAGTGGGGCATTGATTTTGTTGGCCCATCAACCCACCTGGAAAGAGGACTGATGCAAGGTACAAAATTATAGTAACTGATTACTTGAAAAGATTGAATGAAGCACAACTAGTAAGGGAATGCAGCGAAAAGACTGTTGTGAAGTTTATTTTTGAGTAAATATTGTCTATATTTTGATGTCCAAAGATTTTGATGAGTGAGCAAGGTTCACACTTCCTAAATAAGACTATTGCAGCATCGATTGGGGAGTTCCAAGTTCATCATCAGAAGAGTACCCCTTATCATCCTCAGGGCAATGGAACAGTAGAAGAATTTAATATTATTTTGGAGAATGCAGTTACTAAGGTATGTAATGTGAATACAGATGACTGGGACCTTATAATTCCAACAATTTTATGGTCTTCTAGGACCACATGTAAAACATTGATAGGTCAGACACCCTTTAGGTTAGTTTATGGGCAAGAAGTTGTGATTCCCATGGAGTACATTGTGCCTAGCTTGAGGATTGCAGCTTTTACAAATATGGAAGACCCTGATATAATGGAGGAAAGAATGTCACAGTTGCTTTCTTTGGAGGAAGACATATTTATAGCAAGATTCTATCAACAGGTACAAAAAGCAAGAGAAAATGCTTGGCATGACAGACATATTAAGCAGAAGAAGTTCTAGGTAGGAGACCTTGTTCTCCTTTATGATAGTAAGTTTGTAAAATTTCTAGGAAAATTCAAGATGCATTGGTTGGGGCCATACATTATCAAGCATATTACTAATGGAGGCATAGTTCAATTAGAAAATTTAAATGGAGAATTGGTTCAAGGAAGAGTAAATGGAAGCATGTTGAAGTTGTACAAGGATAACCCTGCCCCTACAGCTTCACTCTAAAGAAAGGAGAAAATTCTTAGTGCCACCTGCAGTTGAAAGTAGGCACTGGACTATAAACTACGTTGCAGAGAGAGCTTCGACGTAGGAAGTTACTTCGCTACATTCTAGATTATGTCGAAGTTCATAGGAGCCTTGATGTAAGATGGGTTACTTCACTATGGGATGTGTCAAAGTTTGCCAAGAAAAATATGACCATTAAAAAGGAAATTTGTTGTTGAAACACACAGAAATATGCATTTGTGAGGACAATGTCGCAAAGCTCGACCTTGTAGTAAAAGGATACAAGGATAAGATCACGGACATGAAATTTACATATGATATGAAGATCAGTGAGCTACAAATGAAGCTACAACCAACCACACCAAAGGAAGTACGAGAGCAGAGGGAGACTGACCTAAAGGTTGTAATGGTCGGCATCTCCGCAGCAGTGGAAGATTGTGGGAAGCTATTGGATGAGAGCTTACAGATTTGGACTTCGCTGCAAGAAGATCCAAATGCGCAGAAACTACAAGAGGATATTCAATAGAAGCAACAACAACTAGAGGAGATTCAGGCAACTGTGAGAACCTTACCAATTTCATAGAAGCTTGTAAAGGTCAATGAGGGAAATTCCCTCCAAAAGAAGATAGAGGAGCTGAGGAAGGAAGAGCAGACTCTGACAGAGAGAACTCAACCATGGTAGGATGAGGCTCTCCAACTGTCCCAAGTAGTGGATGAGAAGCTTCAAGAGCTTCGACAGAGAGAGAAGGAAGTGATGCAGAAGGCTACGAAACTAGCAACAGAAGCACTGTTGGAGGAAGTGTGAAATGAAGAGAAGTAGGTCATAGAAATTCTGCAGTGGTTCAACAGTGCCTATAAAAACATTGCAGCGAAGATTAGAGGCAAATTGGCTAAGTGACTCAGGATGAGTCACATGTGAGTGTTGGGGGCCTGTTGGGCACAGCCCAACTTGGCCTAGATTTTGGCAAAGACTCTGCATTTTGTGGCAAAGATCATGCAGTATGCAGCGGAGCACATTTTGAATATACCGCGCGGTGTCATAAGGGCTTTGGGGTGGGTTGAAGCCCCTCCTTTTTGTAAAACACGTGATTTTGTAAGGGATCAAATGGTTTTGGGGCCATAGTTGCTTGTTTTAAGGATTCCATGGTATTTGGACCATGGTATTTTGATGATGTAACCCTACAATGTAATAGTATATATAGGGTAAAATAATAAGAAGAGAAATCAATCAGTTTTGATCTAGATCAGAATTATGGGTGAATTATTATCATGATCTGTAATTTGGTAGCAAAGGAGAGGCTCTATAGATAAGTGCACAGAGGCCTGGAGAAGAGTCTGCAACTGAGTGCGCATACAACCTTTGTGCATGCCAAGAACTAGTTGTTGTTCAAATATTTATTATATTAAGCAACAGTTCTTATGGACATAGCCCTACACTGGGGTGAACCACATTAATTTGGTGTTTTGATGTGTATATTTGCTTATTATCTGTTGTAGAGTAGTAGTTATTACAGTTGCATTTTACTTCAACACAGTGATGGTTTATGGTTTTATATGGCATGTTTAAGTGATTAATATAATGCGGCAAGGTGATTTATAAATGCTACGAATAAGATAAAATAATAATACCACATCTCCTAGTCCCTCATAGCTGCAGAAACCTGGTTCTGCATCCTCTCATAGTCACTTTGGGTGAGACTGCGATCTGTTTGCAGGTCATTTTTGAAAGGGCGAGTGATCAAGGGTTTTGTTGCTGCGCAGTATAGATTGAACCTGGGCATTAGAGGAAATTTCAGCCTAAAACTAGCCTCCTAAGGAAAAATAATAAAATAATAGTTAAAATAATAAAATAAGAATTATGAATTTTGGAGGGAAAAGAAAAAAACAAAAATTTTAATTGTATTTTTGGCTTATCTCCTTATAGGTTTTCTCAAATTTCAAGTGTATACACTCGTTGGATGAAAAATTTAATTCCACATCCAACAAGTACATCCATTATGCATAATTTTGAGAAGACCCACATTGATAAAAATTGAAGATACATTAAAAACATGTGTTGGACACACTTTTTTAATTTATCTGTAATTTTTATCAATGTGGGTCTTCCCAAAGTATGCATAATGGGTACTCATGGGATGCAAAATTTAATTCCACATACAATGAGTGTCTACACTTCAAATTTGAATAAAACTATAAGGAGATAAGCCAAAAATACAATTAATTAAATGCATATTTTCTTCTTTTCCCTCCAAAATATTTACATATACCTATTTTCAAATCTAAATGATTTTTATTGGTATACATATTATGACATGAAAATTACGTGAAAATTTCATGGGCACTTTAGGCTAAAATTTCCTCTAATGTCAGCCCAAATGAACCAAACAACCACTCCATTGAGGAAGACATTTTTAACATCAATTTGGTGGATCCTACACCCCAACTGTGTTTCCAATGCAAGTATTCTCCTGATAGATGAGTATCTTGCCACAGGGGAAAATTTCTCCTCATACCACTGGTGAGAAGCCTTTGGCCACAAATCTACCCTTGTACTTCTCAACATTGCCATTAGCTCCATGTTTCACCTTATACACCCTCCTGGAACCAACAATTGACTTGTTCTTAGGTCTAGGAACCACCTCCCAAATATTGTTCTTCATGATAGAGTTGTACTCCTCCACCATGGCATCTACCCACACCTATTTGGAAACAACCTCTTCAAAAAAAGATGGCTTAGAATCAATAAACTCTTACATGAGTGCCATATATATTGTATATATGGCTATTGATATCCTCTATCCGCGCAAGAAGCTAAGAGCTCCAACATGGTCTTGATCTTCCTGCACCAATCTATCAACCATCCTAGTCCTCTTCTTCTCTTCTCTGCAAGGCTTTGTGTGAGTGGGTTCCTCAACTTGGTCTACTCTCTACTCCTCCACATGTAATGCTCCACATCATCCTCTTGGAGTGTCCTCTTGCCTTTAAGCAAGATATGACTCTATGGATCTGACTGAGGATCCTTCTTTAAAGATAGAAGCTCTTCCTCTGGCGGTATGCGCAACTGTTGTTCTAGAGATCTCCTCATTAAATCTCACATCCCTCCTCATAACAGTCATCCTGAGTGAGAGCATGTACACTTGGTAAATATTAGGTGTCTCAGTATAGCCCACAATGATCCCCCTCCCTACAGTGGGCTCCAACTTTTTCCTTCTATCTTTAGAGACATGAAATTAGGCTGTGAATCCAAAAATGTCAAAGTGGGAGACATTTGGCTTCCTCCCAGTGAAAGCCTCTTTAGGTGTAACCATTCCAAGAATTTTGTGAGGGCTCTTGTTCTACAAGTAAACAGTTGTATTTCAAGCTTTTCCCACATGGATAGTGGCAACCCCTAGTCATGCAACATTGCTCCAGCATCTCCTACAATACTTTTATTTTTCTTCCCTTCAACCCCATTTTGCTATGAGTTATGGAATGCAATCAATTCCCTTCTAATAACCTCCTTAGCACATAATTATTTGAAGGCATTAGACACATACTCTCATCCATTATAAATTCTCAGGGATTTAATTTTGTTTCTAGTCTCATTTTCAACTAAGGCTTTAAATTCAACAAACTTTGAATAATCCTCATTTTTCTTCTTCATGAAATAGATCCAACATTTGCAGGAAACATTGTCTATGAAGATCGCATAATACCTGTGCTTTACAGTTGAGACTACGGAAAATGGTCCACACACATCTAAGTGAACTCGCTCCAAGATGACTTCAGCTCTACTATCTTAGCCTTAGAAGGAGGATTTAACTTATTTTCCAAGTGTGTATCCCTTGCAAACATCATGTTTATCAAGGGTGAATTTTGGAAGTCTAGTGGTGGTCTGTTGCATTATTTTCAAAGCTCCATGGTGTATATGTCCCATGTGCCTATGCCATATCTCTTCAACATATCGACCCTGAACATGTTCTTCCTTGCTACTTAATGAAGCACATGCATCCACCTCTAAATTATAGATATTTTTAACTCTAACACCAATTTATTTTACTTTTCCAGTAGCAACATGCTTCAAATAAGTCGTCCCTTTACTGAACACCACATCATATCCTTTATCTTCAAGTACAACTACAAAAACTAGATTTTTCTTTAGACCAGGTGCAAACATTACATTCTTTAGGTGAATATGGGAGCCTGAATTCCTCTTAAAGGTGACAATGCCAATCCATTTGGTACTATACCTTCCATCATCTCCAAGCTCTATGTGTAATTGTAGGTCCTTCTCCTCTAAGCTACTGAAGAAATCCTTATTTCCTGTCATATGAAATGAAGCACCAGAGTCTAAGTACCATACACTACCTCATACAGTACTTGCCATGCAAGAAATGAGGGTGAAATCTAACTCAAATTGTGATGTGAGAGAATCTCCTCCTACTCTTGTTGCAAGCTTCTTACTGGATTTCTTGTGTGGACACTTGGTTGCATAGTGTCCATACTCATGGCAGTGAAAGAATTTAATTTTATTGAGGTCTTTCTTCTTGCCATGGTTCTGGTTGGATTCTTCCTTGCCTTGGGCCTTCTTGCCTTTTTCTTTCTTTCCTTTGCCTACTAATCAAAGTTTTCTTCCTCATCAATTCTAGATGTGACTCCATCTCTAATGTTTCTTCTAATCTCCTCTTGCACCAAGTCAGACCAAAGTCTCTCCCAATTTGGGAGCTTGTCTCTTCCATTAACTAAATCTTGATAGTTGTGCCAGGAATTTGGAAGACCAAGGAGTGCTAAGCTCACAAGTTTAGATGGTGGCACAATCTCTCCAACTCCTCCAAGTTCATCTCTCACCTGAGTGAATCTAGATAGGTATTGAACAATAGTTTCATTTTTATTCATTTGAATGTTCCTGAGCTTATCTCTGAATTCCAAATTTCTAGCATCACTGTTGCTTTCAAATAATATTTTGAGAGGTTCCCACATTACAAATGGAGTCTCTTTTCCATGCAAATTTGAAACCACATGGTCTTTGACTCCATCTAGGATAATCCACCTGGGTTTTGTTGTACCTTTCTTTCATTGAGCCAACTCTGATGTTGCTTGTTTTGGAATATTAATTTTTTTGTACTCCAATAATCCATTTTCATCTAGCATAGCTTCCATCTTGTCTTTCCAAGCTCAAAAATTCGAAGTTCCCTCCAATGCATACTTAATCCTCAATTCATTAAAAGAAATTGTTCCTACACTGAAGAAATACCTGCACCACAAACTCTGTTATTCAAAATTTCTTTGAGAGATAATCAAGAACCTAGTTTCTATGTAGTTTTCAATAGCTCTAATACCATGTAGAAATAACTTGAAATTTGTAATTGCTAATGAAATCAAACTGAAATCAATAGACACAAATTTATTCTACTAAATTCCGCAGAAGGAAAACTTACAATAGAAACACATGCAATATTTCAATTACAATGAACACAATTTTTATTGGGGAACATAACTAGGAAAAACCCCTCCTTTGTTTGTATTATATCATATGAGAACAATGGTCCATTACAATGACAACTTCAATGCTTGAAGCTCAATCTGCAATGTAATATTGATCTCCTCCTGACTCTGCCCTGGCCAATACTTAGCCAAAATAGGCCTCCTACTTCCTCCTATTTCCTTGTGCCATTCGTGCTCCTAAAGAATAGGAAAAACTCATATTTCATTACGCAAGTCCAAGAGAACTAAATCACCTGCTACATGCAAACTCTGTACACTCACTAGTATATAATGATAATTACAATGTGTTGTTTTCCTACAACTTCACTAGGCAATTTTAATTGCATACATGACTAGGGCTATTTTTAGTAAATTGACTAGTTAATTGAGAGTTAGTTCAGTTTACAACAATTACAACTACTCAACTGAACTCGTACCGACTCTATTATAGACTAGAGCTCAGATAACTGACTTTCACTAAAAATAACACCTCTAGATAGCTAGATCTTAGCCACCAACTTGCACACAACTTTACTTCTAGCCCACAAACTTGAATTGGCTGACTTAACTGAGTGATTTGGCCATGTCACTCTTACTAATTGTCTGACAATTAATCTTGCGAAAGTGGAACTTTGAATTTCTTCATTTGACTAAAGCACAAGTCAAATGAAGTCTTTTCTTGCTACAATTTCGAATTTAAAGATTGAAATGAAATTCAAATTTCTTCATTTGACTAAAGCACAAGTCAAATGAAGTCTTTTCTTGCTACAATTTAATGATTTCCAATTTAAAGATTGAAATGAAATTCGAATTTCTTCATTTAACTAAAGCACAAGTCAAATGAAGTCTTTTCTTGCTACAATTTAACAATTTCCAATTTAAAGATTGAAATTGTTGAAGTGACTTAGCCTATAACTCATTTTCAGTGAAGAATTTATTCACCATTTTCTTCATCTAACTCATTTATTTTCATTTTTTACATGTAAGTTTTTTCACAGTTTCTTCATCTAACTCATTTTCACTTTTTACATGTATTGAAGTTTCAGTTTTCTTTAATTACATGTATGGATTTCAACATAGTAGTAGTTTAATCATTATACATTTTAGTTTTTTATTTAAATTTGATAATGAGAATTTTAATAAGATCGTGAATTTTCACCATTTAAAATGTATTTTTGGAAGTATAAATGACTCCAACGCCCTCAAAACCTATTGGAACACTCAAACTATTACCAAGCTTAAACATACTTTTCCAAGAAATCCTCACAGGGTTTTGGATCAAATTGACCAAAAAAATATCATAAAAAAATAAAAATATATATGACAATTGAATTATATACTCAATATATTTTAAATATAATTATAGATTGTACTAATATTGAGAAATACAAGAAAATAATCCATTCTCAAATATAAATGATAGTCTATTCTTCTTAATAATTCATTGATCATATCAATCATTTTAAAATTTTATTGGTGTTTTCCATCATATCAATCATTTTAAAATTCTATTGGTGTTTTCCATCATATCAATCATTTTAAAATTTTATTGGTGTTTTCCATCATATCAATCATTTTAAAATTCTATTGGTGTTTTCCATACACCAGTCTAAATACGCCACATAGGACGTTTATGTGAAGAATCCAGTAACAAAGGGTTACAAGTATTAAATTTGTAGGCCTCCACTCTCAATTTCCACAATCGTACAATGGACTTTTTCTCACTTTCTTTCATTTCATGAATATCAACCGATTATCTTTTTCCAATATAGTGAATACATTACATGCTTCATTTATGTTTTTATATTTATAATTAAAAGATACATTAACTTATATTTAGAATGTTGATGTATTTTTATTTTAACGATGTTTCAACTTGCACTACTTTTTTTTTAAGTAATGTTCTAATTTTTTTTTGATATATATTTATATATTTTTTGTGTTAGCAAACTCTATCAGCTATGTAAACTACTCACAAATTTTATGATGAAGTGTGTCTTACTTTTTTATACACATACACATTATCTTCATTTTCTTGTTGTATTTATATACTTTTTGTGTTAGCAAACTCTATCAGCTATGTGAACTACTCAAATTTTGTATGATGAAATGTGTCTTACTTTTTTATACACATACACATTATTCTCATTTTCTTCTTGTTTCCAAAGCATAAGCAACTTGCCCTACTTTTTTTTAAGTAGTGTTCAAAAAAATAATAATATATATTTATATATTTTTGTGTTAGGAAACTCTATCAGCTATGTAAACTACTCAATTTTTTTATGATGAAATGTATCTTACTTTTTTATACACATACACATTATCCTCATTTTCTTCTTGTTTCCAAACCATAAACATTTTTTTATGTTTATATTTTTCTATCTTCCTATTTCAAATACTAAGGATGAGATTTAACTTAAATTAACAAAGTAAATATTTTTTTATGGTTAGAGATTTTCTCTTAAAAATATTATTATTATGTATTAACAAACATTAAATTAATTTTATTTTAATAAAAAAAAATATTCTAGTCTGAAATAGTCAATTTTTCTTCAATTTCTAAATATTTAATTGATTTTCATCCATACTTAATTATATATTAAAATATAATGTTTAATTGATTTTCATCCATACTTAATTATCTATTAAAATATAATATATAATGACAATTTATAATACATATATCCATAATTGTAATTGTAAGAAGTCAGAAAATTAAAAAATGTGAAAATGTCTTTTTTCATATTATAAAAAAAAACAACAAAATTTAATACCCGTAATTCAAATACAATTACAATAAATTATCAAAATTATAACATATTGAAAAAACCCAAAAATTCTTGATCTTAGTTCATGAATGAAATAAAAGGAAATCTGATATCTTTAAGATCCATACACCAAATCATCTCAGCACATCATCTTTATTATCTCTTTTTATTCAATTTATACCCCACAGCATAACACATCTTTTTTTTCCATATTTGCTTTTATTAAATTCTTACCTAACAGCATGCCAGCGCATCTTTTTTGGAAATCCCTTTTTATTTTATACTTTTATTCAATTGGCATCCAACAACATCTCAATATATCTTCCTTTTTAATATATTTTTATTTTATTTATATTTTCATGTTATTTATATCCCCACATTTTAGAGTTTCACTTCTTTTATATATTATTATTATGTTTTTATTAATTTTTTTTTACTAAAGGTCATTATATCATGAATATATTTACAAATTAAAATCTGGAAAATAAGGAAAAAATATTTTCAAAATCAAATAAAAAAAAAACCAACCATGTTTCTCAATAATTAATCTATCATATTACTAATTTTAAAAATTTATTTTTATTTTCTCTCCATTTATACAAAACATCAACAACTTTAAAAATACAGCAACCATTATTAAATTCTTACTTCCCATTTGCACCATCGGACAAACTTCTTTTTCGCACTTTATTTCATCTAATAGCTTTATATTACATATTCATGATTTCTTCACAGGGAAGAATAGCCACACCGACATTCTTGTGGACGACCACGGAGGACATCCTTTTATTTAATTCATGCCCCACCGTTCAGAAATTCTCTACATTTTCTGCAGATATCATAATGACAACTAATTGTCACTTTCTATGTACAATTGAGTTATTTTTAATTAACTATGATACTGTTATGGGTATAAATTTATTAATTTATTGAGTTGTTTTTAAATGTTATTTTTTGGAAAGGTTTTTAGTTTTTTCCTGATGTAATTTGTTTAAAATTTGGTAGAGGTTTATTCAAATTATAAGTTTGACAGGTGAACCTTTCAATATTAAAATGTCTAATTTTTTTTGAAAGTGCTAAAACTATATATAGTTAAAAAATTAATTTAAAGAATACAAATTAAGATTTGGCAACAATTTTTTTTCACCAAATTCTCACAAAAATTCTGTAAAACTCTAAAATCACAATTTTTTTTTTTTTTTTTTTTTTGTATAAAGACTATTCTATTATAAAAAAGACAAAAAATATTTACAGAGAGGTTTGAGCCTCTGAGGGGGCTGTAGCCTGCCCTTTGTCAAAAAAACTGTTGCAGTTAACACTTAGCCCTCTGTTCACATAGATGAAAAACAAAAACCCAAAACTCAATAGAGCTAGATAGGATCGACACTTTGTTTCCAACCGCCCTATTACAAAATGCAGTTCTATGCAACTATTACAAAAAGCTGGAAAGCCAAAATCATAAGCTGGAAGATGAGAAAAAACCATACTGAAAATATCAGAAACCATACCCACTGAGAATTACATCCAAAAAAACCCGCAATCCTGAGATGACTTGCCGAGACAGAGGAAGTTATGCCTGAGGTGGCCAGTCTGTATCTTTTTCATTTGCCTTGCTGGGAGAACTAACCCAATGAACCATCACATTATCTTCTACTTCCATCTTGTTGCAGCCTGGAGGAGTCACAAGATGCAGAACACTGCCAGAGAATTGCGCCGGCGCACAAGCAATGATATCCTCATGAGAAGAGTCTTGCTGATGGCGAGAATATTCTTGATGACCTTCAGCCTGCAGCGCCGCGGGATTATTGAGGACATCACTCGCCATGCTGCCTTGAGAGTCACTAGAATTATGAGAGAGAGACCTGTCCTTGGAGGTTTCAACAGAGCCTGTGAGCTCATCTTCTTCCTCGGAGAAGATGACTGTAATGATAGCTGAGATAATTGTCTTGTTAAGCCTACTTTGAAATTTGAAGCGGGAAGAGTGAAAAGAACTGTTTAGGGACGGACCGGAGTGGTCTGATGACGGTGAGGCTGACGAGACAGAGGCTAATGGGGAAATGCGCCGAGGACCAGATCCACCACGACCCCTAACACCTCCACGAGCTCTTGAACTACTACCCCGCCGGGAAATACCACGACGCCGGGCCATTGCAGAAAGGATTGATAAACTGAAAGGGCTAAAGGATTGAGGGAGAAAGAGAGACGACCCGCCACAATCTAAAAGAAACAGGAGTGAACATACCTCTGAATTGTAGACCCCCAGGGTTAACTTCGCACATAGAGTATAAACAACCACGAGAAATAGCCCAGCACTGACGGACTGAAACCAACACCCTACCCAGACACCTTCAACAAAGACCAAAACGAGACCTCTTACAGAGATGGGCCAGAGGAGAAATGACTGACTATACCAGATACCTACAGGAATAAGCAAGACCAAATACCTGAAGCTGGCTAGATGCGAGCGCTTATGGAGCCATGGTGGCTTCCAAATGCTCTGCACTGCGCCGAAGTTCTGAGGACATATCCACCAGAGAATTTCACTGCCTGAATAAACCAGAGAGAATGTCGAGGCCAGAACAACTGAACCGCCAATTGTGCTCACCATCCTGAAATCCTTACCCCGCTTGCATTGAACCCAATGCATCATAAATGAGAGTAAATGTTCTGCCACGAACCGCCAAACCAACCCGCAGTAATGCCAGATGCCGACGTCGCTTGCTTGAGCATTAACAGCTCATTAAGACGCCCGCATCCGGGTAACTCTAAAATCACAATTAAAAATAATATTAAACTTAAAAAAATAAAATCCTAAAAATCTAATTACCGATGGCATTAAACTTTAAAAAAATTACAAATTGAGGATAATCCATCCTCAAATTAAAAATGTACTTAGAGAGGTAATCGCAGGCAATCATAATGATATGGCATTAATGTATGACATGAAGTTTCAGTCTGAGAACATCATGATATTTTTTGTTTCCGGAATAACACTGTATTTTAAATAATAATAAAAATATTAATTTCATTGAAAATTGCATTGCCAAATGTTAAAGAAAAAGGTAAAAAGTTAGAATAATGAGACCATTACGTTTTTAATATTTTCACTGAATTTTGTTATTATTATTAAATTTAGCAAAAAAATCATTAAATCATTAAAATATTATATAAATTATGTTTTTATTTTTTTATGCAATTAAAAATATATTTCAAATAAGGAAAAATATAATTATTAAATTTCAAAAAAGAAATAGAGAATTTTATAATAATTGAATTGTACATTTATTTCCTTGATGGGGTAGATATATCATAATATATCATAGTCGTTGGGAGTGGTGCCTAGTCTTTCTTAAAACTTAAACATGCTTGTGAAAAGAAAATTGGATGTGTGATAGTGATGATGATGATGATGGTGGTGGTTAACGTCCACTGAGACCAAATTGGTCTATCAGAGTTATAATTTTCTTAGTTTTTAATTGTATGGCTCCTCATCTTTCTTGGTGAGATTGGTGTTGTAGCTTTCTTTTTTTTTTCTACGGTCTTTCAACTTCCTTTATCTTGCATTTCCTTCATCTCTTCTGGTTCTTGGGACATTGGTGTCTTAACTTCGTGATCTGTTGTGTTCGTCCTTTTGAAGCTAGTCGGAGAAGAAGTTTGGTCTAGGAGATCTATTTTGCTATTAAATGAAGATTTATTTTGTGCGGTATTCAGATCCTCATAACTGTTGATGCTTGACGGCTTGTCGAGTTAGGCGGGGCTTTCCCCCTGCTTGTTTTGAGAGTTGTTTCTTTCTTGCCCGATTTCTTGTGATTCATAGTTTTCTCGAGAGTATTCTTCTTTGATGACAGTGTAGTGTTCTTTTTGTGCTCCTTCCCACCATGTAGATCTATGGTGATTTTTTCTAGCATTTTTCTGAGAGGCTTTTGGGCAATTTTTGGCTAGATGACCTATCTCAAAGCAGGATTGACATCTAAAGAGGACACTTTCATAATCGAGTTTTTGGTTCCACACATAGTCTTTACTTGTTAGGTTTATTTCCGCTGGGAATCTGGCGCTGAAGTCCATTTCCACACAGATGCGTGAATAGGTGGTTCTAGCATATTCCTCTGTTTCTGGGCACCTGCAGTAAAATTTCCCAATTGCATTTCCAATGGCTTTTAGCGAGGAGAAATTCCAGAGATGCAAGGGTAGTTTTGGCAATCTCACCCAAACTGGTGCTAAGGTTATGATTGTTGTTGAGGGATCGAATGATGGGTTTCATGGCTTCATGAATAGGCCTGAGTTTTCCCAAAACCAAGGGCCAGAATCTAGAATGCATTGTTTGCTTTCAAGGTTTTCAAAATCTACTATAAAGAAACCCCTAACACAGGGGTAAATATTAATTGCATCAGAAATGACAGGCTTCCATACCTCCGAGATCCAACTGCGGAGAGTTGTCAGCCGCGGCCAAAAACCATTGAACCGGCAGATTAGGGCACTTTCAGAAAACTTCAGAGCCTCATCGAGTGAAGCCTGGACCACTTGGATAATGGGAGCTGGGGCTTCACTGAAGATATGCGCAGGAGCTTGCCCCCCAGAGGTGGATGGAACTGAGCCAACAACTATTTTCGCGAAGCTGGGAGCCATCTAGAGCAGAAGATACCTAGCCACAAGAGATTAGACCCCGCCACAGAAGATACCTAGCCACAAAAGATCCAAAGAGATTTCTCAAATACTGTAGAATATCTGAAGATCCGAAGACTACGGGAGATGATCTGAAGACCGCAGAAGATCAGAAGAGATTTCTCCTAATTATAGATAACTTCGATATGGAGAACAGGGTTTCTGTGGTTACGGAGATCAGCGTTGGATCAATGCCCTCCTGCACAACGGCCCTCAGAAGAGCGTAGAAGATGATCCGAAGATCAAAGGTGTATAAGCATGCAGTATAATACAATACAGAAAGGATCTTGGAGGGTCACTATGGTTTGGAATCCGGTTTACTTCTTGTTTATGTGTCATTTGTTCCCACGAATCTGAAGATCTGAAGACCGCAGGAAGACCAAAGATCTGAAGACCGAATATACTTTAGACCCTGCCGCAGAAGACCGAAGATCCGAAGATTTGAAGACGCAGAAGACTGAAGATCTGAAGAGATTTCTCAAACGCCGCAGAGATATTGCATTCCAGGGTTTCTGTGGTTATGGAGATCGGCGTTGAAGACCACAGGTTTAGACCCTGCCACAGAAGACCGAAGATCCGAAGATCTGAAGATGCAGAAGACCGAAGCCGGATTATTTAGAAATGTAAACTTCTTAGAGTTCTTAAGAAGCTGGATTTCTCAAATGCCGCAGAGATATTGCATTCCAAGGTTTTTGTGGTTACAGAGATCGGCGTTGAAGACCGCAGGAAGACTGAAGATCTGAAGACCGAATATACTTTAGACCCCGCCGCAGAAGACCAAGGATCCGAAGATCTGAAGACGCAGAAGACCGAAGATCTATCACGCATTATCATAGCCGTTATCCGAAAGGGTGTTCATGTGAAGGCAACCACCGGTAGAGGATGGAATTTACACACTTGCAAGTGGCTTAGGTGCTTCATAAGGTGCCGTATGGGTTTCATTATGGTGATTTTGTGTTTGCAACGCAGAGAAGGGGAGACAACTCGATGTCGAGTGCATTATTCCCAGTTCTCTGGAAGCTATTGGAGGTTCGAACAGGAGAAGAGTTGTATTTTTGTGGGGAACTGGGGAGGTGAGAGTTTGCAAAAGATTGTTGGGCGATGTTAGCACTAGGTTCATACCTTTCCAAAAGGTCCAAAAGTCTTGATGATCAGTTTATAACTTCATTTAGAAATAGTGAAAGGTTATGTATCAGTCTATGTGAAAAACAAATGTGGAAGGGTGAAATAAAATTAGAAACACTTCAAAAAGGTTTCTTTGAGTTATACCTAAATTTTCCCTAAAGTTTTGCAGCGATCAAAGCCTATCGAATGCAGATAGGTGGAACTATGAAATATTTGCATAGCGCCTACAACTAGTGCTATGAAAATATTTTACAACGTCGCACTATGAAATATTTTCGTAGTGCCTGATGGGCTTCCAAATTAGACATAAATTAAGTCCCACCTGACCATCCTTCAGCACATTAAACCTCTCTTTTTGCATTAGATAATGTATTGCATATTTGTGCCTAATATTATTTATTTTTGTGGAATATTGTGATAATATTGGGCAAATTATGAAGATTTGGAGGAGATAATTTAGGGACTTGCTCTCTACTACAGGAGAATCAATATTGAATAATAAATTAACAAGATATTATGAAATCATACACAAATAGCTCCAATGATTGAAAAATATAGGAATGTGTTCCTTGTCATTTAATGCAGATTCCTAGTGTTGGGAACTAGATCCATTATTTGAAGGATTTTGGAGGGAAAACTTCCTCCTTTCATGGAGAATGCTTCCTAATCATTTTTTATAAGTACCAGGTCAAATTTTCCTCTAGGGGTTGGTTTTTCTTACTCTTCTTGTGGAGAACACTTGTATTTTTTGCAGCTCCACTTTAATTTCTTACAGGGATGTAATTGTATTGATGGAAATAAAGAAGATTGGTACCATTTTCACCTTCTAAATCTTGATCTCCTTCATAGGACTCTGAGTTTCCTTGGGTTTGGCCATCCAAAAAGCGTCAGAGCCTTTTTGTATAATTTATTTTTCTTTGTTTTGCTTCTTATTCACATGCATCTCTTGTTCTTGTTTTTTTTTTTTCTATTTCTGCATTTAGTATTGATGATTTCTTGTTCTAGGATTGGGTTAAATGGTTGAAGTAAGTTCTTTTGCAGGATCCTAAGCATGATTTCATCATTGGAATAACTTTGGAAAGTCACAGTAATCATTGAACTACTTGGATTAGTTTGCTTATTCCCAAATCTAAATCTCTGGAAGTCCCTTGTGGCGAATAATAGTAATTTTCTGCTATTTTTTAGAATATTCTAATGAGCTTCAATTGAGTTGATTCCACTTGCATTAGATCATAAAAAAATTTAGGTTAATGAAAAAATTTACCCCATTTCATTTTAACTTGATTAGGTTAGGCATTTGATAGATTAACTCGCTCACTAGTTCTCGAATTTCTAGATTTAGAGTAGTATTTTTCTACTATTTTTTAGCATGTGTTAACGACGGTATTTTTGAGTGATTCCATTTGGAATGGAGACCTAAGACATCATATTAAATAACAAAATTTGTCTCATCCAATTCGGATTTGATTTACTTTGTCATTCGGTGAATTATATCTTCCTGTAGCAAATTTGTAACTTCATTTAGTAGTTTGTAACTTCCTGTAGCACTCTTCCAGCGTGTATATACTTGTCCATATTTGCTTAAAAAGATTGGTTTTTGTCCCTTGAGGTTGAATCATAACCCCTAGGATCTAAATCAATTATTAGGGAAGACTAAAGACCACTTAGGACTTTCCTTTTACCCCTGCAAAACATCTCAACAATTAGGGTTAATGGACATATTTATGAAATGGATAATACAATGATGATTTTCTTGATTGCCACATGAAATTAACTCTACCAATGGATCTAAAATCTTTGAAATGTGATTATTTATATTTAGTTCATGATATTTTCTTTATGCAATTAGAATAGGTTTTCTTTCCTTGTATTTTCTTTCATGCAATATGTTAAGGTTTCCATTTCGAGCATTTCTATTTATGCAATTAGTTTAGAATTTGATTTCATTACATTCACTCCATTACATCATGACAGTGAAGGAAGGAGACATTGTATGTTGCACATATAGTGTCGATACCTCTTAAGTTTGTACGAACCTCAGGTTGATAATTAAAGTTGGTAGCCTTGGGAGTTGCAGCATTCTTGTTGCAATACTAAGGCTCATCACTTTTTGGCATCGTTGTCAGGGAGGTGTAAAAGTATGCATTTTTTTCTTCCCTAGTTGATTCATTCATTTTAATTTTTGCAAAACCAAAAAAAGATTTGCATTAGGCATATTTCATTTCAAAAACATAAAATTGCATTGCATTAGCATTCTTATTTAAAAAATAAAAATAAAAAATACTTCTCCAACACTAACCCCCCCCATTTGATCACATGGTGCAGTAAAAGCCACATCACCATTCATTTTTGTTAGAAGAAGAAGAAGAGGTGACAGAGAAGGTAGGAGAAATGGATGGAGATGAGGACAATGAAGAAGATTCTATTGGATTTCCCATTCAAGATACTGATGGCAGTGTGCATATGAAGAACATCCCTCCATCTTTCATTCTCAACTTCCATGGTATGAGGTTAAAGGATTCGGAAACCTTTCTTTTTGAATTTGAAATTTTTTGTAGATCTTATGGTTACTTATTAAAAACTCAAAACTTGAGATTATTTCCGGAAACATTGAAGGATAGAGTTCTTAAATGATTCAAGACTAATTCGATAAGATCATAGAATGATATGCAAAATATATTTCTAGAAAAATACAAAGATCGTGATCTTAAATAAGAAATCTTTAGAATGAATAAAAAAGAAGATGAGAGCCTTGAGGATCTAATAGAGAGGTTCATGTATAATGTTAAGAGGGAAAAATTACATCATTTAGGATCTGACACACTAATAGGGATGATTGGATTGATCTCCTTGATCTCATGAGTAGTGGTGATGTATACCAATTATCATTTGAAGAAATTTGTGTAACATGCAAACACATATCAAGAGGAAGGGCAAGAGTAAGTAAATCAACATCAAGATCGGTAAGTCAAATTAAACTAGGAACTTTTTTCTATAAATTTAAAACATAAATTCTTAGCAATATAAGTGAACAAGTAGAAATGTTAAGAATGCAAGATGAGGAAAAAGAAGATGTTGATATTTGTGTTGTCCATGTAGAATAACATGCTATTAAATATCACTCATCATTACGAAGGTTGAAGGAAGTTTACTAAGAGGACAATGGAGCAAGTCAATCACCAAAGCAACTATGTTATGTATCTCCAAGAGGACCATGACAACCTAGTCAACCTAGTATGATGCAAGAACCTAATTCATAATTTCAAGGTTATGCACATCCATCTCAAAGTGATTGGAACACACCCTTTCCTTGGCAAATTTGGCCATCTCAACCCCAAAACCAATATTGGGAACAAGGTTGGCAAGGATCTTATGGGAGAAATCCACAATATCCTCCATACCCAAATCCATTCTATCCCTACCATTCACCTCCACCAAAACCTTTCAACCCCAACCACATTCATCTCATAGATCCACTCCCACTCAACTACCTATACCACCATTTCCAAACCCACACAAGGAAGTAGCTGAGCCCACTTACAATGTTGAGGTAGAACACTTCCTAGCATCCCCTCTTGATCTCAATGTTGTTCATCTTAGCTCAGGAAGGGTATTGCAAAAATGAGGTTCTCTCAATGCCATTGAAGGACAACATGCAAAAAAGATGATTCAAATGAGAAGACCAAAGAATCATGGACTGCACTTGATGAAGAGAAGACATCAAAATCAGGGATTGAGAAAGTTCCCTCATGTTCACCATTAGATCCTATATGTGTTCAAGAGAATAATCAGCAAAAAGAAGAAGATATGAATTTCATGGAAGAAGAAGACATCCAAGATGATCCAAATCAACAAGTGGACCAATGGCATCAAAACTATATTGAAATATGGTTCCAGGAAATCAGTAATTTGCAACCACACACTCTTCTTCAACAATTCCCGATCTCATCTCAATCAAAGTATTTGGTCTCTGAAATTCAAGTACATGTCAAAGAATATATTTCAAGCTTACACATCAGTTTATTTGTCATCTTGATGTGCACTTGGATTCATTGGAAGTATTCCTACACTTGAAAATGATTTTGTTTTTTCAAGTAGAGTAGGATAAGAAAAGAAATAAAAATGAAAAATAAGAGAAAAAATAAAAAATCTCAGGTGAGAACCTCCTTTAAGGTGCTTGAGATTGGATCATTGATTGAAAACCTCCATGAGGTGGTCAATGGGTTAGAAAAATGGAAAAAGGAGAAAAAATAAAAGATCCTAGGTGAAAGCCTTCTTTGAGGCACATAGGCAGACCTACTAGTTGAAAACCTCATTGAGGTAGCTAGTAGGTCTAGAATAAAAAAAAGAGAAAAACAGATTTTCTCCATGTGTCTCTCTCTCATGAATACAGGTGCTCTTAAACCTCTACAAGAAACAAAAACATGCTAGCTACCACAAGAAAAGCTGATCACAAGCCTAGTCAAAGAAAGTCAAACTTGGACTTTCTCCTCCTTTGTTCAGATGCTCCAGAAGGACCAAGGCCATGCAAATCCATCACCCTCATCTATTTCCACCATCCACCCACAATCCCAAGCTTTTCCCACTCATTTTCCTTGTTTTCCTAAAATGCTACAGGAAGCCAAAATACACAAAGGATAAAGTTATTTTTGTCATATCTTGAAAACCATGCATCCATTTATTGCGTTGTTTCAGGGGGATATGCATATGGATGATGGTAACATGCTCAAGCAATTTCAGAAAATTCCAGTGCACACGTTTCGAGAAGTCAACCTCCATCACCTACATCTATTTTTAATTTTTCTTGATATTTGTGCATCCATTGGCCAAGATTTTTATGGGGAAGTGCATAAGGATGATGTCAACATGGTTAATTTTTTTTAGCTCAACCCATTCTACCGTTTGAGAGATATGCATAAAACAAGGTTGCTACAGGAAGACTGTAATTGCTACAAGAAGATCATTTAACACTACAGGAAGATCTTGTAGCACTACAGGATGGTCAGGAAGAAGCTACAAGAGGAAATCCAATTGGAGAAAGGGGTAAAAAATCCATGTATTCTTTAGGGAAGGTTGAGAGAGGTTCCCCAACACCACTTTCATCACTCATCCGCTCACCCACAATAGATTGGGTATTGGAAAGAAACTTGCACAGAACAACCTTTTCATGAAAGAATCATCAAGGTATGAAGAAATATGCAGAAGAAAACAAAGGAAATTTTCACCTCCAGAGAAGCATGGATCTATTAGCAACTCAACAGTAGTATGCATGCCTCTCCAACAACCATAAGGTAGGTACAGGTATGCAATATTCTTCACCTCTTCTCTTGAGCATATTATAGCTAGAAATTTGTTGTCAATGCATGAGAGATGGGGTTTTATAAGCTAAGGATGGGTCAAAAGCCTCAACCTGCCTCAACAACCATAATCACAACTAAGCAATCGACCTATCAGTAAAAGGAAGAATTAGAAGGAAATAAGGAGCAGACTGAAGGAATAACCTCCCTCCAAGCTAAGGGGAAGCAACCAAAGCCTCATAGAGAAAGCTAGACACATGGGAACCCAACACTGACTAGTTGCAAGAGGATTCTGCACTGCTAAAGGAGAAAATAGAGTCGCTAGAGGAAAAACAAAAATGCTACAGGAAGGAAAAAGTTGTTACAAAAGACCTCGATTTGGATTAATTTCACTCCCAAACCCTAGGATTCAAAGGAAAACACCCAAAGCAAGGGTAAATACATATTTCTTCTTACCATATGTGAACAAGAAGACTGCAATTTATTTATTTATTTATTTTTTATTAGTAGTACAACCTATGGGAAACTTTTAATAAAAGTTACAAACAAAAAATGAAATATGGACTCTTCCTTTCAATTGAGTCTGACAAGAAGGGGAATTGCAATTATTTTTGAGTGAGCATGAAATCATATTTCCTCTAGGAAATTGTTACACATTATTTTGTCACACCTCCTGTTCACTTCTTGTTCCATATCTCAAAGTGCCAAAATCTTGACAATTGTGAAGTATATCCATCAAGATACACAAAAAAAAACATCCCTGAAAAACCAAAGGAAAACTGCCCTGAGTCAATTTTGAAGAAGGTTAGCTAAAACCCTAATTTTTAGGGACATCACTCTTTGCTCCACTGCCTGCCCATGCTGACAGCAGGCTTCACTACATTATCCTAGCACCACCAGCACAGGTTTTGATATGAAAACACGCATTGAATCTCTTCTGGTAGGTTTTCCCAAAATGGGGGAGAAGCTTCGTATGCTAGAAACTTCGAGAAAAACGAGCTGGATATTGGTTGTTGTAGATATGGTCAAGCTCTCCCATTTGGAGCTCTTGATCTTATCATTATGGGATTTCCCCTTGAGATGTGGACCTTCCTCCCTCTTTTGTGGATCCCTAACTCCCTCTCCCTTCATATAAATCAACTCCCTTCCATCCCTAAATGGTTGGTCATTGATTGCCTGCATTCCTACACTGAGATTATGCCCAAATGTTACCCATTATAACTTGGAGAAGGAGTGTTTGAAGAGTTTTTTCTTGGACTTGGACATCCACCAAAAGGAGGTCTCCAACATCAAGGCATAAGTTGTATGCTTCCCTTTTTAGCTTATTAATATATACATCTAATGTTCACTTTCCATAATTGTGTAAATGTTTATGATTTTAGCTTAATACTCCTTGATCTATTAAGTAGTTTATGTTTGATGTATTCCATATATGCTCTTGTACCTTGTATTTCTCTTTGATCTTTCTTGTAGGTACTTAGATGTGAAAAAAAAGTAAGGGGAGAGCCTGGAAGCGAAGGAATCAAAGTCATCTCGAAAGGATTGAGCGATTAACATCAAAGCTAGGTAGGTCAATTTCTCTCTGCATTTATCAAACATAAGCTAGAAAAGTGTATGTTAGTTTGTTTAGTTTGTTTCTAGACCTAATCATTGGGCTAGAGAGATCGCCTCTATCCATAGAGGGGATTTTCATTCACAACAAAATGGCGACTCTGCTGGGGAAGCTATAGCCTGTTCAATCTCTTTTTCGATATTATCTCTTGATCAGTTTGACCGACCATTGAGTTCTCAGTTAGTTTGAGCCTGTATAGGTATGCATAGTTATTGATTACTACCTTAGAGTGCTGAGTCTGGAGTGTTTGTTGATTTTTTTTTGTTTTTTTCCTTATTCCATGGCCAATGCATTTTTGACTTGCATAGTCATGCTGCCAATGTGTTTTCCTTTAAAATAGTCATGTTGAACCCCTGTTTAGAACGAGTTTGGCCATTATGGCTACGTTGATCTCAGAGATAGGTGAAAATTAGGGTTTCTTTGTCACAATCCAGTGTGTCTTAGCCCCTGAGGTCAATTTTCTTGTCCATTGTGATTGGATTTATTAACGTTTTGTTTGATTATCTTATTTGATTAGAAAATTCTTATCTTTCGAGCTTTCAAGCGTTTGGAGTGAAATTTGATTGATTCTAGGGTTTTCAGGTCATTTGATATTCAGTTTCCGCTGGTAGCTATCACTGGGTTTGTAGTTTGTTGATTGATTAGATCTAGTTATCTGTTAAAATCATTCAAAACGTCAATTTGCAATAGTTTTGGGTTGTCTTTTGCAAAGTTTCTTTTTCGATTGGATTAGGTCATCTTGCACTTGAAAAATCATCTTTGTCATTGGTTGAACATAGATTACGTTGTTTGATTTACAAGCTGAAAAGGGTGCATTATTTATTCATTCAAAAGAGAAAAGTGAATGAAATTTCATTTAATTTCTTTTGGATTTGAGTTTGTGTTTCTTTGATTGGTGCATTGTTTATATTAGAATCATTTGAATCAAAACATCCAAAAACTTATGAATAAATTCTTTGAAGGTTGTGACTACCACCCTAGAAAATATCACAGGGGTATTCTTAAGACCAAAGGGCATAACTGTATACTAAAAATAGCCCCATTTTGTGGTGAAGGTAGTCTTACTTCGATCTTCTGGCGCAATCTTGATCTCGTGATACCCTGAGAACCCATCTGTAAATGAGTAGGCTTCTTGACCACCAACGTTATCCAATACTTCATCTGTGAACGTTGTAGGGAATGGATCATGTACATAAGCATCGTTCAAGTTCATATTTCACCCTTTGTCTCCTTCTCCTGAACTACCATTGGACTAGCCCAGTCCGATTCTTCTACAGGCTTAATAATTCTTGCTCCAAGCATCTTATCCAATTCTTTGCACACTTTTTATTTGTACTTATGATTCAACTGGTATGGGCACTGCTTTACCAACTTCGCATCTAACACCAGATCCCCTTCAAACCAGAAAACTTTGTTGGAAATAAGTCCTGATATTCTCGTAATAAATCTGCGACTTTTTCAACTGTGTCCTCATCCCAGTAATCACCTATATTTGTGAACTTTGGTTGTGCATCTGACCCAATGTTCACTTGCTTGGTTTTCAATGGTTTTGAGATGTCAGGAACTTCTTCCTTAGGCCTCATGACCTCGCGTTTTCCATCTAACTTAGGGATACTGATATTTCTGGGATCATCCTCACCTTCTTCTATGGTTACATTATAGCATTCTAGAGCATGGCGCAAGTGCGTACTCCAGTCTGGTTGTACCCATGTGACAGTTTCTTCCGACATCCTGAATATTGCAGCCTTGATTTCCTATAATGCTTCATCACTACATTGGAATCCATCCTCAAAACTAAAAGTTAACAGGAAAGATTTCTTTCAGAACATCCCACTCTACGGTCCAATGTCACAACTCTGTTTCTAGATACCATTTCATTGGAATAGTATCCAAAGTGTGGTAGAATATGTGTACCCATTTAGGTTGTGGTTCGTCTCCCCATGCTTTCATCTAATGAGCCAGATGCTATCGTAGATCATCCTTCCCTGTATATTTTTCAGTCATGCAGGTATTGGCATATCCAAACCATAGCTTCATCATCCTATGGTATTCCTCCAGTCTGCAAAGTTGTTCTTATATGTACCCCAGCATCTAGCAAGCATAGATCTCAGCATGATGTCTAGTGCCCGAAACCGATGTTCCTTCGGTACATCCCTTTCACATTTATCCTAAAATAAATTTACATCATCTAAGCCATCATAATACGGTAAATTGCATACCTTAGTAGATATACATCAGAGTGACTTAGTAAGCCTGTTGCATCACAACGTCGATACTTCATGTAGTCTATTTTTCCAATTCTTGAGCTCCTCATCTAAATCTGAGTTGCAGGAGTTGTCCTTTTCCCAAGTAATTCACCCATTTGCCATAGGGTTGATCCAATCCTCATCCCGCGTCGTAAGATTATATATCTGTTCAATATCATTTTCCTCATAGTAATCTCGGACTGGTTCAGTATACTGCACACCCTCAGATTGATCCAATGGAACAATAACTCTCAGTTCCTTCTTCTCAAATGTCATGTTGCGCGTTTTTAGGTTGATGACTGCATTCATATCAAATTCCCTTTCAATTCCAAGCAGCGCTGGGTAGGGATTGTTGTCATCCACTATTTCAATTACTTCAAAATCAGCTATAGCGCGTGCCCCTTCAATATATAGAGTTATTCCATGTAAGCGTTGCATTGGAATAATCTTATGTTGGTTCACCATTCGCAACTGAATTGGGGACCCTTGTAGCATTGGATTTCCCATTTTTTCCCAAGTCTGTTTAGGCAAGACATTCACATCAGATTCCAAATCTAGGATCACCTAGTCCATTTCAAATTCTCCAATTTGTGCAGTCAATCTCATCTCTCGACCAGTCCTTTTCTTACCCTTGTCCACTTTGTGCACTACCCGCTGTTTAGGTAGTGGTTTACCCTTGCCAGCGTAGTTGTCTGTCAATTCTTGTAGTCCCTCTACTGATTTTTGGTCCCTTAAGAGCTTCATGCAAGTCTGTAAGAAAGATGTTAACAATGAAGGATTCGTTTCCTGTGTAGAAATGACTTCTTTAGGCTTCTCCGTATGTGTACCCTGAGTCTTTGATGTGGAAGCACCTGAATCCACAAAGCTCTTCTTTGCCTCCATAAAAGTTTCCTTTTCATTATTTAAATAAATTCAGCATCTTTATGAGCAGCTTTGCACACCCATATACTTTCTCCTGGTTGTTTCCCTTTATCCTCCCCAATAGTTATACCGCTTTGCATGACGATATTAACATTGGGCCCATCTTCGCGCGGTTCTAATATCATCATCTGGATATTCTGGGTGGGATTCCGATTCTTCTTCTCTTGCATATTTGCGATGAGTACAGGACAATCCTCTATGACGTGGTCAAACTCTCGGCAATATTGACAAGATGAGTGTGTCGGGTTCTGATAATCCCACGCAAATTGGTCTAGTTCCCCACAATTGTAACAAATGATCTATCCGCGACTTCTTCTAGTTCCTACCCCTCATCCTCTTCCTCATCCTTGGAATCCTCCGTGTGTTGCAGGTGCACCTTGATCCAACTGAGGACATGTCTCAGCCTGTACTCTATATGTCAGAGTTTTTTCCATCATTAACTCATAGCTTCGGCAATTGCACTCATCATGGCCTACATACTTACAAAAATTTCAAAATAGTTGTTGGGGAGTCTGCACAAAATTCTGTAAGAAGTGGCAATTGTCTGTCGTGTGTTTTCTTGTGATCTGGTAGATAGCGCACCATGGCACTACACCGATGATCGCCCCAACGGTATTTTCTGGCTTAAGGGGGACAAGACTTCCCCCAATTAGATAGTTCTGATACACCAGGAAATGATCCTTTTCATAACCATGGCCTTTGCACTTTAAGCACCATACTTCTGTGCGAGTCTCACTTTGGACATCTTTTCCCTTTTTGAGATCTTGCAACTCCATATACAAGCTAGGAAATTGTGTTTGAATCTGATGCACTCCCAGATTCGTATCCTAAATAGGCAAAGCCTCCAACTTCATAGAAATTTCCAGTGCTTCCACCTGCATTCCAAGCTTCTGTTGTGACAATGGAAATCTCAAGTGAGGTAAAATTGAAGCAATATACCAATCCTTATGCTGCTCATCTGAGATATGCAGATTAGTCTGTTGTGGCCGACATTTTAACCTTTGATCAAAACCCCATGCAAATTCATTTACCCTTTTCTTGATTTCTTTGACCTCAATGACAGACCGGGATTGTGACTTAGGATTGTTAAATTCATTATTCAACGCATCTTTCGTATCTTTCAACGTCACAGCTGGGTGAGTCGTACTGTACTTAATATACCAGCTCAGCACCCTATCATGCAATGTTGTGACCAACTGTGCTTTCTTCAGATCATCATCTTTTATCTGTTGTGACTTCCACATAACATCTCCTACAAAATAGAATTGTTCAGGACCTTCAGTCCTGAGACCCTTGAATATAGGCATATTCATAGTGTCTGCCATGCTGAATAGCGGAGGTGGAGGTGTAGGTGTGTGAGGTGGAGGTGGTGGTGGAGGTGGAGTGGATGGTGGTGGTAATCTTGCAATACCCTGATTTACCATTTGTGGCGCACCTTGAGGTGTCTGTAGATTATTACTTTCTCATCACTATCAGATGCTCCCAACAAAGCACTGTACTCTGCACTTAAATATAGATCTATTCTGAATGGTTTCCCACTTCGTGTAGCTCTCATCAAGTCTCGTCTAAACATCAATTTAATGGCATAACTCATTTCTCACACAATAGCATCTTAATCCAAGTTTTCAAAGACTTTAGATACTTACCTCTTGGTCCTTTGAAAAATCGACGTTCAACTTCGCTATAATTGACAGACATGTCAATCGCGAACTCAATAGTAAATCCACCCAAAATACTATCAATCCAATAATCAACAAACTTCACGATCTTGTTTTCTAATCCTTACAGACGCCTTACTAACTCTAGAGTCCACACAATAAGGTTATCTAATTTCCAAGTACCTTGACCATCCACCAATTTAGCCAACGTTTCATATAACTCGCATGGAAAACAACAAAAGAAAATTTTGTGTTCTTCTGTATACAGGTATCTATTCAACCACTCTTCTCTCGACAGACGTGAATTCCTGTTTTCTTGGGCTGCAAACTCGTGCAGCTTCCGATCTATCCAATTTTCAATCTCCTTTTTAGGCAGTATCCACTTATGCCACATCACACATTCCTTAGATAGATCCCGATCCCAGTCCTAACAACATGACCATTTGTTGGCTCGAGGGGGCTTGGACCCAGGTTTAGAGTTAGTTGCGCTAACCAACAAAACCCTACACTACCAGTACTTTCAGCAACAACCCGTGTGGTGCAGGCTACAGTCTCACCCGAGGCAGTATTGGGAGATGCTAGAACCAGGTTTCTGCATCCGAAAGACTATGTGATGTGTTTGTGTTAGATTTAGGGATTTATCTCGATCTTCGCGGACCCTAACCCTTAAAACCCAGAAATTACAGTAACTAACAGTTAGCATATCTAAACCCTTCACCGATTGCGCTAAACTTTCATAACATCATTAATTAAGCAGATCTACTTCTTCGTGCATCTATTAAGTATTTTCCAGATTAATTACATTCAATCAGATCAAAAGTACAGTAAATTTAGAGATAGAGAATAATACACAAATATGTGAAAAACTCTTCAAAACAACCTTTATTATACTTAGATCTTCAATTACAGTCTCTTCCAACCCCGTGCACACAGCTGTAGGGGCCCACGCACTCAGCTGCAGACTTACCAAGGTCTTCGCGAACACACCCATAGGAGCCTTCCCCTTTGCCTACGTACATAAAATATTTGACATTGATTTGATTTTCAATTTGATGTTCGAAATATACCAAAGGATTTGGTCCACAACATAGGCTAAAATCATCATGGTGTCATGTACTTATCCTCAACCAACTAACTTATCTTATGACATCATTATTTTCTCATCAATTACATTGCAGCAATATGATAATGTTTTTGATGACTTAAGCGCATTACTTGTCCCAATCGTTGCCTATAACATTGTTGTGTTGAATGCCTACAGTGAAGTCCTATTGATCAATGACTTGCCACAAGATGTTGTGGCATTATCCATTATTGATAATGGTCGTATTCTAGTTCCTTGAATTTCCTTCTCCCATGCACCAGGTATTATTTTGGGTGGAATGGTCATAAGAGTAATGAAAATGATTAGGTAGTTTGTGAGTAGGAATGACTATGTTATGACGTTATGTAACTTCCATGTGATAGACACAACGCTTCTACAGTTATCTTATCTAGTAACCAGGCTTATGTCTTGCCACTTGATATCGATGTCTATAAGTGGTTCACCTAAATCCATTTCATCAAGTATCCTTGCTAACAACATCAAATCAATAATTAAAAGATAATTATATGTAGCATTGCTCACCTTAACTCTATAACCATGCGTTGTAATTTACAACAACCTTTTATAGTGTGAGGCTCATCAATTTTGTAAAAGAATCTAATGTGAATAAACTCACATGCATGGTCATTGTAAAGCCTTTCGATGCTAGCTTTGATCCCAAGATTGTTTCTTAGACAAAATTTGAGCTAAGGGTGCTTACCATCAACTGCATTTTACATAATGAGATAACAATATTGAGAGTAGTTTGTGCCTTAAAAATATGTTTTAATGGAGGTATGAATCTCATAAAATCCCTTACCATTTACATTTAATAAAAATACAATACACCTTTTTATAGTTACATTTTACAAATAGCCCCAAGGGTTAGCTCAGTTGGTCCAGTTCCCGTTGCTACGTACCTTGCCAATTGGGAGGTAACGGGGTCAAATCTCCTTGACGCCTTTGGGGTTAGGCCCTACTTGTTTGGCCGATGGGTAGATCCCTTCAGGTTGATATGCCTGGATTTTCCCGTAAATGTGGCGGCCACTTAGTGTTCGTGAACTACCCTTAAAAAAATTACATTTTAAAAACAATCAACTAGATTTATTCTCTATATTACTATGCTTCCAAAGCACTTATTTAAGTTTACCTCCACCTTGACAATTAATAAATTCTTAAAGTTTCCTATATTTGTTTTCAAACTTTTTTTTTTAATTTTAATTTTTAATAGTGGGGAGACTATCATAATTTAATTATCAAAACCAGTAGCGGGGAAAATCAACATTGGTCACTATCGGCAAATGTAGGGTGGGTAGCTCATTACCATTATTCAAAAAAAATCACACCACTTGAAATAGCCCATTGGTAGTTCGTATGCTTTCACTCCCTTTCACTCCCTTTGAATATTAGACCATTAACCTGTTTCCTTATATATAAAAAAAAAAAATCTTAACTAACCAAAAAAATATTAAATCATACTTCAAAACCTTAACGTATTTCAAACATACACAAATCAAATAATATTTTGATTCTAAAAATTAAAATGGAAGTTGAATATCTCCCTACAATAACCATTTAAATAAGCTTTCCAAATTTAATAATTTAATCAAATGCTTAATAAAATTGGTAAACCAACAAAATATCAACCATAAGTTTTATAAACCCAAAAAATGTCTTAATGAAAATCTTGTAATTTATAAAGCTTCCTATTAAGAGGTACGGGAAATTAAAGTATTTAGAAGGTTGTTATTATATTCTTTATAACGCGTGGCTAGATTGTTTATTGTTATTATAATCTTGACTGCTCATGACTGATTCTCTATTTTCATTTGACTTTGAAGATGGATGGTATACTTTAACCATGACAAAACGCGGAGGGTAACTTTGATGTTAAGCATTCATCATCATACATTTTTTAAACTAATAATAAATAGGGATCTTTTTAATTAGGGATGTTTTTTTATTTACTTAATATTTTTTTAGTTAAAATGGTTTTTTTATTGATTTTTATAATATTATTTATATTTTATATAAAAATATGAAATATTATAATTCAAAATATAATTTTATTATTTATATATTAGTGTAGTCTAATTTATAAATGTAATGATTTATTTTAGGACCTATTTTTTTAGTTACTTTTAATTAGAGTTTAGCATAAATTTTTAAAAATTTAAGTTTAAGTTATAAAATTTAAATGTCTTAAATTTTTTTAAAAATACTAAATTCATTTATTAATTTAAAAATATATTTTAAACAACATAAAATTACATTTTTACTTAAAAAATTGAATATAATTATTAATTAAATTTAATAATAAACTATACATAATTCATATTTATATTTATTTAATACAATATGCATATTTTTATATTTATTTAATACAATATGCATATTATAAATTAAATTGTTTATAATTTGTTTGTAATTTTATCATTAAAAATAAAATTTAATTGTATTAACCTGGTTTATTACTGCAATACTTCATTGATTGATTATTATAATATCTCCTTCATAATGTATGTGACGTTAATGGAACTGATATGTTGTTTTATTTACTTTTAACTTAATATGTGATATAAAACTTTATTAATTTATTTGCTTGATTGCTTTAGTTTAAGTGATTGAAAAAAAAGATTGGTTTAGTTTGAATGGTTGGGATTCCACTTATGATAACTTTCCTAAAATAAAAATTGTTAATTTTTATGAAGAATATGTTGATTTATTGAAGTTTTGAAAAGTAATCATAATTAGCTCAACCATATATATATTAATGGTCAGTAATTATAGGATACATCTTATATTGTTATTTAAAATGAAGAAAAAAATTAATATACTTTTGAGTTCTAAAAACTGTCTTTTTATATACTTATTAATTTTTTAAATATTAATAATTAGTCTATGGGGTTTTGGATGATGTTAAGGCACTCTTTGCCATAGGTCATTATTAATAATTAAATTAAAATTGTGAAAATTATATTTTAAAATAAATTTTTTATTAATAAAAAAGTAATATTAAAGTATGATAGAGCAAAGTTTGGTCTCAGTGAATGTTAATCATCATCATCATCAGATATATATATATATATATATATATATATATTAACAACGTGCTGAATCGATAACTGTCAGACTTAATCTAAGGAATACCCATCATCAA
Organism: Pinus tabuliformis; assembly: GCA_031772625.1. Lineage (NCBI taxonomy): Eukaryota > Viridiplantae > Streptophyta > Pinopsida > Pinales > Pinaceae > Pinus > Pinus tabuliformis. Next base: position 160,048,032 of record CM062808.1, read on the forward strand.
TTCTCGTAGCTGCCACTATAACACCAATAGTACTCACTGCCAGACCTAATTTAAGGAAGACCCATGATCAATTCTCATAGCTGCCACTGTAACACCAAGAGTACACCCAACAACCTGCAAACCAGGTATATTGAAGGAGAGCCCTTGAGCAGCACATCATACCAGGACAATATACTCAATGTGATTTGAACCCTCACCTAGTAAATTTCTCCCAACTAACTGAATGGTCTCACCACACATCACTATTAAAAAAAAAAAGAGTATATTAATATTCCTGACTTGGATACATGGACGGACTATTGAGGGCAAGTCACCCCTAATTTTTTTTTATAAACATGCTCAGAATTTATGTAAATATGATATTTTCGGGAATCAAAACGGTTTGATTTTTCTTTCAAAAAGCAGTAGCTAGATTCCATTGATTGTCATTTGAGTGTGACTTATCATCTTTACAGCTCATGCCCACTCCGCAGGTCCTGCAGTCAAGTTGTTGTTATCATGTTATTGCAACATCAAATTTCCTGTTATCACTTCTCGTCTTTCAAGGAAAGCCAACCGCAGGCCTCTGGGGTTTTTTCTTAAAGAAGCAGGACTCTGGTTTTACCATCGTTCATTTCTTGTGTTCTAAGAAGAGAAATGGCAACCAAACGCTCTTGTTGCATACGCTTCTCCTGCTTTTCTTCATCTTCATCATCAGATGAAAAAGGACAAGATCATCCCATTCCAGCAAGTGTTCGGAGCTCGCCTTCTGCAATTGATAATACAATAGGTACAATTTTATTATTTATGTTTCTGCTATTGATAATACAATAGGTACAATTTTATTATTTATGTTTCTGGATATTATTAATAATAATGTAGTAATTTCACAGAAACCCCTTCCGCTTCTGCAGTTTGCATCTATCAGCGCCTGGTTCTGCAAACGATAATACTGATGCTGATGGCGATTGTGATTGTGCAGAAACTCTTCAAGGAGCTCCCAAGCGCACTGAAGCGCCAATCCCTGGATCTTCTAATGTTGTAACTCCAATGAAACATGAGATAGAACATGTTGATGTCAATCTCAATGTTTCAGGAACCTATCAGGGCGATAAAGCTCCACTCATCGAATCTCTCAATATTCTGCGGAAATCTGAGGATGAAGACGTGAATGTCAATCTCAATTTTACAGGACGCCCCCAGTGCAATGAAGCTTCATCTTCTGGATCTTCTAATGTTCCAGACATATCTGATAGAGAAGACGTGGATGCCAATCTTAATGTTTTAGGAGCCCCACGGTGCGATGAAGCTCCATCCTCTTCCTCTTCCAGTAGTGCAACCAAATCAGATGTCATTAACACCATATTACATAAAGATATTGTTCAAGTCAAGGGGAAATTTGTGGATGTCAATCTCGATGACCTTATGGAGCACATATCTGAGCTTTTGAAACTGAGGGAGGAGGTACATCACAATCTTTCATATCCATCTGATAATAAAGGATAATAAAGGAGGATAATTAGATTGTGAATTATTATACTCTTGGCTAGTATTACAGTTATTATGTGATATCGGATTTAAATATGATTTCATTTCTTGTTTTTTCGTAGGAAATGCTTCGAGATAAAAAAGCATCGAATCCCAGCAATTTTCCTTGGCCTGATGTTCCAGGCTTCAAGAAATTGAATGCCATAGTGTCATGGGGAACCGACTTGAAGAATTTAAAGGAGTTACTATCTTCGGGGTTAGAATTTGCTTCTAAATTGGTATGTATATCTCTGGTAAATAAAATTCTGGTAACTAAAATTCAAATTCTAGTATAATTATAGTTTTGAAGTTTCTGCAATTTGTATTTAGTGTAGAGTATTTTTCTGGATTTATGGCATCCATAATTGTTTGGATGGACATTTCTAACCATCCACGGTGGCTCATCATCAGGATAGATTAATGAGAATGCAGGACAGATCTCTATGCAGGAATGAATAAATAGATGTATCTCTTACCTCTATTTATTCATTCCAAAGAGATCTGTCCTACACTCTTATTAATCTATCCTGATGATAAGTCAGGGTGGATGGCTCGAAATGTTGATTCAAAGAATTATGGATGGGATAAATCCCAAAAAATAAATCTGATTTTTTTTTAATGGTTTTCAGAAAGACATTATATCTAGACCTGTTAAAACACTCATGAAGGATATAGGGCAAGTAAGCCTTGCTACTGCTGGACTTCTTGTAGTGGCCCTTATTTTGGAAAGATTTAACGAACTTTCCACCAACAAAGAAAAATGTTGGGATCTCATAAAAGAAATGAGTTAGGATCTCATAAAAGAAATGAGTTATGTTGCAACTGTTGTTAAGAGATTCAAAGAAAGCCCGAGAGGAACGCAGGAAGATGTAATCCAAGATGCAACAACATTGATAGTTGAAGGGGCGATCATGTGCTGTACTCAGATTGACCGTTCGGCCTGGAAAAGGTAAATACTCAACATTCTGTGGTTAATCTTATTTACCACGCTTTGTATAAAGTACAGGGCCGTTGTCATAGTCAAATGCACAGAGAACCCATGGTTAACAACCCAAGATATAAAAGAAGTGTTTTTCATGGAATTTCATTGCTTGATTGCAGCTTCTTCTTAACGTCCAAAAACAAAGCCGAGTTGAGTGATATTAGACAGAAGTTAAATGTCAAATACATGCAAATTAATATCGAAATCGGTTTTCGTGTTTTAACTGCCATCGAGTGCAAGGGGAGGTCCCCTTTGTCGAAAAAATATCCTACACATGCTGGTAAATATATTCTCAAGTTAATTTAATTAAAATTTAAGTTTATTATTAATATTAATTTACGATGCATATCTTTAAATATGGATCTGATGTTGAAAACTGCTGCAACAGTTGGAATAGACGAGTCAATTAAGGAAGTCCTTCGTCTTTTAGAAATTGAAAGTGACCAGAATGCTGTCACGGTTATCCTCCATGGTTTCGGAGGGATGGGGAAGACCACCCTCGCAGATGCGGTGTTTTCACAAGTTGGAGGATGTAAATATTCCAAAGTTCGGCTGTTTAACGCTATAAACTCAGCTCCTGTTATAATAGAGTTGCAAAAACAGATATTAAAAGATTTGATGGAAGCTGGAGAGACTATTCCAGAAATTAGAACGCATGAGGATGGGCAGCGAGAACTGGAAGGCGTTTTAGGGAAAATCAATGCCTTCATTTATGTCGACAATGTTTTGGAGGGAGATGCCCTTAAAAAGCTTTTGCCACAGGATATGAGTACAGCAAAAAAGGTGAGGCTCCTCCTGACTGCACGTGACGAAAATGTGAAGAATGCATGCCCAAGGCCGTGTACAAAACCCAAAATCTACAGCATGAAGGGCATTCAGCATCGAGAAGCAATGCTCATCTTAAAGAAGGAAATAGAGGAAGGGGTAACTGATACTCAATTGAATGAGATCATACAAATATGTGGCAAAATTCCACTCATGTTAACATTAGCTGCACCATTCATAGGCCGGGCTGATAATAGACAGGAAGCTTATTCTACACTGATGCGACAGAAAAATAAATGGTCGAGTGAAGACTTTAAGGAGATGCGCTACGCTTTTGCCTACGATGCTCTTCCCCATGATTGTAAAGATCCATTTTTAGATATATGTTCATATTTCAAAGGATGGGATTGGGAGGCAGTGGAAGACATTGTGGGAAAAGATGAACTGAAGATGTTAGAAAGCAGAGCTCTTGTTACTAGAACCACAAATGGCGTTGCAAGTGTACACGATGTCATCTTAACACTCGCTCGGCAAAAGTCAGAGGAAGAGTCCAACGGAAAGGAAGTGAGATTGATATTCGATAGCGCAATTAAACTGAAGGAGGTTCTAGGACGGGCGGTAACAAATCTATGAACTCGAAAAACAAATCATATATGGACATGTTTCTGTATTCAAATTTTATTTTGTGATCCATAAGTAAAAAAACAAATCATATATGGACATGTTTCTGTATTCAAATTTTATGGATCAATTTTTGTGATCCAGCAAAATCTTTCAATTTTTGTTATCCAGAAAAATTTTTAGCAAATCGTTTCGAACCAACATATTTGTTTATGCAATATCTGCTTGTAATTAATTATACTTTATAATGGCATACAGGGTGGGAAAGACATTAAAGGCATCTGGTTAAGAGATAATAAGGATGTTCTGCAAATGTCTGCATCAACACTCGACTCAATGTATAATTCATTGAGAGTTCTTCAACTCGGAAATCTGACAAAGCTGGAGGGCCATTGCAGTAAAATACTTGAGAAGTTGGTTTTTTTTGAAGCGAAAATCAGCCAGCTTCCGTTTGATGTGTCCGAGTCAAAGAGATTGAGATACATGAGTTATGAACCCAATGGTCACTTGAAGCTATCTAAGGTAAAGTGGTTGTATTTCTCCATTCAGTTTTCCCAGAAAATTTGATTCTACGTAAGAAAATTTTTTACAACTTTTAATCGTTTCAATATATGTTTGTGACGGATCAATTACATAACTTGCAGATGCCTTCAAGTTTGAGACACATGGAATTTGATGGAAGTTCACATTCCCATGCCTTTCAAATCTCTTCCAATGATCTTCAACAACTTGAACATTTGAGAATACTACGATTGGTCAACTTTTCAGGGTTGACCAATCTGCCAAAAGAGTTCGGTGACCAAGTAAAAAGTTTGCAGGAACTATCTCTTTCAGGTTGCGATCATATAAAGAAACTGCCAGATTCAATTTCAAAGCTTCGGTCTTTACGGATATTGAAAATGGATTATTGTTCAAGCTTGACTGAGTTGCCGGTTGATTTGGGATCGCTGACTTCTTTGCAAGAACTCGATCTGGCTGGTTGTTTACAATTAAAAGCACTTCAGATAGTGTCAAGGAACTTTCGTCATTGACATTGTTGAATTTATCAAATTGCATTTGGCTTTTAAATCTTCCTGACGGCTTAGGAAAGTTAACCTGCCTTGCTGAATTACATATAGACTCCTGTGTGAACCTAAAAAGTATTCCAGACAGCATTGGAGAGTTGAAGCTTTTGAGAGCCTTGGATTTGGAAGACTGTTGGACTCTAAAAGAACTACCCGATGGGTTTTGCAACCTCTCCTCTATCACAAATCTTTGGTTTAATGGTTGCTCTCGCCTAGAGAAGCTTCCAGATCGGTTTGGTCAATTAGAAAGTTTAAAAGCGCTGTACATGAGCCAATGTCAAAAATTAGAGAAGCTTCCCGAAGGTTTTGGTCAACTGAAAAATTTGGAGGTGTTGGAGCTCGAAGATTGTTTTCAGCTTAGAGAGTTATGCAGTGACTTCCACTGCCTCTCCTCCTTGAAATTTCTGGATTTGGGTTGCTGCAAGAGATTAGAGAAACTCCCTAATGACTTCCATTTCCTAACATCATTGCAAATGCTATATATGGATGGATGCAAGAGATTAGAGAAACTCCCTGATCATTTCCATTGCCTAAACTCATTGCAAGTGCTAGCTTTAAGTAAGTGCCCCAAGCTAGAAGGGAAATCAATGGACCACATCGCAAAGATGAGCACATTAGAGGGTGTGATCATCAATAAAAGCGCAGAGTTGGTGAAGAGATGGGCAGAAATTCAATGTGATTGCCATGGATCATCGGATTTGTTAGTTATTTCAAAGGAGGTGAGCATACTATTTATTCACATTTATGATTTAAAAAGAGTGATGTTTTTTTGAATGTATAATAAGATTTTTTTCCGTAATTAGATGGATATATTCAATAAAGTAAATTTGAGATTTAAAATGAATATAAAAATAATTAAAATAATAAAATAGAAAATAATAATTATTTTTTAAAATAGAAAAAAAAATGTTTTTTCATAATATTAGTAATTGTTGGTTTATTCACATTTCTATTGTCTATATTTTTGACAAATTCGTAATAAAATAAATTAGAAAGGTTTATACATATATAAAATTTATTTTATTACGAAGTTATTAAAAATAAGTAGAATAAGTAATGGATGAATGTAGAATTATTATGAGTGTATCAAAAATATATATAATAAATAATTATTACATATAAAATTCAATACTACATTTAGAGTCCATCTATTTAAAATTTAAAGACTAAATAAATTTAGATAAAAGGAACTTTAAAATAAAATTAAAAATTAATTATTTTATTTTATAATTAATATTAATATTTTAAATTATATTATTTTTATAATAATAATTATTATTACTCAGTTTTAATTTATTAAATAATTTAATATATATATCTAAGAGTTGTCTTTAGTGTGATTTTTTGGAGTTTCCGGCTTAAAAATTTGTGGTGAAATCTTGAATTGTGTTATTTAATCTAGTTTTTTGATTGTATATATGGATTGAGCACCTTTAAAAACCCCTGGGACACTTCTATTGTGTCAAACTTGTGATTTCAATGAATTCTTGCTAAATTTTAGAGAAATTAGACCAGAAAAATTTCGAAAAAATCACATTAAAAACGACTCATATATACTTATATAATTTATATAATTGTTTTTTATCTTAATATTTTTGAACATTATTTTCACACCATGCTTTTTTTTTTTTTTTCAGGATGGGGCACTATCAGAGAATAATAAAGAGAATATAAAAAACAGTGTTTTAGCAAAACTTGATTGCCTGCTTACTAATGGACGAGGACAGCCATTGCATCTATCTGATCTTCCACCGAACACCTCCACCCTTCTCATATTTGGTGTCGATGCAAATCATTTTGCGTGGCCCTTAATTGAGGAGACGATAAATGATGGAATGCAAATAAACATAATATATATTGGTCCGCATTTTGATCAGCTGCCCACAAAAGTCAAGGATACTATCTTTGTGGTCCATATGGACGAAACCAGTGTTGCAGAAATTGATGTGAAACTGTCGCTGTTAATGGGAGAATATAATTATGACTTTGACGACAGCGATGAGGAGGAGGAAGATGATAATAGTGATGAGGAGGAGGAAGAAGATGATAATAATGATGAGGAGGAAGAATATAATAATAATGAAGAGGAAGAAGATGAAAATAATAATAAAGAGGATGAGGATGATAAAAGGGAAGAAGATGAAAAAGAGGATGAGGATGAAGATGAGGATGATAAAAGAGATGAGGATGAAAATGCCGAGGAGGAAGAGGATGAGGATGAGGAGGAGGAGGAGGAGGATGAGGATGAGGATAATTGGTTGTATATGCAGATGGATACGAAAATGGTGAAAGACAGCAACAACAATAACTATGGCCCTTGTTCTTGTTGGAGATCTTTGACAGCAGGTGAATTGGAGGAATTTGTGGTGGGTAACTCTGCGAGATACTTGCGGTTGAAGCAGCTTGCAGAAACGGATCAAGAGAGTAATCTAGAGTTGTTAACAGAACTGTTTGCACCTCAAGGGGACGAAACCACTCCCGTCTTTCAAAAGAATGAGTCAGCACAACAGGTACGAATGCCTTAAACATACAGGCTTTAGCCTCCTTGTCCAGTTCAGGCGCATGTAATGGGCACGGAGCAAAGTCAACCGTCGACTTTGCTCACCCGTTGAATGTCTTGAACTTACAATCCATCTAATTTGTTTTAATCTAATTCTACTCGTTTATCAATTTTCAACTGTCATTGCGTTCGTTTATTTTGTTGGTGTGACCGTTGGAGGATTGAACTAATAACTATGTTACTACTGCTTTATCTATATAAAGCAATTTATTTTTCTACTTTATTTATGTTAGAGAGTTAATTGTGGGGATTAGGTTTTCGTTATAGTGAATCGTTATTATTAGAATCCCCAGAAGATTTGGAAATTGAATCGATGATTTAAATTGAATCGATGATTTTATTATGTATTTGTATGTATATTCTGTATATTAATTTGGTTTTCAATTTTGTATGTCTCACTCGTTAAAAAATTATCAACTTCATTTTTCATGGCCTTGTGAAAGTTTATTCCGTTGGCGTGACCTTTGTAGGATCAAACGGAAAACTCCGAAAGGAAAACGAGTTGTGGAGTTGACAAATTGAAAGGAAAAACTATTCTTTTAGAAATAAGGCCGCCTTACAACTCATACTATGACAACTCATACTATGACATTCGCCTTCCGTCTTTGAAGGCAATGTATGATGTTGTGGAGAAAGAAAAACTTGATCTTGAAATTATATCCATTCCTATTGTGAATCCAAGCGAGGAATGTGATGTATTCCATGTATATGAGCAGTTTTCAATGGAAGTTCCTTGGTTTGTTCTCCAAAATTCATGGACTGTAATAACCACAGCTGTCAAGTTCTTTCTGACTAAACAGTGTGGATGGGAAGAGGTTGATGCATGTGAAAAATGGTATCCAGCTATAAATTGGATTATAGATCCAAATGGGAGAATCACTATTTATAGACCTTCTATATCCCTTCAAGACAGGGGAGAGGTGTTCAAAGTTCTTTTTAACCATCTACAAAGTGTATCATATCAAGTGAGATGGGGAGTAAATGCTTCACCTGTTATGTATGACAAAATTGAAGAATTAAGAAAAGAAGAATGGGAACAACTAAAGAACATGTCCACTTTAGAGTTCCTTTTCAACCACTTGGAAAGTGTGTCAGTCCAGGTAAATAATTTTATTTGTTTGTTTTATTACACTATATATATATTTTTAATGAATAAATGCCTGGTAATTGATTTTCAATTATATTTTTAATTTTCTCCTTGTTTGTGAGCAGGTGAAAAAGCTATTGTTTCAAGGAAAATTGATATGCTTGTGTAGCGAGAATGATAACAATATATGTTCCATACTTCATGCAATGGAGCAGTTCAAGGACGGCATTCACATTATTCATATTGGCCGTAAAAATAAGGAGAAGTTTTGCTTAACAAAAAACATCTACAAGGATTATTATTATCTCTTGGAAAATACAATTGAGATGGAAGGGATGTCTTTGTTAAATTTATCAATGCAGGAAACTGTGAAATTATCAGTGCGTCTTCACCATTTGGAAGAAGAAATTAATGGAATGGACGAAAGTGATAAGCAATTGTGTGAACTTAAAATTCTTTTACATTCTGTTCAACCTAAGCCTGCACGCTACAAGTACGGATCCATTACCTTCATGGACGAGGGGGGGAAATGGTTGCAGCTTCCAGAGGAGAGATTTTCCGGCCTGACAGGAATGATAGAGCACAGCGATTCATAAAGACAATGATGAAGGATATCGAAGGAGGAAAAGGAATAGTACATGATAAGGACCCCGGCGTTTCGGACAGCGTTATGAAGAACATGGAAACAGCATCCGCTGCAGCAGTTGAGCAACAAAATATGGATGTCTATTTCGATAGCTTGAGAGAATGCATATCTGAGGTTTGGGGAGTGGAACTTTATCAGCTTTTCAAATTCAACAAGGTTAATTGTTTTTTCGGTGTCCCTCCTCAATTTTCTGAATCATATTATCTTTATTAACATCACGATTTTCCATTTCAAATTCAACAAGGTTCATTGCTTTTTTGGGCATCCCTTCTCAATTTTCTGAATCATATTATCTTTTATTAACATCACGATTTTCCATTTCTTATTTCCTAATAGGACGGGAGAAAGTGGTCCCAGCCAAAGGTCAGTTGGCCGACTTCCAAAAGCTTCCGTAGGTTCAAGAATTTCCTGTCAAAGGGAGCAAAGGACTGTTGGGTTGTGCGTATTAAACCTCTCCATTATTTGACCACCTTTAATTACTTTTTGTGCTAAAATGAAATTCATTCTAGGATCATGTCTAACTTCTATCTCCAGAATTTAATATAAATTCATCTATTATGGTTTGCAGAGATATGTCGTTTCTCGTCATCCTGATGAAAAGGATAAATGTAAGATCGTCATTAAGAGTCTCCTGAAGAGTATAGAAGAGGAAGAGTGGGGTGTTGCAGGTCTTCTTGCGGTTGCGCATGTTTTGGAGCGATTTGAATCTGTTTCTGCCAACCAACTTGAGTGGCTGTTTGTTTTAGACGAGATGCTTAGATTGGCCAAATATACTCAGCAGTTCAATCAAAAGCCTGGGTCGTGGACAGGGATGAAACGTGTAGCAGCAGCAATAATATTGGCATGCTCCGTGACGTTGTGTGCTCAAATTGACCAGTCCAAATTTTCATTGTGAGTACTGGACACTTTAATGTTAACAGTAGTGATGTTTAGAAAAAAATTATATGCTGTGGGCTATGTCACAGGATTCATGAGGCGAAGCCAAAAAAAATTCAAATTCGTTCAGGTTCCGCGAACCTGATAGTCGAACTTCGAATTCGAACTTCAACTAATTTGAACCTCAACGAATTCGAACTTGATAGTCGAATATTAAATTCAAACCTCAACGAATTTGAATTTGATAGTCTAATATCAAATTCAAACCTCAACAAATTCCAACCTAAAAACAAACCTGCAAATTTTTATAATTTTTAAAAACAAACCTGCAAATTTTTATAATTTTTTTTTTTGGTTCTAGGTCAGATTTTGGGCTGTTTTCCTGAATTGGATTTATGAGAAAAACTCTCTTGTTTCACTTCCTATCCATTAGTTTCTCAGGGTGGACACTGGTTTGGCTTTATTTATCATGGTTGTGGATAGATTTTCACAATCCAACTTCAGTCTGAGTGTACTCGCTCTATTGTGCTCAGCCCTGCTACTGCTTATTATATTCTCTGCAATTTCTTGAATTCAATTTCTAGAAACAGCTGATTTGTCATTGCTATTCATATAGTTACATTTATTGATTTTAATTTTTTTATTATTTTATGTTATATATAATCATTTTTAAGGTCGTATCTCATACAAATCTTATTGAAAAATTCAAATTCAAATCAAGCTTAATTATTTCCGAACTCAAGTTCGAACTCAAACCATGTAACATAAGCTATGGGTACTTGCCAAATGCTTCCCTTTATACTAAAGGTTATGAATTATGACTGTGTGCGGAGGCATTCCTTCTATACACTCTAATAAGTCTTTAGAACAAAGAAGCCTCCACGTTGATTTGCGTTGAAGGTAGAGCCCGGTGAAAATAAATTTCAAAAACTCGGATTACTGAGTGGAGTTTCAAACAATTTCTTAATGCAAGTTTTTACTACTGGCAGGTTTGATGTCATTACCGTCGACAAGGACTGGCTGAAGGACGTTGAGTCGAGATTAGCGAAAAACTGCGACAGAATGGCCAAGGCAATCACCGAAGGTGTTGGTAATGAAAGCGAATCCATCTTGTAAATGTGTTAGAAAACCTGCACAGATGAATCTAGCTAGTAAAGGTTGAACACACAGCTTTGCAGAGCAAAAACACTAAAAGAAAATCGAAAGAAGAAAAGAATGATTCTATCGAAAATTATGTTACAATGCTCATGATATAGCATTACTGGGTGAAGATCCCAAGGTAATGACTATAGTGGTGATCAATGAGAAGACTCAACACCTACAACCAGTTCCGGAGATAACTAGTCAGTTGCGGAGTTAAAGAAGGAGCAAATCAAGGAGTAAATCAAGGAGTAAATCATGCAAAAGGAATTTTGCATGCAATCCCATGCTCTAACTAAAAGTCCGCATGTAGATGTGTAGTAGTTCCAACATGCAAAAGGAATCTTGCATGCAGTCACATGCTCTAACTAAGAGTCTGCATGTAGGTGTGTAGTAGTTCCAACACCCCCCCTGAACACCACTATGGGAAAAATAGAAAATGGGCCCTGGCAACTAAGGCCAAAGGTCACCCAAAATACAGTGCAACTTGTACTAAAATTGAGGAAAGAGGGAAAACCTCGTGGGAAAAACCCCCCCTCAAAATACAATGTAATCAAAAGAGAAGAGAAAGAAAAATACAGTTGCTAAGCAATCATGTCCTTCACTCCAAGACGATCACGCAAAGAGCGAAACTTCTGCTCAGTGAATGTCTTGGTGAAGATGTCTCCAGTCTGTTCTGCTGAAGGACAGAACTGCAAATCAATGACCCGATCATGTACTAAGTCTCTGATGTAGTGCATATGGATCTCTATGTGCTTCGTCCGCTGCCGCTGTACTGGATCTCTGCAAAATTTGAGAGTGCTCTGGTTGTCACACCAGATGACAATGGGCTGGTGGAACTGGACGCCCAACTCAGTGAGGAAGTGTTGTAGCCACAGAGCCTGAATGGTGATGTTGACTACTCCTCGGTACTCAGCCTCAGCTGAAGAGAGAGAAATAGCAGCCTGCTTCTTGCTCGACCAACAGATAGGGCCAGATCCTAGACTGAGTGAATATCCGGAGGTGGACTTACGATCAATGCTGTCTCCCGCCCAATCAGAATCTGTGAAGCCAAGGAGATTCAATGCAGTGCCTGCTGCATAGTGAATCCCGAAGGTGATGGTGCCCTGCACATATCGGAGGATGCGCTTGGCAGCATTCCAGTGTAGCTCATGCGGCTCCTGCATGTATCTGGAAACTGCCCCTACTGCGTATGAGAGATCTGGTCTGGAGTGGGTGAGGTACAATAAGCTCCCCACTAGCTGTCGGTAGAGAGTGCTGTCAACTAATGGAGTGTCACCTCCATCCTCAAGGCGGACCCCAGACAAAAAAGGAGTCGGTGCTGGCTTGCAGTCAGTCATGCGAAATCTCTCGAGGAGATCCCGTGCATACTTAGCCTGAGAGAGTTTGATGCCTGTGGCATTCTGGCTAATCTCAAGACCAAGAAAGAAGTGTAATGGACCCATGTCCGTCATCAAGAACCTATCATGCAAGGCCCTCTTGACTGTAGCAATCGCTGAAGCTGAGCTGCCAGTGATTAGGAGATCATCTACATACAAAACTAAGATAAGAAGAGAATCATGTGTCCTAAGCATGTAAACATTCGGATCAGACTTACATCTTTCAAAGTTTTGTGATAAGAGAAAAGAATCCATCTTCGCGTACCAAGCTCTCGGGGCTTGCTTAAGGCCGTAGAGAGATTTCTTCAGTCTGCAGACCAAAGATGAATCCTGAATGAAACCATGTGGCTGCTCCATGTAGATCTCCTCAGATAGGTCTCCGTGAAGAAAGGCATTCTTCACATCCATCTGATGTACTTCCCACCACTGGGCAGCCGCAATGGCAAGTGTAAGGCGTATGGAATCCATCTTTGCTACTGGAGCAAAGGTCTCGTCATAATCAATGCCATGCACTTGTTGGAAGCCTTTGGCTACTAGCCTTGCTTTCCGTCTGGTGATTTGCCCATCTGCAGCACTCTTGGTCCTGTAGGCCCATTTGCATCGGACAAGTTTCCTTCCTGAAGGAAGGGGGACCAGATCCCAAGTCTGGTTCTCGAGGAGGGAGTTATACTCCTCCTCCATGGCGGACTCCCAAGATGGATGCCCAACAGCCTCAGCATAAGACTGTGGATCAGAAGACTGAACCAAATGACAATGCCAGGAGGGCGATGGTTCAGTGGCAGTGAGGACAAGAGGAGGCTCAATAAACTCTGAGCTAGTCCTCTGCAGATCAGAATTATCCCCCACAAGACCATTTCTAGCAGCTGGTTGGTCTTGTGCATATATCTCACGTAAGCTCCTTGTTCTCTGATTTATGACAGGGGAATATGATTCACTGCTAGAAGCCCGATCTGGGCTTGGATGTGGATCATCATTTGCATGCACTAGATTTGTATCTGAAGACTCTGTCTTTGCATCTGCATGCTCTTCCTCGGCATCTGCTTGATCTGTATCGACATCTGAATGCACTGATTCATCATCTCGGACATGAGGTAGATAAAAAGTGTCTGCATACGGCGCTTGAGGTGCATGCGAGAGACTTTCCTCAAATTTGACACTTCGCTCAATGATGAGCTTGTCCGTAGAGGGAATCAGGAGTCGATATCCCTTCACACCATCAGGGTATCCAACAAATATGCACTCAATGCTCTGTGGATCAAGAGCTTTCCTCTTTTCAGAGGGAATCCGGGCCCATGCTCGAGAGCCGAAAACACGGAGGTGAGTGACCTCTGGTTTAGTGCCGCTCCAAGCCTCAAAGGGGGTCTGGTCCTTGACAGACCTATGAGGAGATCTGTTCTGGATGTAGTTAGCACAATTAAGTGCTTCGGCCCAAAGCTTATGAGGCAGTGACTTGGCATGCAACATGCAGGAAGCCATCTCTTTGAGAGATCGATTCTTTCTCTCAGCAACTCCGTTCTGCTGCGGAGTGTATGGAACTGTATACTGCAACTGTATGCCGGACTGAAGGCAAAGGTTCTGAAGTGTTGTGTTAACATATTCCCCCCCATTGTCTGTACGGAGGGCTTTGATCTTTCTCTCTGACTGTGTCTCAACTAGTGCTTTGAAATCTTCAAAGTGCTCAAAAACTTCAGATTTGTTCCTGAGAAGATACACCCAAGTATACCGTGAGAAGTCATCAATAAATGTAAGCACATACCTTGCTTTGTTGATGGAAGGATGAGGAAAAGGCCCCATGAGATCACTATGGATCAGATCTAGAGGAGAGGATGCTCTGTGAGTCTTGCCGGTGTCAAACTTTTCTCTAGGATGTTTTCCAAGAACACACCCTTCACAAACTCCTTTGGAGAAACTGATATTTGGCAAGCCTTCCACCATCTCATTCTTGCTTAGCTGCTGCATATACCTGTAATTTAAGTGACCAAACCTCTCGTGCCAAAGCCTACTACTATCATCAGCATGTGTAAGCAATAAGGAGGATTCAGATTCAATAAATTCAGAAAATGTATACAGTCTGGCTCCATTGTTTACCTCACCAGTTGCAATTTTGGCATTGCTATGTAGATCATATATGTTCACTGCATCTGGAGTGAATTCCACTCTCTTTCCGGTGCCGGAATGAGTGATCTGATAAACTGAAAGCAGGTTTACCGAAAGTTTTGGAACATGAAGCACATCTTCAAAGCTTCCGTGTAAAAGTTCCACTCTACCTTTTCCGGTGACCTCAATAGGTGAGTCATCTCCCATGAGGATGGGAGGTCCTTTGCATGCATCCAAAGAGGAATAGACTTCCTTTGCAGCAGCCATATGATGTGATGCACCAGAATCTATAATCCATGCATCAGGAGAAGAATTAATTGCAACTAAAGCATGAAAATTGTTACCTTTCCCGTGTGGCGGATCCTCAGTTTTCTTCTTGGCGCCCTGAGGGATGTGGTCCCCAAGATTGTGCTTCTGAAGGATTTCTGCCATTTGGTCAATTTGTTTCTTCATGCAAGAGGATTCTGGATGGAATCCTCTTTGACAGTAGGTGCATCTGTTTCCTTTCTTCCCTTTCTCATTTCTCGAGCCGGAGGAGTCATTGAAGGGCTTGGTGTACCCTTCCTTCTTTGGATGGGAATGTGCTTTTCCTTTGTCTTTTTGCTGCTGATTTTTCTGATTTGAATCAGATCTGTGATTTTTATTGTGGCTGCCATCATGCACAGCAAGTGCATGTGCTTTTGGAGGTTTGATTTTCCCCATGCCAATGAGTTTATCTTGCTAAAAAATAAGGGACTCCATAAATTCTTTGAGAGAAGGCATAGTGTAGGATTTACCTGTTGCGAGCCTTACTGAATGAAATGTAGACACAAAGACGGAGTATTCTGGTCCGAGCTTTGACATAATAGAGAGAACTTGGCGACTCTCCTCCTTGGATTTGTCAATTCCACAACCCTTGAGTTGCAGCAATAGATCATTATATTTGGTGAAGAAGTCTTGAATTCTGTCATAGTTCCGTGGATCCAATGATAGCAGTTCCACTTCGAGCAGATGTCCTTTCATCTCATCCTGTTTCCCGTAGAGCTCTTCAACCTTTTTCCAAATCTCATTGGGAGTATTGCAGGCAGATAGATGAAACTGCAACTCTGGAGAGATGCACATGCATATGGATACGTGGGCCTCATCCATACGGTTGAGGTACTTGGATTTCTCTATGGCTGAAGTGGGTTCCACTTCTGTAGCCATGGTAATCCTGTACAACCCTTTATGACGAAGGTATCGAGCCATTTGATCCTTCCATTCATGATAGTTGTACGGTGTTAGGATCGATGCTTTGGGAAACTCCATTTTTCTGTCAATCTTCGATCTCCAAGCTGTAATACTTGCAAAATAAAGTACTGATGCGCCTTTTATCTAGCAACCTGTGGGCTCTGATACCATGTAAATGTGTTAGAAAACCTGCACAGATGAATCTAGCTAGTAAAGGTTGAACACACAGCTTTGCAGAGCAAAAACACTAAAAGAAAATAGAAAGAAGAAAAGAATGATTCTATTGAAAATTATGTTACAATGCTCATGATATAGCATTACTGGGTGAAGATCCCAAGGTAATGACTATAGTGGTGATCAATGAGAAGACTCAACACCTACAACCAGTTCCGGAGATAACTAGTCAGTTGCGGAGTTAAAGAAGGAGCAAATCAAGGAGTAAATCAAGGAGTAAATCATGCAAAAGGAATTTTGCATGCAATCCCATGCTCTAACTAAAAGTCCGCATGTAGATGTGTAGTAGTTCCAACATGCAAAAGGAATCTTGCATGCAGTCACATGCTCTAACTAAGAGTCTGCATGTAGGTGTGTAGTAGTTCCAACACATCTTAGACCAAATGTCCGACTGCTTCTGCACTTTCCTCGAAAGTGAAGACGAAGGCCTCTGAAGGTGAAAGTGACATCTCGACTTACTCAGGCTTGTTCCACGGCTCCGACGGCAGAAGAAGAATAACACCGAACATCATCTACTTCTGTAGTAGCTCACATGGCAGTGACGGACTTGCTTCCTTCACGTTTTTTTAGATGCGTTGATATTAAAATGGTTCAAAACTTAATTTTTGTTGTATATTTTGAGAGAAAAAAATCATTAATATGATTCCTAAAACATTGAGGAAATAAGTACAATTAATTTCAATGTAAAAGTGTACACTGTGTTTTTATTTATTTATTTATAAATATTTTGAGTAAATATTTTCTTATCAGGTGTGAATTATTATGTTTTTACAATAATGATTTTTTTAGTTGTGAATTATTAAGTTTTTACAATAATGATTTTTTAGTTATTAGTACAATTATATTTATTAATGCAGTTGATATATTTTTATTAATGGTATATCTATTATCCACTATATTATTGACAACAAAGCTAGGTAGCTAGGGTTCTTGCAGCTCAATTTAATTATTCAATTTTTTGAAAAGTATGAACTAGGTCTTATATTTAAACAAGGGTTATGGCTTAGCTATTCTGGATTAGTTTAAATATAGTTAAATTAAAGTAAAAACAATAAACTTTAATAATAATAATTCTATTTGTAGATAGTTTTTTAATAAACTTTAATAATATATTTTTTCATTTTAATCTATTATTTGTATAGATTTCATGGAAAATCTATAATATTTTAGACAAATCCCATCCATCCAGGTGAATAGAAGATCATGTATGGATGGAGAGGAATTTTTAGGACAATCACTATAAACTATTGATTACCTTTAAAATAAATTTAAATAATAATAATGTTAATCATATTATTTCAAAATTTTATTTTCAAAATTAATTAATGAACATGTAAATATCTAACATTTACAATAATCTCTCTACATGTACACTCAATCTTTGTTATGGATATCACATTAAAAAGTTAAATTTAAAAAAATTATAGAAATATATTTAGAATTTAAAATTTGAGGATTATACTTTATTTTTCATTTATTATTTTAGATTTTATATAGACTTATATATCAAATTTTATAGAAATTATAAATATTAAAATATATATAGATTAATGATTATAATTTTTTTATATTATTATATATAAATTTTATTTTCATACATTTTTATCTTCTATATATTTTTACTATACAATTTTTTATTAAAAAAATACAACTTATTTCAACAATGAAATGAAAACATAAGCATTTGTTACTCATTTGCCACTTTATGCTCAACAAAAAGTCTACATCTACCCTCAAGCTTTATGTTTGTGTAAAAAGTCTGTAATCCATAAAATTAAAGCCCCCGTATAAATGTATCAAATTTTTGATACCACATCCTTGGTGACTGTTTTAACTCATACAAAGACATTTTTAACTTGCATACCAGTTCTTTCTTACTCTTCATTGCAAAACCTTCAGGTTGCTTCATGTAGATCTCTTCTTTGAGATCCGTGTGAAGAAATGTTTTCTTCACATCCATCTGTTCTACCTCAAAATCAAAAGTAACATCAACAGATAAAAGTAATCTAATAGAAGCTACCTTGGTAGCGGGAGAAAAAATATCACCAAAATCAATTCCTGACACCTGGGAATAACCTTTTGCTACCAACCGAGCTTTGCATTTCTCCACCTTTCCTTATGCATTCATCTTCTTTTTGAACACCCATTTGTTTCCATTAGGTTTCCTTCCAGTCGGGAACTCCACCAGATCCCAAGCCTCATTTTTGTGCAAAGATGTCATTTCATCAACCATGGTCTCTTTCCGAAATTTTCCATCCTCTGAATCTATTGCTTCCTTCATAGTTCTGGGATCATCATCAGTAATAGATAAAACACAATTTGAACAAAAAGCAAATGGACTATACCTTTTTGGCTGCCTCCTTTCTTGAACTAGTCTTCTCACAACCAGAGTTTGTGGCTTTTCACCTTCTGATTCCTCTTCTGTTGTAGAGTCTGATTCTTCCTCCTTTAGCTCAAACTCTATCTTCTTAGGTTCCTTTGGTAGGATTTCATGTTTAATAACAACTTTCACCTCTCTAAACACCACATCTCGGTTGTACACAACCTTCCTTGTTACTGGGTTCCAAAGCTTATAACCTTTTAAACCATTCTTATACCCAATAAAGATGCACTTTTCGGATTTATTATCCAACTTTGTTCTTTTCTCCTTTGGAACATGTACATATGCATCACATCCAACTACCTTCAAATTTGAAAGAGACGGTTTCTTACCAGTCCATACCTCATGTGGAGTCTTATCCTCCAACGCTGATGAAGGTGATCTATTGACTAGGTAACATGTGGTCTCCATCGCCTCTGCCCAGAATTCATGTCCTAACCTGACACCAATGAGCTTGCTTCTTGCCTTTTCCATCAACATCTTGTTCATTCTTTCTGCAACTCCATTTTGCTTAGGTGTGTATGGAGTAGTCTTCTACTGTGCTATACCACACTTCTTACAAAACTCTTCAAATTCCTTCTTACAAAACTCTCCACTATTATGTAACGACCCATCTATTTATACAATAGAATAAAGATTTAATATTAGTATCAATCATTAAATAATATAAATTTCTAAAACTTTATATTAAATTAAATATAAATAGAACTCTATAATAAATAAATATAAAATCAAACTTTGTATTCAATATAAATATAAAACAAACTGTATAATAAATATAAAGTTAAACTTTATATTAAATATAAACAATATAACAGGTTGATAAAGCGTGAGGGATTACAAATATCTGATGGTCTCGAATGCATGCAAGGCATGTCGGGAGGAGGGAAGGCGGTGGCTGCAGGTAGGAGGGCGGCCACCGCAAAGCCGACAGTTAAAAACCGGAGAACTGAACCGAGAAGGGGGTCGAACGACTGAGTTAAAAACTACGAGGAGGAGTTCAGCAGTGAAGAAGGTCAGCCATTCGAAGAGCTTTAATCAGTGTGAGGTTCTGGGCATGGGGGACAATGAGCTTTTGTGAGAAGCCTACTGGATTGAGCAGCCAATCTCTGCTCAGTCTGGCTGGGTGGAATTGGTCTCCCGATATTTGGAGCAGAGCAGTAGCAGCATCATCAACTTCACCAGATCAGATAGCAGTTCAGGTAAGTACAAAATCAAATTTTTTTACGATTCCTGTTTTCCAGTTTTGGTTATTACACATGGTATTAGAGGCGTTTGTTCAAACCCTTTCAACCTTACCGGCCCTACGCATTTTTTCTGTTAAATTTTCTGTTGGAATGTCGCAAGAGGCAAGAAATTATTTTTCCTTGACTTTGCGTATGTAAGGTTATCCCCATGTTTTAATTATCTCTTAGCTTCTATTGTTAATTTACCTTCATTTCGGTCATATCACAGAGGTAGAACTGAGTATTGAACCACAACCCTCTAATCTAGAGTCAGATGCGCTACCATTGCGCCTCAAATCCCTGGCTTACCTGCTATTATTAAAAACTCTTCCTTGTCTTTGGAAGTTCAAATTCGACAAAGAAGGGTTATGTTAGTCAGAGTAGAAGAAGAAATTACGGAGAAACCATGACCAATGCAAGTGTTGTACTGTGCAGTCTGCAGTTGCCAACCAAATACTGTGAATTTAGCTCCAATTTTAAAAGAAAATGTAAACCTTGGATAAATCCAAAATGCCCTGATTAGTATCCGGATCTCGTTAAAGAGATAGCTGACAAGACAACCGAGCCTGGATAGTATTTAAAAACCCTGTATCAGTTGACGACCATTGTCGAAACAAAATTTGTCAGCAGGCCAGGTCGTGCGTGTAGTGTTCGGTTCAAGTGCAAAATCCTTGGGGAAAATTAGATTGTAGGGTTCTGTGCATAAATTAAAGAATGACATAGAAACTTGGTACAGAATCAGAACCGCCTCGGCAGTAGCCACATCATTGAATCCTCCAATCTTATTAGCTTTACAATACTTGCTGAAAATCGAAATTACTCTCATCATTTATCATTGAGTCAAGCGTCCGGTCACAAAATGTTGATAGTCGACTGCTGCTGCCAACACGCTGTCTCTTTTAGAGAAGACTATAGAGAAGTGTGGTCGTATTCTTGATAAAAGAAACCTAGTCACTGTATCGACTAAGCGGTGGCCTGCTCTCCGGTGTCTCCCGATGCATGGACCCGTGGCGTTATGCCTCCACCTGTCAAGCGGTTTGAACTGATAAATAAACAAATGTGTTCCAAAATAGCCCAATAGAATGGTTATTAATACACACCATAAGCTATTTGCATTATCGATTCTAGATCTGTGTTTTTGTTAATTATTTTGAAGGGTCCACATACGTGGCCGCCTACCCACACCCCGCACCCGTTCATTAGTTACAGAGGCTAACGACTGTATGTACGCCAACACTCCAGGGTTTGGTGGTTACATATATGTTATACCATGTGGGTAATGTTTCGACGGATATACAACACATAGATATGTCGTTGTAACAGTGTGGCAAACCTCGGAGCTATGGGGGTTTAATCTCGAGCTGCCCTCATGTCAATGCAACTCACCACCAATGAGACATGACAGCACACGGATGTATATATGCGTGATCGGTGGGATATATACACTGCGGTGCGGAACCCATATATGGTGCGCCGTTTCCATGGTTACATACGGTGGCCATTTAATTGTAAAATTGTTATATATTAACCCGTAACCGTGGGCATACTCTGATATATGTTATATAGTTCCTTTCCACCATATGCGTTATATCAAACGTTTTTTTGTTTTGTTTAAAACACACCATATATTACCTCCCATCCGTGCGTTGATTACAACTATATAAATTTGGTGATATGTTTAGTATGCCGTATATGATTAATATGCCATATACGTTTAAAAATACCATATAGTTTTGTGCTATGTTTAAAATGTTATTTGGTATAACCATAATATATTTTCCCATATGTTGGTTATATCCACCATTTATTATAACCCTCCACCAAATAATTTATAATTGTCCCTTTTTGCCTTGTAGGCTGCCACTTACAATGTACTTCTAAAATTAAATTTTCCATAGTAAGTTGGAAGGTCCATTGAGATAAAAGGCTTGAATGTTAAAATTAATTGGTACTTGATAGGTCTTTATGATAATTTCTAAGTTAGTAGTTTTAAGGGTGAGTTTTTTTTTTTCTTCTTAAATAATTTAAATTTCTTTTAGCAAAATAATTTAAATTTCTTTTATGAAAATAATTTAAAATTCTTTTATATTTTTTTTTCAATGAATATGTTATAAGTTATGATTGATATTCTGATAGTATACATCAACATAACATATTCAACATTATAACTATGTGTGTCTGTCTGTAGAGGTAATAGTTTGAGGCGTGATAGGTATGTTGAAGATGTTCATTATAACGAGATATTTAATATTTAAAATAGTTAATTTTGTGAATGTTACTTAGTAATTAATTTTGGATGATCTACCCTAGGCATTAATAAACCATACACTTCTGCATTATTTCATATTAGGACAGAATACCCTGCATTAGGCCAAGGAGGTCGCGAGACCACCCTCCTTGACCTCGGTACCAGTAAGATCCACCTAGCGGATAAAAATAGCAAAACTATACCCGTTTATGAATGTGAAGTCGTAAAAGAAAATTATGCGTTAAATTCGGTTGTCTACCTCAAAATTTTTATATAATTTTACTATGTGTTCAGGAACCTTTACAATGGTAAGGACGTATGAGCGACGACGACGTGATCAGGAAACATCACCACCATTAATGCCGCCACCGTCGCCATCATCATCCCCATCACCATCGCCACCACCAAGACCATTATCAACATCAATCGCCCCAGCGCCAGAGTTGACTGTGATAATGAACTCTTTGGAAGCCTTATTAGAGACATTAAAAGAATCAACTAAGGCTAAAACCAAAGAGGAATTTCAGCATGTAGCCACCAGTTCAGCGGGACCAAATAATTTTGAGCCCAGAAGATCGAAAGAAGACATTTCTAGGGAGCTTCAGAAAATTAGACTCCCAGAATTCTCAGGGGGTCGAGCAGGTGAACGCGCTGAAGCATGGTTAGAAGGAACGAACAGATGCTTTAGGTTAAGAGAATATTCTTCTTCGGCAAAAACAAAAATTGCCGTGTTTCAACTAAAGGAAAGTGCCTTGATTTGGTGGGGAAATCTGGAAAAGCAGCTGCACCTTACATCGGATAATGTCCCTTGGGAACTATTTGAGGAAAGGTTCCGCGCAAAGTATTTACCTCCATACTTTCAACAACAGCAAGCCAAAGCCTTTCATACATTAATTCAAGGAAATAAAATAGTGGAAGAGTACGAGATAAGGTTTATGGAGCTTGTAAAATACATTCACTACTTAGACTCTGATGAACGTCAAGCTGAACGCTTCATATTTGGGTTAAACCCTCGCATCAGAGCCTTGGTAAGCATGTGGAAACCGTCATCAGTAGCTGAGGCGGTTGAATGTGGTCGTTATGCAGAAGAGCACCTAGGAATCAAAAACGATATGGGGCCAGTAGGGCCTTTACAATCAGGATTTCCAGGAAAGACTCCCCGGAACTTCTTCAGAGGAGGTAGCTCGAGGCCACCTTACGGTAACAGGTTTACCCCAAGAAATATAGGGACAAGAGATCCCATGGCAGTAAACACTATAGCCGCGGAATCATCAAACACCAGTCCATGGGCATCTCGAGGGACCGCTAGTGGAGGAAGAAATTCGAGGGGAATCAACACGAGAGGATGAAGCTCGTTCTCTAGGAATTCATGCCCTGACTCAAGAGGATCAACACAGCTTAATTGTTGGGGATGTGGGGGACCGCATTTTCAACGTGACTGCCCAGAAGCTTCATTGAATATATTGCATAGGACTGGAAAGGAACCGATATCAAACAGTCGAGGTAATCATAGAATTCATGCAGTAGTCGACCACGACCAAGCAGCACATCAATCCACTGTAGTGGAATCTTCAGGTACTATCAATGGTATAAAACTCAAAATCTTATTTGATACTGGTGCCACAGATAGTTTCATTTTGTCATATGCATTAAACAAATGTGGGCTGGCAGCACGTAGACAAAATGATTTCCATCAAGTGGAAATGGCCTCAGGAGAACTCCAAACCGTGGGCTTGAGTGTGGATCAATGCAAAATCGATCTAGGGGTCTGTACGACTAAACTAAAAGTTTATGTCACAGCCTTAGGAACATATGATCTTATCATAGGTATGGATTGGCTGGAAGCTCACCAAGCTTGGGTAGACTGTTATGGGAAAAGAATTCTAGGCATGAATGATGATGGAGAAGTAATTCAAATTCAAGGAATCAAGAGGAAAGTATCTTTGCGCTACATTTCAGCGATGAAAATGAAGCGTTGTTTAAGGAAAGGTTGTCAGGCTTATGTAATTCAAGAGGTAAGCGAAGGAAAAGGACCATCCTTAGGACAGTATCCGGTGTTAGCTGAATTCCCGGATGTATTTCCAAAAGAGTTACCAGGATTACCTCCGGTACGAGAGCTAGATCTCACTATTGAATTAAAACCAGGTACCCAACCAATCTCTAAAACACCTTATAGAATGACAACTCCAAAACTTTAGGAACTACAAATTCAATTGAAGGAACTACTGGATATAGGGCATATTCGACCTAGAACATCACCTTGGGGCGCTCCTGTAATTTTTGTGAAGAAGAAAGATGGATCTTTAAGATTATGCATAGATTATTGAGACTTGAATCGAGCTACAGTAAAGAATCAATACCCTATGCCTCGAATCAACGATGTTTTCGATCAAATGAAAGGAGCTGCTGTCTTTTCAAAAATTGATCTTCGATCAGGCTATCATCAGCTAAGGATTTCTGAAAATGATATTTCCAAGACTGCATTCCAGACACGTTTTGGACATTATGAATTTACTGTGGTACCATTTGGGTTAACAAATGCGCCAGCCGTATTCATGAATCTTATGAACAATGTTTTCCATAAATATCTTGATCAATTTGTGCAAGTCTTTCTAGATGATATTCTCATCTATTCCAAGAATAAGAAAGAGCATGAAGATCATTTGCGGATAGTATTGTCTTGCCTTAGGGAATGTCAGTTGTATGGAAAACTATCCAAGTGTTCTTTCTTTCAGGAAAGGATTCATTATTTAGGTCACATCATATCAGGTGAAGGGATTTCAGTAGATCCTGAGAAGGTAAAAGCGATCATGGATTCGCCAATACTGAAAAATGCAAGTGAGATACGAAGCTTTATGGGTTTAGCCGGTTATTATCGAAGATTTGTGGAGGGATTCTCCAAAATCGCAAAGCCAATTACAACCCTTCAGCGTAAAGGTGTTAAGTATGAATGGACCGAGGAATGTAATAAAGCCTTCTCTGAACTCAAAAGACTACTCACCAGTACACCAATCCTAAGAGTCCCTGACATGGACAAAGATTTTACGGTATGTACTGATGCATCCAAACAGGGACTGGGTGCAGTGTTGATGCAGGATAGAGGAGTAATAGCATATGCTTCCAGAAAATTAAAACCTCATGAAGAACTCTATGCTACTCACGATTTAGAATTAGCCGCTGTAGTGCTAGCTTTAAAGATTTGGAGACACTATCTAGTGGGACGAAGTTTTACACTTAAAAGCGACCATCAAAGTCTACAATATTTGTTCACCCAAAGAGACTTAAATGCCAGGCAAAGGCGATGGAGTGAATTCCTAAGTGAATATGACTTCGGAATATCATACATTAAGGGAAAAGAAAATGTAGCAGCAGATGCTTTAAGCAAGAGACCTCAGATATTTTCTCTCATACCCATTAGAGTAGACTTAAGACAACGAGTACTGGATCATCTTATAAAAGACAGTTGGTATTTAAAGGTGAGAGAAAGTCTTGAGGATAAAAGGGCAAAAGAATCTAAATTTGAGGGATATGAACTAGAAAACGATGGAATCTTACGATTCCATGGAAGAATGTATATTCCTGATGATAAAGATCTTCGAGATACCATTCTTGGGGAAGCCCACAGAGCAGTATATTGTGCTCATCCTGGAGTAGGGAAAATGTATGCGGATACCAAGAAACTCTTCTTTTGGTCAGGTATGAAGCGCGATATCACTCAATTTGTTGCAAAATGTTTGGAATGTCAGCAAGTAAAGGCAGATCATTATCACCCAGCGGGTCTCTTACAACCCCACGACATTCCTATGTTTAAATGGGAGATCATTTCTATGGATTTTATCACTAGACTACCTCTTACTTCTCAAAGACACAATGCCATTTTGGTAGTGGTGGATAAATTAACAAAAAGCGCCCATTTCATTCCCGTAAGAGATACTTATGATGTTGCCGACGTAGCTCGAGTATTCATAAATGAAATTATTAGATTTCATGGAGTACCTAAAAAGATTATATCCGATAGAGATTCGCGATTCACTTCTATATTCTGGACTTGCATGCGAACAACCTTAGGTACTCAGCTAAATTTAAGCACTGCTTACCATCCTGAGACTGATGGGAAAACTGAAAGAGTAAATCAAGTACTTGAAGATATGTTGCGAATGTATGTGATGGATCAGCAATCACACTGGGAAAAGTACTTACCTTTGGTTGAATTCGCATACAACAACAGTGACCACAGTTCAATTGGAATGCCTCCATTTGAAGCTTTATACGGCAGACCTTGCAAAACACCGTTAAGTTGGGATAGGTTAGAAGATCGAGTGATAATAGGACCCGAATTAATCCATGAAATGGAAGCACGGGTAAGACAAATTAGACAACGATTAAAGGAAGCACAGGATAGGCAAAAGAGTTATGCTGATACTCACAGAACTGATAGGAGGTATGAAGTAGGGGATTAGGTTTTCATCTGCATCAAACCAAATAAAAGTACTATCCAATTCGGAAAAGGAACAAAGTTGTCACCCCGATTTATTGGACCATTTAAAGTCGTGGAAAGAGTTGTACCTGTTGCCTATCGTCTTGCCCTGCCACCTCACCTGCATAGAATTCATAATGTATTTCATGTTTATGTGTTAAGGCATTATATAGCTGATATATCTCATAACCTTCAATGGAAGGAATTGTAGGTATCGGACGAGGGAGTCGTAACGGTCGAACCGTTACGTATACTGGAACGTAGAGTTCGACAGCTGAGGAACCGCCTGGTGGACCAAGTTAAGGTCCAATTGGACAAGTATAGTCCTGGATCAACAACTTGGGAAAATACAGAGGACATATGTCAGAGATACCCTAATCTATGTCAATTTTGAAGAAATTTAAACTATGTTTAGTATATATTTACTTCACTACAATTAGAGACTCAGAAACATTTTGAATGATTATAGATAAATGTGAAATTTTGTGACATAATATATGTTTAACTTCTGCTGGTACGTGGATACCAAAACGATATATGTGGTTCATTTTACTAAATTATAGTTGTCAAAGTAAAGTTAAGACAGTTGAATGATTTTACTTCTGATAAAAATTAAGATATTATAAATCTGATTTATTATACATGTCAATATGATCAATGGGATAGAAATCAGGAAGTGAATACATTCTAGATGAAAGTCAAAAGACATGCATGGAATAGGGCAAAATATGTTGTACTGTAGTATCATAGATGAATTCATAAGTGAATAATACGTGAGTTATTTTGAATATGCTGATGCACATTTTTCGAATGCATAGATAAGTGTATGATTGCAGGTAATAGACAGTTACCGGGATGACCACGTGATGACAGAACCTCAGCACAATTAAAGCTCAAAGTGATTCTATGATAGCCCTAATTCTACTAGGAGGGGTGGAGGTGTTGCCCACAGTTTATCCTTTGAACCCTGAAGTCATGGGAGGACTGTGCGAATCACACTCCACTAGACGTGTGATGATGACTGTTGGATGCCTACTGAGAATCAGGTCGGTATAACCGGCGCTGTCACCTTAGAGTTTATGAATGGTTAGGTCAGTAAAACTGACACAATGGCACACTCCAGTAGAGGACGGATAGGATGGGAGCGGAAGAGATTAGGAAGGATAGGATGATTTTAGAATAGCTTGGGAACTTGGATAGGGTAAGATTTATCCATTAAAATCATAAACCTAAAACTCTAAATTTTATAGTCTCTTGATATTAAAATAAAAATTTTAAATCTAAGAAGGGGGTACTAACTACTATCATAAGTAATCAAAAAAAAAAAAAACTCTAACTTCGGGACGAAGTTTTCTGAAGGGGGAGTGTATGTAACGACCCATCTATTTATACAATAGAATAAAGATTTAATATTAGTATAAAAAAAAAAAACCTCTAACTTCGGGACGAAGTTTTCTAAAGGGGGAGTGTATGTAACGACCCATCTATTTATACAATAGAATAAAGATTTAATATTAGTATCAATCATTAAATAATATAAAGTTCTAAAAATTTATATTAAATTAAATTTAAATAGAACTCTATAATAAATAAATATAAAATCAAACTCTGTATTAAATATAAATATAAAACAAACTGTATAATAAATATAAAGTTAAACTTTATATTAAATATAAACAATATAACAAGTTGATAAAGCGTGAGGGATTACAAATATCTGATGGTCTCGAATGCATGCAAGGTGTGTCGGGAGGAGGGAAGGCGGTGGCTGCAGGTAGGAGGGCGGCCACCGCCAAGCCGACAGTTAAAAACCAGAGAACTGAACTGAGAAGGGGGTCGAACAACTGAATTAAAAACCAGGAGGAGGAGTTCAGCAGTGAAGAAGGTTTGCGATTGGAAGAGCTTTAATCAGTCTGAGGTTTTGGGCACGGGGGACAGTGAGCTTCTGTGAGAAGCTTACTGGATTGAGCAGCCAATCTCTGCTCAGTCTGGTTGGGTGGAATTGGCCTCCCGATAATTGGAGCAGAGCAGTAGCAACATCATCAACTTCACCAGATCAGATAGCAGTTCAGATAAGTAAAAAATCAAAATTTTTTACGGTTTCTGTTTTCCAGTTTTTACGGTTCTATTGACTAGGTAACATGTGGTCTCCATTGCCTCTGCCCAGAATTCATGTCCTAACCCGACACCACTGAGCTTGCTTCTTGCCCTTTCCATAAACATATTGTTCATTCTTTCTGCAACTCCATTTTGCTTAGGTGTGTATGGAGTAGTCTTCTACCGTGCTATACCACACTTCTTACAAAACTCTTCAAATTCCTTCTTACAAAACTCTCCACCGTTATTTGTCCTCAACACCTTTATCTTCTTCTCTATATGGTTTTCCACTAGAGTCTTAAATTCTTTAAACCTGTCAAAGACTTCAAATTTCTTCTTGAGGAAATATATTCAATTATTCCTTGAGAAGTCATCTATAAATGATACATAGTACACAGACTTACCGAGTGATGGAACCGACACAGGTTCAAACACATCACTGTGCACAAGCTCTAATATATGTTTCGCCCTCTTACCACCAGACAGGAAACTCACCCAATTCTGATTCCCATATACACAATTTTCACAAAAATCGAAATCTAGAGAACTATTAGACATACCCTCTACCATACCTTTACCATGAAGTATTCGAAGGCCCTTCTCTCCAATATGTCCAAGCCTTTGATGCCATAGCATGGTATTTTCTCCAAAGACCACTAGATTTTCTACTCCACTTTCAGGAACCACAACACTGTTGCACCCATCAATAATAGTGCTACCTTGTAGCTTGTACATAGCTCCAATCCAAACTCCCCGCGTCAATACTAGTGCTCCTCGAACGATGTTGTAGTTATCTTTCTCGAACACTGTTTTTACACCTACATCATCCACCTTGCTTGTACAAATCAGATTTCTCGCTATTGCAAGAATATGTAGAACACCCATGAGTGTTCTAATCCTTCCACCTTGCAACTTCAACTTGACTTTTCCACTACCAATGATTCTAGCCTTCCTGTCATCCCGTAAGAAGACATCACCACCATCATATGTTAGGTCCCTATAATACTAGTGATTCCCACATTACTATTGTTATTGTATCCCTTATTGTTATTGTTGTGTCCCTATTGTCGCCATATTTTTATTATTGTGCCCCATAGAAGCCCACTATTATTATTTTTGTGCCCTTATATTATTATTGTTAGGTCGTCTTTGGTTATATTGTGACCCCTTAGAATCTTATATATAGAAAGGAGGTTTTGTCATTTGTATCATCCAAGAATTGTTCATTTGTGTAATGAAAAGGAGGTTTGCCCCTCGAAAAGTTTGAATTCTAAGATGTTGATCTTTATTTTCTATATTTTTCTTATTTGGTTTCATAACATTTGGTATTAGAGCTTTGGATTCTAGGGTTTCACTGTTCCAAATAGGTCATCATGACATTTGTGCTATAATTTTTTCTCTAAGAAGTTTTAGAAGCTAAAAAAAACCATTTGAGAAGAAATCAGTATGAATCTTGGGTCCGAATTTCAGATCTTGTCTCACTATATTTTCGGAGCTATGATCTGATGAGGTTAGGGTTTTTGAAAGCTCCAGAATTTCATCTCAAACAGATCATTGTGGAAGTTTCGCTATAATTTTTTTTCTACAAAGTTTCAGACTTTGAAATTAAAATCTGTTTGAACTTAAAGCTTGGTGAAGCTAGGGTCCGAATTTCAGATCTTGTCTCACTATATTTTTGGAGATATAATCTAAGGAAGTTAGGGTTTTTTCAGACTCCTAAATTACATTCTAGACAGGTGACCTTGGGAAAATCGTCATAACTTTCTCCCTGAGCATCAGATTGAAATTTCGTAAGCTATAAAAAGAGGACGGATTGTACTTTTATGTATATTGTTTTTAGGTCTAAAGGTCAAAACAATAACACATGGCACTTCGTACAAGTTCGCTCTACTGAAAAATTATATAAGCAGGTCATCTTGGGAGGTGAGATATAACTCTTTCTTGGAGAATCCAATTTCGATCAGACTAGTGGTATTGGAAAGAGGGCACAGAGGGATAATGTAGGTTCTAATTTTAGACCTTGGAGATCCAAAATTACAGAGTTACAGTGGTTTCAATATCGAGCTCCTACAAAATGAAAAAATGTGTGTAGTTTTTTAAAATTTTCCATAAGTTTGGTTTGAAAAATTAGTTTGAAGGAATTCAAAGGGCATAGTGAAGCATTATTATCAGTAATTGATGCCCCAAAGAAAGAAAATGGAAACACCTAGTAAGGAACCTGAAAGCTCTAGCATGACTCATGAAGAAGAGGGAGAAATTCAACATGATATATCAAAATTATGAGACCAAGTGCAACAAATTTCACTCGCAAAAAAATTAATAGAAGCTAAGCTGGATGGTTTGAAGAAATATGTAGAAGCTAAGATGTATGGCATGTAAGCTAAGATGGATGGTTTAAAGAAAGGCTTAGAAGCTAAGATAAATGACGTGGAAACTAAGATGGATGGCGTGGAAGCTTATATGGATGATTTAAAGAAAGGTGTGGAAGCTAAGATGGAAGATTTGACAAAATTTCTACAAGAAATGCTTACTAATGGCAAAAAGGTTGGAAAGGAAACACATGATGAGAACAAAATAAATGTTAATTATGATTTCATAGACTCTAACAGTGGATTGAAGAAGCACCATGTTCCAAATATCGACATGAAGAAGTTTGATGGCAAGGATCCCGCAACATGGATACTACAGATGGAGCAATTTTTTGATCTCCCTAATGTCCAAAACACACAAAAGTTATGCATTACAACTTTATATTTGGAACCAAATCAGTTTGCATGGTATCAATGGCTTTTCTCTTGTAAACAAATTGTCACTTGGGCTATTTTTATGGATGAAAGGATAGCACATTATGAGGATACAAAAAGAAACACTTTTTTTAGCCAATTGATAAATCTCAAACAAAAGGGTTCAATGATGGAGCACATTGAGGACTTCCAAAAATTGAATATAAGGGTAAAAGATATTCCAGAGGAGCATAGGATTGATGTGTTCATAGGGAATTTAAAGGATAACATCCAACATGAGGTTCGCTTTTGGGAACCTAATTTATTGGAGAAGGCGTTCAGGTTGGCAAGAAAAATGGAAAGCAAAATTATGGCAATAAGGAAACCTACCACTCACAATCATAAAGATGGAAGTGTTGTTTTCCCTAGCCATCCACAACCTACAAGGTTGACACCACAACAATTGAAAGAAAAAAGAGAAAAAGGGATTTGTTACAGTTGTGATATTTAGGTCATAAGTGTGCTGAGAAGAGATTATTTAACATATATTGTGAAGAGGAGGAAGAAAAGGAAGAAAAAATGTCAAAAGAAGAGGATATACACCAGGAACAAACCATAGAGAAAGAAGAAATGAATCCGATCATATCTTGTAATGCATTGGTTGGAATTACCACTCCTCAAACTATTAAGATAGAAGGGCATATCAAGAAGAAAAAGGTAATAGTGTTGATTGATTCAAGCAGTACACATAATTTTATTCATTGTAAGATAGCCAAGGAATTGAATTTCTTCCTATATCTAGCACGAAAGTGTCAAGTGATGGTTGTGTAGAATTTCCCACTGTAGATCATCAGATTATGCAATATACTAAAACATAATACAAGATCTACTTCTACAACACTTTGCGGAAGCTTAAATGAATTGAGCAAGATCAAGAGAACACATATAACTAAGAATGAGAAATCAATCACACATAACACAGAAGAAATAACTCGGGGAAATCCTCAGTCTAAAACCCAAACTCTTTATTATCATACAAGTGGAAATATAGTCTGGATTACAAAAAGCATCAGCTCACAAGCTATCTTGTTCTCTCTGCAATCCCTCTACTGCTCATAGACAGTCAAAGGCCTCTCTCAAACCTTCTCCTCTACCCTCCAAGCCTCCTATTTCTTTGCGCAATTTTCCTTGGGGTCCAGTGCAACCACTTGTGTGAATTGGCCTCTTCACACACTCACTAACCTCTGATCTAACTGCACAATCCTGAAGGAGATGAATCCTTCTCCATGGATGAGTTTCCTTTATAGGAGAAATATTCATCCAACTGATAGTACATTGTCCCTTCTTTGATCTCAACTGGGTCTTTGTCTGAACTGACATGCATGAATTATTCATGAGAGAATCTTCAGTTACCTGAAGTGCAGTAGTTATATGCAAGCATGCATTAACTAACTGAACTTACTTAATTTAAACAAACTGTTTAAATAAATTATAACTGGACTTGATTCAGTTAACTGAGCCAACTAATTACAACTCAAATTAGAACTCGTCCTTATCTATTTAACCAATGGATAAATTCCTCAATTAATAGAGAAACTGTTGCATGTCCTCACATAGACTTCATGTTTGATTTTTCACAACTAATTAACTCCTGGTGAATTAATTAATTTATTTTCAAATAGCTGTTAAGTTCAAATTCGAATTTTACTTCCCATTTTTAGTCCAGGAACTGACTAAAATTGGAATCTATCCTGCAATGCTAAAAATAGAAATTCTATTTTTAGCACTTCCATTTTTCAATCCCTGTTGCCCAATCCAGCACTGGTACTCAAACTACTATTTATAGCAGTGCTAATTTTAGCACTTCTATTTTTAACATTTCTTGTTGCCATTTTCAACACTTCCTCTCAACAAGAAAAGCTTCAACTCGAACCCGATCCTGTACCTTTGGAATGTTCTGCATGCAACACTCCTACCAAGTGTGGTTGCTCCAACAACTCTCGAAACAAAAAAACTCCCAACTGACCTCCATTTTGGGCTAGAAACATACTCTTATGCTGAAGCTCTACCTGCTACTGACAAGTGCTCCCTCTTTGACCTCTGAGTTGCTGCAACACTCCATCCATCTCGCATCGTTGCACACCTCTCTGTGCCATCCTGCACTAGTGCAACACTCTTGTGCCTCTCGCATTTCTGCAGCCTGCTAGCTCTACACAGTCCTGGGACTCTTGCACTGTAGCTCTCTCTACCGCTCCATCTGCATCTGTCTCTACCCAATCAGTTAGTCCTACTACTCCTCATCGGGGTTCCTGTGGCAAATTTGAATCAAAGAGGTTGGGTACCTCAAGGATCCTACCCCTCGTCCTTGGGACGATCACTCTACATTGCCCCACCTCCTACCTAGAGGTATGGCTGCATGTGATCTCTCTACCCACCTGGCTCGAAGTTTCCCCCTACTGGAGGTCTCTGCATGAGTAGATGTCTCTACTCGATCTCCTCTCATCTTCTCTAGTTGTGGCGGCTCCACAACCTCCTAAAGTTGCTTCACCGATCGTGGCTCCTCCATAATCGTCTGAGACTTCTTCTGGCACTGCATGTTAAGAAGTAATGTACTCTCCCTCTCAACCACCAAGTCTCCATTAGTTGCCTTGCTCCTCAAGGCTTTGCATGCATCTTGAACCTCAAGAGCATACAGATTCTTGACCCATGAACTGATCTGCTTCACCTGTCTAGTGATGATGTGTCTAAGGAAAACCTTTCCCTTACTGAAGACTACATCATAGCCTCTATCTTCTAGCATTGCGATCAACACCAAGTTTCTCTTCAGTCGTGGTACATACTTGACATCATTCAAGGTAAGGCGAGCTCCATGCTCCCTCTAAAAAATAACCATGCCTACACTTGAGACACTATACTTTTTATCATTACCCATCGCTATGAGTATTTGGAGATCTTTCTCCTCCAAAGTACTGAACAAACTCTTA
Source organism: Pinus tabuliformis (assembly GCA_031772625.1). NCBI lineage: Eukaryota > Viridiplantae > Streptophyta > Pinopsida > Pinales > Pinaceae > Pinus > Pinus tabuliformis. Next base: position 160,082,333 of record CM062808.1, read on the forward strand.
TCGTCGATCATGTGGAAATAAGTTCCACTTTCAAGAAACCAACCACTTCCCACCATGGATGAAACCATGCATGCGATAGTGTGAAATCCAACTCGAACTGTGAGGCCAGTGCTTCACCTTCTGATCCTTCCATGGATCCCTTCTTGGATTTCCTCAGTGGACAATTTTTAGCAAAATGGACCACCGCATGACAACGAAAGCATCACACTTTCGATTTTTCAAACTTCTTCCCACCATGGGAAGAACTGGATTTGGAATGAGAAACCTTCTCCTTCCCCTTCTTCGCCTTACTCGCTAAGGCACAGTTTTCTTCATCCTCCATGGATGAAGAACCATCTCTTGTGCTTCTTATTATCTCCTCCTACATCAAATCTGACCAAATTCATTCCCAATCTGGTAGTTTCTCTCTTCCATTAACCGAGTCTCGGTAACTATGCCATCTCTTAGGAAGACTGAGGAGTGCAAGACTCACCACGTCATCATCATCTTCATGATCCCTACACTTCCAAGCTCATCCCTACATGAGGTGAGCTTGTTCAGATACATAGAGATTGTGTCACCCTTTTCACACTTAATCTTTCGAAGCTTGTCCTTCAGTGTCAGCTTCCTCTGACCACTACTATTGTAATATATATCTTTCAATGTTTTCCACATTGAAAATAGTGTCTCCTTCCCATGGAGACTCGAGACTATGTGATCTTGAACTCCCTCCTGAAGGATTCTCCTTTCTCTAGCCACACATTTCTTCCATTCTAGCACTGGTACTCAAACAACTATTTATAGTAGTGCTATTTTTAGCACTTCTATTTTTAGCATTTCATGTTGCCATTTCCAACAGGTTGCAAGTGGAGGAACCATAAATTGCTTAGGAAAGTGCCATAATATCAAGGTATCCATGGGAGAATATGTATTGAATAGTCCAATGCTTTCCATTCCAATGGGTGGTGCTAATGTTGTACTAGGAGTCCAATCGCTACAATCCTTGGGTACAATAGCTTTTAATTTTCAAGAACTTTTCATGAAATTTTCTTCAGAAGGAAAGGAAGTTGAATAAGGGGTATCACACAGAAATTAGGAAGGACAATAAGCTCTAACGGAATGACAAAACTTCTAAAGAAAGAACAAAGAGGCACAATTGCACAACTATGTTCACTAGAGGTTCCCACATCGAAATCATCTATTTCTCCAGATCTCCAAAACGTCTTGGACAATCATTCCAATGTATTTGAGATTCCCAAAGGCCTCCCACCTATTCGTAATCATGATCATGCTATTCATTTGATTCCAGGAAGTGTTCCTCCAAAGATCAGGCCTTACAGATATCCCTATGCCCAAAAGAGTGAAATTAAACGTATGGTTGTAGAAATGCTAGAGGTTGGTATAATTCAACCTAGTCAAAGTTCTTTCTCTGCTGCAGCAGTATTGGTTCACAAGAAGGATGGATCATGGCACATGTGTCCAAATTATAGGGAGCTCAACAAGCTCAATATTAAAGATAAATTTACCATTCTTGTCATTGATGAATTATTGGATGAATTACATGGATCAATTTACTTCACCAAGTTGGATCTTCGTTTGGGATATCATCAAACCAGAATGAAGACTGAAGACGTTCCAAAAACAACATTTAGAAATCATGAGGGTTTACGATTTTTTGGTCATGCATTTTAGCCTTACCAATGCACCTTCTACATTTCAAGGTTTGATGAATTCCATTTTCAAACCCTTAGAAAAATTGTGTTAGTATTTTTTGATGATATAATAATCTACAACAATTTTTGGAAGGATCATGTTCAACATGTTGATAGGGTGCTCAAACTATTGGAGGAGAAGCAATTATATGTAAAAAGCTCCAAATGTTTCTTTGGAGTACAAGAGGTGGAATATCTGGGTCATATTGTATCTCATGCGGCTGTTAAGGTAGACCCTAGCAAAATTAAAACCATTAAGGAATGGAAAATCCCCACATCCATAAAGTATCTACGAGGATTTCTCGGGTTGAAAGGGTATTATCGCAAGTTTGTTAAGAATTATGGGAGAATAGTAGCACCTTTAACAAAATTATTGAAGAAAGATGCTTTTTCATGGACTCTAGAAGCAATAAAGGCCTTTGAACATATTAAAGAGGCAATGTGCCAAGCACCGATCTTAGCTACACCAAACTTCACAAAAACCTTTATTGTGGAATGTGATGCCTTGAGAAATGGAATTGGTGTTGTTTTAATGCAAGAAGAAAGACCCGTTGCTTTCGAAAGTTTTCCAATCAAAGGAAAGTATTTACACAAAGCTATTTATGAGAAGGAAATGTTGGCAATACTACATGCACTTAAGAAATGTCGACCCTACCTAATGGGAAGAAACTTCAAGGTAAAAACAAATCGTGATAGTCTTAAATACTTTTTAGAACAAAGATTATCTTCAGAAGAGTAGTAAAAATGGGTCACAAAGATATTGGGTTATGACTTTGAAATCATCTACAAAAAAGGGAAACAAAATGTTGTGGCAGATGCACTCTCAAGAAAGGATGAGGATGTGAAAGCATTTCTTTGCGCCATTTCTATTATCCAACCAGATTGGATAAACGAAGCAAAGGATGAATGGAAGAATGATGAAGAAGTGTGGGAACTCATTCAAAAGATACAAAAAGATCCCAGTATATCTGATACATTTAGCTGGAAAAATGATTCGTTATGGTACAAAGATCGTTATACCTATGTAAGAATTCCCAATTCAAACAAAATATTCTTAGGGAATTGCACACCTCTCTTTTAGGAGGGCACTCAGGATTTCAAAAAACTTACCACAGGGTTAAAAAGGAATTTTTTTGGGATGGCCTTAAATCGAATATTCAAAAGTTTGTGGTGGAATTTTTGGTTTGCGAAAAAAATAAAGTTGAAACAATTAAGACCCCAGGTCTATTACAACCTTTATCCTTTCCAGTCCAACATTGGGAGGAAGTTTCAATGGATTTTATCACAGGTTTACCCAACTCAGAAGGAAAGAGTGTTATCATGGTGGTAGTTGAAAGACTTGCCAAGTATGCACACTTTTGTGCATTATCTCATCCATTTAAAGCAAGTATAGTTTCTACTGCATTTATGGAAACAATTCAAAAGCTACATGGAAACCCAAAGATTATTGTAAGTAACAGAGATCCCATTTTCACTTGAAATTTTTGGACATAATTATTTTGTTGTCTTGGTACTTAGTTAGCTCATAGCTCATCTTATCATCCTAATTCTGATGGACAAACTGAGATAGTAAACAAATGTTTGGAAGGATATCTTCGTTGCTTTGTATTTGATAAACAGACACAATGGGTCAAATGGTTGCCTCTGGCTGAATGGTGGTATAACACTTCCTTCCATACGACAACAAAAATGACCCCATTTATGGCATTTTATGGATATCTTCCACCATCCATCACATCATATTTAAGAGAAAATTCTAAGGTTCAAGTAGTGAAAGATCACGTCAAGCATCAACAACAAGTTCTCCAGCTCTTAAAGGATAACCTCACCTTGGCGCAGAATATAATGAAACAACAAGCATATCAACATCTCAACAAAAGAAGTTTTGATGTAGGTGATTGGGTATTCCTACGGCTACAACCGTATAAAGAAATGTCCCTCAAGCAAGCTAAGAAGGATAATAAATTATCACCAAAGTATTATGGTCCGTACAAGGTGTTGCAAAAGATAGGTACTATGGCATACAAATTGGAGCTTCCTGTAGCTTCCCGAGTGCACCCAATTTTCCATGTGTTGTGCTTAAAGAAGGTTATAGGTGACAAGCTACTAGTTCAAATAGTATTGCCAGAATTTTATGAGGAAGGAAAAATCATATTGTAACCTGAAGCAGTCAAAGAAATAAGAACTCGAAAGCTACGAAATCGATCAATTTCAGAGTATCTCATCAAGTGGAAGAACTTACCTGTTGAAGATTCCACATGGGAGGATGAGAATTTTATACAGAAGCATCCAGAACTACTCAAGCGTTGAGGAAAACACTTTTTTGAAGGAGAGGGGCATGTTAGGTCCCTATAATAATAGTGATTCCCCCATTACTATTGTTATTATATCCCTTATTGTTATTGTTGTGCCCCTATTGTCCCCATATTGTTATTATTGTGCCCCATAGAAGCCCACTATTGTTATTTTTGTGCCCTTATATTATTATCGTTAGGTCGGCTTTGGTTATATTGTGACCCCTTAGGCTCCTATATATAGAAAGGAGGTTTTGTCATTTGTATCATCCAAGAATTGTTCATTTGTGTAATGTAAAGGAGGTTTCCCTCTCGAAGAGGCTGAATTCTAAGGTGTTGATCTTTCTTTTCTATCCTTTTGTGAGCTGGTTTCATAACATCATATTTCTCATACTTGCAGAACCACTCTCTATGGGGAGTGAAGTGAAAGGATGAACATGATTCAATCAACCATGCCTCATGATCTACATGTGTACTTGAAGAAGAAGCCAAGTACACCTCCCCACCTTCATCTGAGGTGGTTTTCGCCTCTGCAGAAGGAGCATCGTCATATCCCTTTCCTTTCTCAGGAGCTTTAGATTTATAGTCCATTTTGTAGTGCCCTTCCTTTCCACATTTACATCACACCTTTACAGGTTTTCCTGGAGATTTAGATCTCCCTCGAGATTTATATCTCCCTCTAGATTTATATCTCCCACTCGAGAACATATTTTTGTTTCTGTTCTGGGACTATCCTCGTACAGACAAGGCATCACCATTTTGGCTCTCCATATCTTTTCATCTCATCTCCTTTGTTAGCAAGGATGAGACTATTTCATCAAACTGTAAGGCAGTTGCATTGCTACCTATTGCAACAACTAGACTATCCCACGAATTTGTTAGAGAACACAACAAACTGATGCACTTATCCTCATCTAAAATTTTAATATCAACAGATAATAACTGGCTTACCACAGTATTAAATGCATTTAGATGCTTTGGCACGAAGTCTTCATCTTTCATCCTCAGGTTATACAACTTTTTCTGTAGGAACAATTTATTCACCAGAGACTTAGATTGGTACAAAGTCCCTAACTTGTCCCACAAAACCTTCATCATAGCTTCCCCTGATACATTTAGCAATATTGAATCTGAGACACACATCGTATTGTGCTTTTTTCCTTCCGATCCAACTTCGTCCAGTCTTCATCAGACATTGTCATTGGTTTAGTACCCGGATCTACTGCAATCCACTAATCTTTATCCACCAACAGATCCTCCATCTTGAGTTTCCACAACTCAAAACTCTGACCATTAGATTTCCTGATCTCTATCTTTCCACTGCTTGCCATCTTCTTTCACCACAAGAATCAATCCCACAGATCTCCCACTAAACAGGGTCTACCACAGGCCCAAGAAAAACCCATTAGCAACAAAGGTGTCCCATTTAAGCCAAAACAACTCTAATACCAAATTTAGGTTTTAACCCTGTACATAAATTACCTACATACAAATTCTAAAAATAGAAAATAAACAATGGTGAGACCATAACATATAAAAAAATTTATACAGAGATTTTCCCATGGATCCCAAAACCGGGACTACTAGATTGATTTTTCATTATATTCCTTTCAATGTTACAATACATATATATACATACTGAAGCATCCATAAACCCCAATCCATTAACCTTGGATTCGAACATAATCATAGTTCTCTTGACCAGATCTACAAAATACCATGGACCGAAAACCATCGCGCCCAAAACCATGTGCGAAATCCATGCACAAAACCATAGGTAGGTTTTCACACCTAATATAGGGTCCACTAGGGCTAGTCATGGAAAGAATATAACACAACACAATAAGGAGCAACATATCACAAGCAGTTGGTAGATGAAAATGGACAACTACTTCACCTTATCAATTGGAACATGGCATATTTCACCCATAATCGTGGGTCAACAATGATAATAATTATTTGGTATAATGTAATTTCAGAAAACCAATTGCATTGTGCTTACTAGCCTCATTGATGTACTAATGTTCAATATTTTTTGAAATTAGGATTCTAGTGATGATGAGAAACCCACCTACCATCTTCCGAATCACCCCACTATAATGTCAAATCAATAGAAGGTTGCATTAAGAGCAGGACTTGAAGAGAAAGCATACAAATAATGGTTGAATCAACCGCCTATTCAATTCCCATTATGTCCAGATTCACCAATTACGAATGACTACAACAATAGTAGTTCTTCATCACAATTTGGAAATGGAGGTAATCAAATAGATGTTTTTATGGATGATTACTTACAGGATACAACATACATGGAGGCAATGTTGTTAGATGCATTCCAGAACGATGAGCTAGGGGATGATACTCATATCATTGATACCTTATTCAAAAGCCAGAAATCTGCTTCCACCACCCCTCTCTTTGGAGTTGGCGGTGAGTTAAAGTATACCCAACTCAGGAAAACAATGTTATTGTACAAATTGAAAGAAAATTTTGGCATGTCGAATGCATGTTTCTTGGAAATATTGAGGTAATTGACCATGATCAATCAAGTCCCTTACATTTTGAGAAATATTGTCACACAATCAATATTAAAAATGGTTTATTTTATGAATGTTAAATATTGACATTATACATTTATATTTCCCACCAACAATAGGTTATTCAAAGATAAGGTTATTCAAAGTGATAATGTCTTGCCCGATATTTGCGAAGAGGTAAAGAAGTCGTCGAAAATGTTGGGTGTTGATTACATATCGTATCATGCATGTCTAAATGATTGTATTCTATATAGAGAATAATATGCAGAGAAATATATATTTCTTAAATGTAGGCATGATAGGCACCATAAATAAAAAAAATGGGTAAATCACATGGTCCTCCTTATAAGATATTGAAGCACATGCCTATAATCTCAAGGATTCAAAATCTCTTTCATTACAAAGAATTAGCTATGTTGTAGGGATGACATACCTCACATAGAAGTGAGTCGGGAATTATGTGAATCATAATAGATTTAACAACCATGAAGTATATAGAGGATACATGGCATGAAAAGTTAAAGGATGAAGTATGATTTCTACGACTCAGCATAGCCATGGATGAAGTCAACCCATATTACCTCCAAAACATCAACTATTATGTTTGGCTTGTAGTAGTGATCAATAACAATATCCCCACATGGTTGTCCGTGAAGAATGAACAACTTATGTTGGCACTCATAGGCCCTAGAAGAAAACAAGCGAAGAATATGAATGTCTCAATATAACCTTTGGTAGACGAATTGAAGGAATTATGGGAAGGGATACATGTACATGATGTATCAAGACCCATCATAATAGAGAGGAGTTTTACATTGTATGGCATATGGGCTTACACCATACATGATTATCTAGGATTAAGAGTTTGATTTGGTAAATTACATGTTTATTGATTTGTTTATATTCATAACAATATTCTTTCACATATTAATTTAATTCATTGCAATTGTTCTGATCTTCATGATCGCTAACGTGCCATGTATACAATAATTTCATAGGCCTTGTAATAAAAGGGTATCATGGATGTAAATATTGTGGACGTTCTATGAAGGCTAGATGGTTTGACCACCTTTGAAATCCAATGTATGACTGCTCCAGGGTATTCCTCCCATAAGAACACCCTTACATAAGAGCAACATCCGCCTTTAATGGTAAACCAGATTGAAACCAAAGGCCTACAATGATGACAACAGGTGAATGGATTAGAGAATATGAGACAAAGAAGGAGGAGGAGTTTGGAAAAATGATTTATTCAAATGTGGAGCCTATGTTCGATGATCCAAAATTAGTTGACACCTATGTTGAGAAAATTCCCATTGGGATGAAAAGGAAATATGTCTTTTATGAGCGCCCATATTGGGAGCATCTTAAGATTTCCCACATACTAGATCCCATGCATATATTTAAAAATGTTTCATCTTCTTTATGGAGACACATATCATCAAAAGAAAATGACACATCAGCTGTTACAATAGATCTTGTTTATTCAAAAACTAAAGAGAAACATTTGCCAAGACAAGAAAGTAGAGGAGAGGTTGGTCCCTCTTGGTCTTTCAAGGAAGGTGATGTCACATGGATTTTAAATAAAGATGATCTTTCTTTGGAAAAAGACGTTATAATGGGTGTGAGGGTGCCTTATTTATATGGGTTTTCATTATGGCACTATTTCACTATGGAAGACCATTTTTCGGGGTTGAAATCTCATGACCATTTTCACCTTCTAAGAGTACGCATGTCAAAAAAATCATTTTATTATTTGCTATTATTTTTATGCAATGGGATATTTTACACTTAATTTTTGTATGTACTATTTACTTTGTAGTGTCATTATCCTCTGCTTGTGCATGGGTGTGTGAACCATGACTTCCCCCAAGACCTACGATGTGCCATATATAAATTATATGCATTTGTACGTTGAATCACATCAAAGGAGATTCATATGGCTAGTATTTCACAGTGGCGTCAAGAGATAGCTGAGGTTGTTTGTGTTTTTGAGATGGAACTGCCGATGAGTTTCATGGACTTAAAAGTTCATCTTCTAATTCACCTTGTAGATGAGGTTGAATTAGTTGGTGTGGTTTCTTGTTGTTGGATGTTATTCTTAATAGGTGCATGATGAAATTGAAATATTTTGTTTGAAAAAGGGGTAAACTCAAGGGGTCTATGGTAGAGGGGTACATATCATATGAGTCTTTCTATTATGCCAATGAATACATTAAGTAGATCGACAACACACCGAGTGTGGTGATTTTGGTCAACGAAAGGGATGAAGACAAAAGAGAAGGGGAGCTTCTCCAAATGAATGGACAAAGGTGCATAATAAAGAGTAAGTGATTTATCATTTGTCAATTTTATACACAGTAACTATTCACACTGAACTTCATATTAATGCATATTTTTATCTAATATGTACTATATATGTTGGTTTGATTTCATCAGAGAATTTAGAAATTGAAGTTATCAACAAATTCATTCTTTACAATTTGGAAGTGACATATCCGTGGGTCACATTGTATGAACAAAAGAGGAGGAAATGGGCAGTGAAAAAAAAGAATTCAGATGGTTGAAAGGTAGAAGTGTTCCTTATCTTGGTCATTTAAAAGAAAAAATGTCAATGACATGCCCTAATAGTTGGGTTGCTAATCAAGTCAGAGAGAAATAAAGTGCATCTGGTCGTTACCTACGTCTTGAAGAGGATGCGCTAAACATAGGGATTTGATGCAACTTGGTAATAAAAATTTCCTGTACATTTTTATCTTCATAATGCACCTTTGAATTATAGCATCTATGTTTTATATTTTAATTATATTAGAGTTATTTAAGACATGACACTGTGATTTTTTCACTTTTTTTATAGGTGCATTTTTTCCCATCTATGTGGGCATATGGACATCATTTTCGCATGGAGGATGTCGATGATGGATGCATGACACAAGACTATGGAGTGGAAGTCAAGTTTGACCAATCTAGTCGTGCTAGCCACTGCGATCAAAACCTAATACATGGGATGTTAGGTTACGTCAGAAAGATACAAGAGATCATTCAAGTGGACTTCTCTTCATTCCAATGTGATATTTTTAGTTGTAAGTGGTGGGACACATTTGATCAGAATAATATAAAGGAAGATCATAATAGTGGGCTAGTATCTATCAACTCTAGAAAGATGTGGCATGAAGCTAGGGAGCCTTATGGTTTCCCCAAACACTACAACCAGGTGTTTTTTTACCCAGATGTGCTGGATACGGATTAGTGGTTTGTATTAAGACATGACCTTAGATCAAAACATATTTTTGAGAACAACAGTGTTATCATGCCAGGTGAGGAAATAATCAGGGTCATGAAAGCAATGAGTGATATGTACTTGTGTTATTTCATCATTTATACTATTATTGTATGTTTTTGTTTTCTTCATTTTTCTAATTATATTATTTTTTATTCGTCTTATTGACATTTTATATAATTGGTAAGATTCAAAAATGTTTTTTTTTTTTTTTTTTTTCTAGTGGAAACATTTTTACACATAAAACTAAGGATTTATAATTGTGTAATGTATAATTTAAAAATTAAAATTTTAAAATATTTGTTTAATGTGTTTAAATCTAATTTACAATAGAATTCTTCTATAGGCTTTGGATAGACATCAAGATGGATCCAACGATTGTAATTCTAAGCATGAGTTATAAATTTTATACTATTTTGTTTTACTTTTGTGACCTAAAACATATATTTCTAATATAAAACATTTTCTACTCTAGATAATATAAAAGTCCATTTTGAATACTAAAGGTGAACACTCCATTAAGAATGCTTATTTATAACTATATTTTTTAAAGATATCAATCTAAATATACTCATTAGCTCCTTTCTCAAATGACATTATGATTGTCAATCTAAAAAAACTCACACAAGTGATAGAAAATGGAGAAGGAAAATCATATTTGTCTTATATATGTGTACTAAAAGGCCTACTAAAACCATCGTCAATTTTTTCAATATAGTAAAATAACCTCCCTTATTTTCACTATGCAACATATCTCCATAAATATAAATGTAGTTTAAAACATGGTGTACAATATCTATGATAATAAGGATTCAAGGTGGCAATCCTTCTCAAATAGGAAAATGAGAAGAATATAACCAAAATGAGAAAATAGGGAATTTGGAAACAACATTGAAGATTTATTCTAGATTTAGATACTTATTGGTTTATTAATAATTTCACATGTTTTTTCTTCAAGTTTATATCAAAATCAATATAAATCATGTAGCGATAAATCTACAAGGATTTTAACAATGAAAAATTTGTGTATTAATATGTAAGATTAAATTATTGACATGAGAGGTAAACTTATGTTTACTATATCTAAATTCTAGTTCTTGCAACATTATGTAAACTAAAAGGAGGTCTTGTGCATGTGTAAAATGTTGAATACATTTTTAATAGACCCTAAGAGAAACAAATGGGCTTACATGGATGCATGAGAGGTTTTATTTTTTCTTCATGGATAATGGAAGAGTTTTGACTTTTCTTTTCAATGGTAATTATAAATAAAACGTGAATTAATAAATATTTTATGGCTAAGAATCAAATGATAAATAATGTGATGGCAATTAAGAGGCATTTGTTTGATTTTATAATTGAGTTGGTGATGCAATTTTCTTTCCTATTTAGATTATTTAAAATAAATATCAATTTATTTGTATTTATAAGTAAATTATTTAACGTAGACACGTCTTTATCATTGTAAACATGATGTATCGGCTAGGAAAAATGTGAAAACATGAATTTTAGTAACTATATCGTGATATTTCGTATGTGGAAAAAATAATATTTGTTTAGTTGTTCATTAAGAAATAATCAAATATATTATTTGTCAAAAAGTTAATATAATATAGTATGATTTTGTATTATTGAACTCATATTTACTATTAAAAAAAGATAAATTTAAACCACAATAGAAAATAAATAACCAAAATAGCACCAAAATGTTATAGCTTTATTACAAGTAACTTGACAAGCCTTATTTTACATTTCTTGATCCTCATCTTTAGAGAGAGAAAGTTCTAATTTAAATTGGTAAGAGTTGCTATAAATATTAAATTTAAATTGATTGAAACTCTCGTAACTTTAATGATAAATTAAATTTTATTAAAATTGATTTTTTTTTAAAGTTATATTAAATCTAAATTAATTATCAAAAAGTACTGCTTAAGTTTTTTAAATTTAACAATAGATTGAATTTTATAAATCAGTATATCCATCTTAACAACGAATCTACCAAGATTCAAGAGGGATCAAACCTCATTATATGAAAATTTCTTTTTAGAATGCAAAACTTGAAAAAAGATGTACATTTCAAAAGATTTTATCTCTTTCAGTGCTTCATAAATCTGTGATTAAGATGGATCTATAGTGGTTTTCTATCTCTATAAATAGATCGACATGTGTAATTTTTCATTGTTTAAATTGCATTTTGAATAATCTATTATTATTAATATTTTATATTAAAAATTGAATGAGCTACGCATTTTCATCTTATTAGGAACTAACTAAATTATTTTACCTTTAATTATTTTTTCCTTGTGAGTATTCAAATATTTTACTAATTAGGTTAGAATGAATATGAATGAACTATCTAAGCAATAGAAAAATATTTATGGTAATTTTACAATTATAGTTTCAACCATACTAAACTTTGTAATTTATAGAAATATATTTGCATTTTCTTTTTAAAGTCATTTTGCATGTAATTTCATATATAAATTTTTGATGTAACTTCACCAATACATAATCTATAATAAGTATTATTTTGTAAATATAAATATCATGATGATAACAATCTAACAAACATAAACATAATCTAAAATACACATTCAAATTTGCTTACATTATTTGTTTATATACACCTCTAGCACATATAAACATCATTAGCTAGCACACAAATCGAATAATCTAATAGAGCATCATCATCATCATCACATCTAACAAAACATAAGTATTGTAATCTAACATCATCACCACACATGCCCTCAAATATACATCTCATGTCAAATAACTGCTATCACATACACATCTATCTACAAGAACAATAAATGAACTTATCTAACATTACCTAACAATATACACATCAACACCAACATATAAATTAAGTAAATCAACATGAAAAAAAAAATCACCATATATATGCACACACACACACAAACAATTCAAATAAATGCTATACAATATCTGATACACAGACATAGTAGTGGAAACCTGGTATGTGGCAAAAGACAATGGATGGTCAACTACCTAACAAGTCAAACTATGAGGTGGAGAAGAAGGTTCTAGTCTTCTCTCCTAGAAGAAACATGAGGCAGTGCCAGTGGGTGATCATGAGGTGAATGATGAGGAGGTGGAGTACTACCAGAAGGATCACCAAAACATTGATCATGATCCAATGGGGTAGTACTACCAAAAGGATCATCGCCCTGATAATCATGATCTAATGGAGTAGCACTAGGTGAAGACTCATGTGTATCTGTTGCATGCCCATCCCTCCTCACTCCTAGTCTCTTGGTAGCTCTGATGATATGATGCATAAGAATCATCATATCACATAGACATTTCCTCAAGAACTCTAGGAGCCTAGGATCTACCCTGATGTCTCGAGTCGTTGCAGGGAAGAATCCAACCTCTACTAAAATTCTAGAGTGTTGGCCGCAATATTCCATCCTAAATATGACATCAGCCCTACACAGCTGCTTTCCTACACCCATCTGCATCCAAGGATGAGCTTGACCCTCCTCAACCTCATCCATCTTTGTATCTCTCTCTGGTGGGGAAGGAGGCATGTTTCCAACGAACCTTCTAATGTCTACAAAATATATAGTACATAACAATAATTAGAAAATTTCTTTAAAAAATTTAATAAAATAAGATAAAGAATGTGCTAGAATAAATTTTATTCTAATTAATTAAGACACTATAATGAAACTAGATTAATTTAAACAAAACACTAATATTACCTCTATCATCTGTAGGCTCATCTTGTGTGAAGAGGATGTTGGGACACTGTCTCCAATCAATCCCTGTGTACATACATGAGACTAAGACAAACATGTGATTAGCCTCACTAGCCATTAGCCCTAGTGCCTCAACGGAAATCTTGGCCGGATACTCCGACAAGCCCCTCTTGGGCATAAAAGTAAGACTCATCTACACAAACCTCTCAAAAAATAAACAAAAAATCTTTGAAGCAAAAGGGAAGTTAGCTGTCCCATATATCATAGCACGACATCTATCTAAAGTCATACAAAATTGCCACAAAAAATGGCTGACCATCTGACACATCATGGCCTTTGCACCAATGAATCGACATAAAAGAAAAGAGGGAAAATAATGCACTGCCCATCAATAGTATATTGTGCAATGGTACTCACTAATAGTGAGAGGAACCTAACCTCCTCTGCACCAAAAAAAGTGATCTGTAGATGTCCATCAGACACCTGAAAATATGCTAAATGCACTACATGATCCCCAAAGTATCTTAGAGATTAGGAAAGAAAAATCTCTACTGCAACACCATGGGGGACATTAGGTAACTAGGGAAAATCCTCCCCTCTCCCGGATAGACAGATGATAAAATATATGTCATCCTCAGTGGAAACATACCATGTGTGAAGATCGACATAGAAAGCCTGTTGGTGGACATCCCACTGATCAATTAGTTGTACGAAAAACCGGGAGTGCTCCTTTAGGGATTTAGCCTCCTCATACTACTTAAGGAGGCATACAGTTCTCAAGAGCACCTGGGTCACTGCAGTAATAGGGTGAAGGTATAAATTTCTCTCTGTCTCTTGTGCCTCCCACAGTCAGACCATATTGTATTGGTCTGCCATTTTTTCTTGTTGTTGTTGCTCCTCCTTATGTTGACGTCTCTGTTGCATGATTGGCATATAAAATACATCAACCTCATACATAAAACTTAATTTTTTTAATTAAATTAAAAATGTATTTATAAATATGTACAAATAAGTTTCAATTACAAAAAAAATCATTCTCGGTGTGGCAAAAAAAAGGAATGCATCGAAAATAGTGTGCCACAAAATAGGAAAGCACTGACCATGGTTCATACAACTACATGACGTGCCACTTTTGGTTCACATACATACAGACACATTGGTTATTTTTTTTCAATGCGGTGGATCAAGACAACATTCTGCATCAGTGCGTATGTATAACCTTTTTGCACTGGAACAAAACGTTTAGGTTATTGAACAAACCGAGTTATATTTTTTAATATTTTCATGTGGTGCATTTGGTAAATATAAATGCATCAGGAAGTAGCTTTTATCATATGCAACAACATAAAAATTATAACTTTTCTAGGTGCATTTTAATTTACCAAACACACTGACAACATTGCAGTGCATTAAAGTAACACATTGATTTGCAGTGTACCCTGTAAATTTACAAGGTGCACCATTCTCGGTGTGAGCTGAAGCTGTCGAATGCACTGCACATGAATTTTTATTTTTATTTAAAAAAAAAAAAAGATTTTTTGAACTAATTTGCAATTCTACTATGCTAAAAACTTAAATTAGAGAGAAACATAAACATTACTTATACATTTTCTTGTGAGGGAGGCGTGGCTAACATGTAAATGAAAAAAACTAATTTCCCAATTGTTTGATAAAATTCAAAAGCCACGCACTGAGCACCATATGGAAGGATGGTGAGCTAGGGAAGCACCGATGGTAGGGTGCTTGATAGAGGAAAGAGGATAGCTTGGTGCTTGAGAGCTCTATGACACTGCAAATGCTAAAAATGAAATTTACAGTCAATAAGTCTTTTTTATTTAACCTTGTTCCGGTGCATTCTTGTAACAACAGTAGTGCATACTATTTCCTAATCGACCACTTTTTTAAAAATTAAAATCCCTATGGTTATGCTCTTGGTAGTTACACACCAATGTGTTTAAATACATGAACAACATCGGTACATCATGGGAATATATCAACGAAATGGTGAAAATGAATTTTATGACTGACATTTTATAAATTTAACCTTTGTCTAGTGTTATCGAGTAGTATAAGTGCCTATGTGATTCATATATGTATTGCCCCATTATTTTTATTTGTATACTATAATAAGTGCACCGCTATTTTTAAGATAAAAACCCCACAACTATGCACTATATTGTTTATGCACTAGGGTGTTAACGCATTTGTTTAACATCAAGGAATCGTAAGAATATAACACTAGACTAGGAAAAATGAATTTTACGACCAACATTTTTTTAAATATAACATTTTTCTAGTGCTATCGAGTAGTATACACATTGGTACACATTTTGTACTTAGCACACCATTTTTTTTTTTTTTTTATAAAAATAGCTCTGCCATGGTGCACCATATACTATTAGGCATCAGTGCATATATGTATAGTAAAACACTAGTGCATTAGTGTATTAGAGATTCATAGTAAAACATATTCCCACCAGACTCTGTTATTGACCTCTGCTACAAACAAATTTTTGGGCTATTTTTATAAGGGATTCCACAAAAATCTCTGCTAGAGGGTCTTTTCCTTGTAGTGTTCGCAGATTATCCTATCAAAAAGATGCCAATATCTGTTCCAAAATATGTTTCTAATATGTGCCAACATAGATAAGTATGATTATATATCAAAACGAGGTTTTCATCTCAAGACGAAGCAAATTTTTGAAAGAAGCCTCAAAAAAGAATGATAAGGAATATATGATATTCCTCTCTATCAAAATATACAGTGGTGTATATATCATAAAGTCTTATACACAAGTGAGTAAAATAAAAAGAAAAAAGAAAAAATTGTTTTTGAAACTTGTTTTTATTCTTGATCTGTTGCTCTATCAGGTGATGCCTCATCCATGAATGACCTATGAAATAAATCGTAATGGTTAGGCCATATATGATTTGTGATGTGCCATGACCCCCTATCAATGTCTAGACCTATTTAGAAAGGATATCTAGTTTTTTCTTCCTCTCCTTGTAGATATGAGCATAAGAAAAATATGTAAATGATATTTCATCCTCAATATATCTAGTAATACTGGCATAAGAATAAAATTATGGCATTGATAACATTGATTGACCCACTTAACAACAAGTAAAGAATTTCCATAAACCTGCAACTGGTCACATCCCTTATCCTTGGCAAAGACTAAAAGGGATTTGATGGCTATAAGCTTAGATAGATTGTTTGTACCCCTCCCAAAACTCATTTTGGCATGAAAAATATGTTCTTCCATGAGAAAAAGAACACCCCCCGCCCCCGCTTCTGTGGTTTACCTCCTACGAGGCATCATAAAAAAACCCCAGGGAAACAATCTGTCAAGATTCTCCATTTTTATTTTTCACGGTTAAGATTTAATATAGAGATGGGGAAAGTGTGATAGAATTTCTTGTCCCTTAGCTACAGTCTTCTTTGGCAGGGTGCTTTTGTCTTGAATAATTCGCTTGTTTTGAGCTAGCTGGATGCCCCAATTTATGATAAAAGGTAGATATTTTATGTGTTTAGTGGCCAAGTTTTGATACCAAGTCCTCCAAAATCTCACCATGCTCAAGACCTCCCAATTGCTCGCTAGGCCAAGAGAGGAATTACATATTGACCATACTGATTGGGAGTAAGGGCATTTAATGAATAAGTGTGTTATTGATTCTCCTCCTGATATGCATACAATGCACCACCCAGGTCCCATTTTTTATCATTTTTCATCACATCCCATGTTTGTGCCTTCCTTGACAACAAGCGTCACATAAATACCCTATAATTCATTAGACATTTCAGATGCTAGATGATTTTCCACCACCATACCTATTCAATTCTTGATCCAGGTGGATCTTGGTGGCCACCTGCCAAGTCCACCTGGACCCCCACCATTGTTTCTCTCAGCATTTTCAGTTTCCTTAATTGTAGCACAACTTACTATTTTTAGCAGTTTTTCGGGTCCTGAACTTCTGGAGCCGTTTTGAGGCCCTAAACGACGTTTTTTGGGAAATCTACTGCCAGCGATTTTTTTGATAAAAAACGCCTTTTCCATTGTAGTCCTCGGAGAGATCTTTCCAACGGGCTATCATGCGCGTCAAACGGAGATAATACGACCAATTCGCGACCCCGGGAAGTTGGCTGTCCAAGTCACCCCAAAACGGGGCCCACAATTTCGCGTTTCATCTTCTAGGGCTAGGTTTTGGAATGTGAAGGGTTTTCCATTGTTTCTCAATAATAAATAGGCCTTCGAGCCTCATTGTAAACACAGTTCGGAACAGTTCAGAGGCATGTAGCCGACACATCTCTTCTCAGAGATAAGCTACCATCGCCCTAGCTGGGTTATTTCTATTTCTATTTGTAAGCATATTTCAGTATTTTCCATTAATGAAATGAAGTATTATTTCTGCTGCATATCTGTCTTTATGGTTATCTCTATATTTTATTGCGTTCCTATTTAAATCCGGATCAATTCTCTACCCCCCTGCATAGATATGAAGGTATCCCGTCTTTGGAGTATACTAACCCATGGGGTAAAATGTCCAAATAAGCTCATATTTAGTATTTTTTAACCTAACATTTGTTTCTTATACATATGTCAGAACCACCAACTATTCTCATTGATGTTGTCCAACCAAACCTAGTTCTCTTGTTGACCTCCAGCTCTTCTACCATAAGGTGGAGTTTTGTGGATCTAATACTTGAGAAAGTCTTAAAAGTACTCTTTCCCTGAGCCAAAGTACCAACTGTTATGATAATCTAAATCTATCCCCACTTCACACCCATGGATCTATCCCTACTTGAATGTAGAACCCATCCCCAACTCTCTACACTAGGACATTGCTAATGGTGTCAAAATAATTTAGTTATGCTCTCCAAACTATTGAAATATTCACCCTTGATTTTACTAAAGTGTTGATCTAGTCTTGCAAGGATAAAGGAGTTATATATTTCCCAATAACCACATGAGTCCATAGATTGTCCCTGGTGATTAATATCCATCCACATTTTGCAACTAAGGCCGATGAAAAGGAAAATGTATTTTGAAGTGCCGAGCCTCCTAAATATTTCATCATAACTATATTCTACCATCTTACCCAAGGAGCCACAAAATGGTCCTTTTGCCCCACCCATAGAAAATAAATCATATTCTTCTAGATTTCTTAAGCACCCCCTTGCGGATCCAAGAAAGGGATATCCAATAGAATTGTATGGTCTCCAACATAAACTTGACCAAAATTAAGTGTCCTATTCGTGACAACCATCTAAACCTCTAGAATTTAAGTCTCCTTTCAATATTTGCTAGTATCCAAGCCCATTCAACTTTGGATTAGTTGTTTGGTTTTTAGTTGGAACCCTAATTATTTTAGACCATCTTCAAAGCCCCAAAATTCAAAGGAAAACTTATAGGAGAGATGCCTTCTTTCTCCATTTTTCATATTTATGCAGGATATGGATGATTTCCTAGCACTAATTTGCATGCTAGTTGCTTTCCCAATTAAATATAAGACCTCAAACAATTTCACCATCATGAATTGGTCCATTAGAAAACATTTTGATGTCATATACAAAGTTACATGTGAGATAATTGTACCTAGAGTAATATTCAAATCTTGAAAATCGCCCCTCCTTTTTTCCTCAGTGAGCAAAATACTAAGTCCTTTGACGACTAGATGAAAGAGGAGATGGGCTATAGGATAGCCCTACCTTATTCCTCTAGATGCATGAAAGAAATGTGAAGTTGATCCATTAATGAGGACTACAAAGGAAACAAAATGTATGCAACCCTTGATCAAATTGACAAATGAGTCTGAGATAGATCCAATGTTAGGTACCTATAATACTAGTGTATCACCATTATTGTTATTGTTAGTGTATCCCCTATTGTTATTGTTGTGCCCATGTATCCCCCATAATGTTATTGTTGTGACCCATAGAAGCCCACTATTGTTATTTTTGTTCCCTTACATTATTGTTCTTATGTAGGCTTTGATTATATTGTGACCCCTTAGACTCCTATATATACCAAGGAGGAATTATCATTTGAGTCATCCACGAATTGTCCATTTATGTGATGTAAAGGAGGTTGCCCACTTGAAGAGGCTATTTCTCGAGTAGTTGATCTATCTTTTCTTCTATTTTATGAGTTGGTTGCATAATATTTATTCTGAAGAAAGAATAACAGGGCATAATTGCACAATTATGCTCACTAGAGGTTCAAACATCAAAATCATCTATTCCTCCAGATCTCCAAAATGTCTTGGATAATTATTCCAAGGTATTTGAGACTCCCAAAGGCCTCCCACCTATTCATGATCATGATCATGCTATTCATTTGATTCCATGAAGTGTTCCTCCAAACATGAGGCCTTACAAATATCCCTATGCCCAAAAGAGTGTAATTGAACATATGGTTGCAAAAATGCTAGAGGATGGTATAATTCAACTTAGTCAATGTTCTTTCTATGATCCAATAGTATTGGTGCACAATAAGGATGGATCATGGCCTATGTTTCCAGATTTCAGGGAGCTCAACAAGATCACTATTAAAGATAAATTTCCTATTCTTATCATTGCTGAATTATTGGATGAATTACATGGAGACATTTACTTCACCAAACTCAATCTTCGTTCAGGGTATCATTAGATTAGAATGAAGACTAAAGAAATTCCAGAAACAACATTCAGAACTCATGAGGGACATTATGAATTTTTGGTCATGCCTTTTGGCCTTAATAATGCACCTTCCACATTTCAAGATTTGATGAATTCCATTTTTAAATCCTTCCCAATCTACATCTATATAGCCCCACAACTTCACTTCATATGTCCATTTGCACGTAATCCAAACAGGGCAGTGCCTCTAAGGTACTGTAAAACATTCTTAGCCTCCTTCCAAAATAATTTGGTTGGCCTAACCATAGCATGGATCAGTTGGTTGATTGCATAACACATATCTAGTCATGTGTTCACAATATACATGAGTGAACCCACTAACTGCTGATAAATGGTAGCATCCACTTCCTTACATGAAGTGGCATCCTTATTCCTTGAGTTGGTCACTACAGGTGTCTCCATGGGTTTGCGACTCTCCATGCAAAACTTCTGTATGATCTCATTTGCATACTTGCATTAAGAGAAAAATGGCTCCCCATCACCTTTCCATACTTCCAACCCAAGGAAGTAGTCCATGAGACCCATGTCCTTCATTTAAAATTCCCTTGCAAGGTCGTCCTTGCAAGATATAATCAACTTCTCATCACCAGTTAAAATTAAATCATCATCATATAACACAATAATAAGCAATTTACCTTCTACCAAGATGTGTTAGAGGTTTGCATCTGCTTCATTTTTTGTGAAAGCCAAATCAGTGAGATAGCTATCGATCCTAGTGTATATTTGAGACCGTACAATTCTCGCTTGGGTATGCATACATGAGACTCTCGATAATGTTAGCCTCTCTCATAAAACAATAATAAATCCAAAAATAAATAAATAAATTAAATATTCCAAGTTAGGAATTTGTGCCTAACTCTTGGGTTGTTCCTCTAAGATAGGAGTTAGTTTAGGTAATTCCTATATTGGTGTGTGTCTGGTGAGAAATTATCTCAACCAAAGGTGTCTAAGATAGCACGCACTATCTTGAGACATTGTCTCTCATCTATTTATTTGTAACACTATATTCAATTATTTCAAGAATGTATGAAAGTGAGAGAGAAGCATGAGGCTTCAGCCTTTTTCCGCCAATATTTTGTCTCTGGTTTTTTATATGTGTTTTTCTGTAATCTGTTGGAGTTCATTTCATTTTCAATATGTGGTATCAGAGCAGGTTGATAATCAAGCATGTCAAATAAGCTTGGTGCGGTAATGAGAATCATTGGTGTTATATGATCGCTGAATAAGCCACAGATGTTGCTTCTGCGCGTCAAGAGAGAACGACTATAAAGGTGGGGTGTTCAAACGCTGAGAGCCTATGTGTGAAGAGCAGGTCAATGCGCGTGAGAGCAGATCGAAGGCGTAAATTGAATGCATGTGAGAGCAGGGCGAATGCGTTTATAAAGAGCAGTTCGAAAGGGAGAATAAGAGGATTATGTGCAGAGCCTAGACAATCAGCTGTAATCCTCCATTAATTAAAGCCGCAATAACATTTTTGAATAGTGTAATCAAAAGAGTAAGACACATACTGTTTGCGTAATTTTGTTGAGCCTTGCGAGTATGAGAAATCGTACTGGGAATGGAATAATTGGGATATAGATGTTGCATACGTTATCAAGGTACACATAGTTTCACTTGGTGTGGAATTGCAATTGATTATTGGGGCTGAGTGCTGAATCGAATAAGTTGAAGTGGTATTGTTGATTACACTACCTACGAATTGTGTTATGATCCCTGCCAGTTTTTTTTTAAGTGATATGTTCACGCTGCGTGCAAATTACGAAGCGTTTTCTCCAACAACAGATATTCAAGCAACATTGTTTTCATCCCGTTTGTTTTTCTACGATTTCTCTGCATATTTTCTGCGGTAATATTCAATTTATTAATTCCTGTCAGTGTATTATCAATTGATTATCGTAGAAAACCAGAATGGTATTTTTTTTTTTTTGGAAGCAGAAGTCGCTGGAAATCTGAAGTTGCGCTCCGGGAAAGCAAAGTTTACTCAGAATTGCATCAAAATTAGGGCATCATTGCAAAGAAGGCATAGCTCTTGCTATAAACAGTGGCCTATTGGGTAACTATTCTTGGCCAACATTGTAGGTGGTTTTGTGTCATTCTCCTTAGTTGAGGAACACCATAAGCGTCATTTTTTATTTGCGGTGGCTACACTCGATCCCATGACCACAATGTTCAATACTCCCTCAATGGTCTAAATTGTGTGGATACAAAGGTTTAAACTAAGAAGGAAACATAATGGATCAAGTTTGGAATGCAATGTGACAGTGCTCCAAAGAGTGGTAGCCTAGATGCTACAAAGCATATGGCAATGGGCCAGATTGAAGCCCATGAGACGAGATGCAACATTAGTGAATTTTTGTTTTATAAAAACTGAAAGCTGCAAACTTGATAAAAGCATAGATTCCCTCTGTGCTAAGACGACGAAGTTCTATTGACCACTGAAAATGAAATGCCTTGCTCAGGTAACCTCTTTCGTTCAAATGCTCTGCAATTTACCGATGGAGTTTTATCTTCAGAATGTGCAAGTGTTAGTGTTTCTGCCAAAAATGAAGGCCATAGAAACACTTTGTCAATGAATTCTGTGAAGATAAATAAGAAAGTTGGAGGACGTGTTTCAAGGAGTCAACACTATGGATTATGCGTAGAACTCAACAATGTGTGAAGGACCTGCATGAAGCAACCAACCAACAGAAGCACAAATACTTGTGTGGTACATCCAAAAACCGACTGGAGAACTTTGTAAGTCTAAGCTTATTTTTCTACTGAAATTTCCTTTGCATTCATTTATGCCAAGTATTTGCCATATCCTTTTTTCCACTCATTTATTAAAGGGACTCACATAGATAAATTCAAGGGAGTGGGAAAGTAAAGTGAATAAAACACATTTATAGAATTTTCTAATGTTAGATGAGTCAAAAACTTAAA
This sequence comes from Pinus tabuliformis, assembly GCA_031772625.1. Lineage (NCBI taxonomy): Eukaryota > Viridiplantae > Streptophyta > Pinopsida > Pinales > Pinaceae > Pinus > Pinus tabuliformis. The sequence goes on from CM062808.1 coordinate 160,105,461, forward strand.
TTGAAGTTGAATTTCAAAAGTCAAAGTGAGGGTTGAGTGAAATTTAAGCGGAGCTGAAATTGAAATTGAAAAGTGTATTTTTTAATTATAGTGTTTTTGGGGAGAGATAAGGGATGGATAAAATAATTTTTATTTGGGAGTCATAAGGGTGAATAAGGTTGATGATTTGTGGAATGGTAAGGTGAACTTCATTTAGTCATATTTGAAGTCATAAGAGGCAATTTTTGAAGACAAGTTGCTTCAAGCATTTGTGAGCTTGACATTCTCATTGCTTGAGAAATTGAAGATTATGTAATCTAAAGTTTAATAAAAAAATCATTTTTTGTGTTGATTGTGTCCAAGATCCACCCGAAATTGAATAAGGGGATCTTAGGTACACCATGTGTATTTGTGATGGCGAGTGTTTTTATGGGTTCATGTTGTTGCTTTTGATCTGTGTCTAGTTTTGACACATAAATGATCTCATTTAACACACATAAAGTTCAATGCAAGCAAGCACAAAACTTGTAACAAAATAGTTGCAAGGAAGGATAATTAAGCTCAACACATGCATTTGCATCACTACAACAAATAATCAAAGTTTTCAACATCGGTATTCTACCTCAACAAAGAATTTCACTCAATACAATCAAGTTCATGAATCTGCAGACTCCAACATTTCAAAGAAAAGTCTACATCACTACATTCAAGTTAATGAATCTGTAAACTTCAATGTTTCAGAGCACAATCTACATCAACATTATTCAATAGATAAAATGTCTCAAAACCCTCTCGTTGCTCGATTTACACCTTCTCCTCAATAAATCCATTGAGAAATGTTGTTTTTAAATCCATCTAGTGGATTTTCCATCCCATATGTGCAGCCAGTGCAAGAAGTGATCTAATGGATGAGTAACTTGCTACATGAGAAAAGGTCTCCTCATAGTCAACTCCCTTAATTTAAGAGTATCCCTTGGCCACAAATATAGCCTGATACTTCTCTATGATTACATTTTTTTCATGCTTTACCTTGAATATCCATCTCGAACCTACAACTAATTTATATATTGGTCTTGGGACCACTTCCCAAACATTTTTCTTTACAATGGGTTTGTATTCCTCCACCATTGCATCAACCCATACAAGTTTCTCTACTGCTTCCTCGAAAGAATATGGCTAAGTCTCTACAAGCTCAGTTATTAGAGCCATGTAACCAATGTACTGATCAAATGACCTTCTCAAATTTGAAGGAGTTCCCACATTCTCCCCCACATCTTGTACAAGTTTATCAGCTTCCTTGGTTCTTTTCTTTTCTTCTATGGATGGTTCTTCTTGAGTGGATGTCTCCATTCTTTGCTCCTCAACATGTGGCCACTCCAAAAATTCCTGAGGCTCCTTCTTTGGAACTCAAAGCTCCTCTTCTAGTGGAATATGAAGTTCCCTCTCAAGAGAGCACCACACAACATAACTATCATTTTGAGGGATGGAAAGTACACACGGTAGTTGTGATGATTTTTTGTGTAACCCACAAATACTCCCAATTTTTTTTATAAGCTAGGGATTCTTCCTTGATTCTTTAGAGACATGGAAATATACAAAGGCTCCAAAATTCCTGAAGTACACATCTGACTTTCTCCGTGAGAAATCCACCTCTGATGTAATCATGCCCATAATTTGATGAGGACTCTAATTCTACAAATAGATTGATGTGTTGCATGCTTCAACCCACAAATTCATAGGTAGGCCTTGGTCATGGAATATCGTCCTCACTGATCCCACAATGCTACGGTTCTTTCTCTCATCCACTCCATTTTGTTGTGGGTTGTGTGGTGTTGTCAACTCTCCTCTAATTCCTTCTTTGGCACATAAATTTTTAAATTCATTTGACATGTAATCATCTCTGTTATCACTCCTAAGAGCCATGACCTTCTTCCAATTTCTTTCTCAACCTGTGCCTTGAATTCTACGAACTTGGAGACTGTCTTATCTTTCTTCCGCATGAATAAGATCCAACACTTCCGTGAGATCTCATCAATAAAAATGACAAAATATTTGTATCTAGTAGTGGAGGTTGTCAAGAAAGGTCCACAAACATAAGAGTAGATTCTTTCTAGGTCTTAATGTTCTTTGTTGTCCCGATCATGGAATGTGTATTTTTTGTACTTCCCCAAAGTACATGCTTCTGCTCAAGTGCTCATTTTGGGAGGCGGTGGTTATTAGTTGCATAATCTTCAAGGCGCCAGGATGCAAAAGACCAAGTCTTTTGTGCCAAATTTCACAGACATCACGACCCTGCACTTTCTTTGGCTTAATATGCAATGAATCACAATATTCCACATCTAGCTTATACAAGTTCTTCGCACGAACCCCGATCTGCTTCACTTTTCCCATGGCTATGTGTCTAATGAATTATTTTACTTTTCTAAAGATGACATCATAAACATGATCTTCCAAAACTGCAACAGAGATGAGATTTTTCTTTAGGCTTGGAATGAACATGACATCCTTGAGCTTGACAAGGGAGCATGACTCCCTCTGAAAGGTGACTATACTAACCCTAGTCGCATTTTACCTTCCATCATGCCCCAAATTAATGTGCAACTGAAAATATTTCTCCTCGAGATCACTAAAAAACTCTCTACACCTTGTCATGTGGAACGATGCCCCTGAGTCCAAGTACCACACGCTCCCCATCACTGTGCTGGCCATGCATGCGATAAGGGTAAAGTCAAGCTCGAACTATGAAGCCAAGGCTTCACTTGCATCTCCTCCCGAGGTCTTATTACTTTCCTTTTTGTGCGGACACTTCGTGGCATAGTGCCTGAATTCATGATAGTGGGAGCATTTAATTTTCAACAAAACTTTCTTCTTGTCCCCTTGGATGGATTCTAATTTGGTTTGAGATTTCTTCCCCTTTCCCTTCTTTCCCTTTCCAACCAATGTAAACTTTTCTTCATCCTCACCCTTGGATGAAGTCCTATCTTTGATATTCCACCTTATTTCCTCCTGTACCAAATCAAACCATAAGCTTTCCCAATTCAGTAATGTGTCCCTCCAGTTCACAGAATCTTGGTAGTTATCCTAGCTCTTGGGAAGGCCTAGAAGGGCTAGGCTTACCAAATTGTCATATGAAATAGTAACACTAACTCCTGTAAGCTCATCACGAAATTCTATGAATCTGCTTAGATACTTTGGGATAGTGTCATTCTTTTGCATCTTGATACTTCAAAGTTTATCATTCAGCGCCAACTTCCTTTGGTCACTACTATTCTAGAACATATATGTTAGTGCCTACCACATTGCATAAGGAGCTTCTTTCCCATGGATGTTGGCGACAATGTGGTTACATACTCACTCCAATATTATTCTCCTTGCCTTGGCTACAATTTTCTTCCACTAAGCATGGTTTTGGACATCACATTCAAGTGGTTTTACAACATATCTCTTGATGCATTCTACTAATCCATTGTCATCCAATACCACCTCCATGCGATGAAATTAGAGGTGCCTTCCAAGGTATACTATAGTGTCAACCCATTGAAGGTCATCTTCTCAGCTCTGAAGAGATCCTGCTACACTAAATTGCAAATTCGAACCTCCTGAGAAATTTTTTTGAAATTCCTTCTCTCATGTGAATCCTTCTCTGATGCCATATTAAAATTATGGTGTATATTTGCAACTGCTCATGAAGTTTTAATCAAAATCACAAGACACAAACTTACTCTAGTGCTTTGCAGAATTCAATTCATAATTTAGAACATCAATCACAAACATGCAATGAGAAAGAACACACATGCACACAATATTTTTCCAAGGGAAAACAATCTGCTAAAAACGTTTTCGCTTACTTGCATTAACTGATGAATAATGATGTATGAGAATTGATAGCTCAATTTGAGCTCAACCTGCAAGTGAATAACCTATCTCTGTACTCACTGAGAAGCTCTGACCCAGACTTAGTCAATTTTCCACCTTTTCTTGAGAACCTATTGACTTTGAAATTCCTTGAGAAATTAGGCCCCTATTATTTAGGAATTTCTCCAAATTGGATTGCCCAATTCCCAAGGTAGATCATCAAACTCCATGCAACACTTGTACACTCAAGACTAGTCTACAAATGATGTCACCTTACCTTGGAATCTCCACCATAGTTGGGGAACTTGAATTCTCTACATGCATTGGCTATTTTTGGATGATTGATTAGCTAATTGGATGATCACTGAGTTTGACTGAAGTCCCACTACACAACTGACCTTCCACTGGTTCCTCCAAAAGTTGGAACTATTTTAACTGAAAGCAACTTGAAATAACTGACCTTGATTGCTATAGATTGGCAATCTCACATGCTTAACTGAAATCTAACTCCTCCAACTCGAATTTACTAAGAAAAACTAGGTCACACAAGCCATGCCACAGAAGTTAATTGCATCCAAGTTGTCTGCTAATGTGGAAATTTGTTTTTTCTCAATTTAATCAAGCCAAAATCAAATTGAGAATTTCTTGCTGCATTTTTCAAAACACACACACATATATGTTAAGTTTTTTAGTTGATTGTGTATAATGATTTTTTTGTTGCTTACAAAGTGTCTCACTCATCTAGTCCTTTTAGCATCTTCACGTTTTGCTTCTATAATTTATTAGAAAATATATGCTACAAAAATTTAGAGATGTAATTAAATTGAAAACCACCATAAACAAATTTACCTAAAATTTGTGTGAACTGTGGAGGATTGATGTAATTGAGATATTTATTAATATTCATGTTATGCATGTCAATAGAAAATGTAACAACAGTGAGAAACAATAGTAAACAAATGAGAGTATGTTGAGAATCTAGAGAAGCTTTATACCTATTATTAGGATTTTGTTACTATTTACGGTGTTAGACCCGTCAACATGTCAGGGGATCTCCCCGGTAAGAATTCCCAACTAGACCTCAAACCATTTGGAGTAGGAGTCCTAGCAGTGGGTAGTACGGTAATGCCTTGACTGCATTATCGCACATAGGTAAGTAAGATATCTTTGTCGGAAGTAGGTGTGTGACCTTGCGGTGATTCAAGAGAGATGCATGGGGGTTATAACACAAGGAGGCAGGGAAAGAAGTGTGTCCCTTAGAATCTTGTAATAGTATGCAACCTGAAAGGAACACACAAGCATAATGACATCACGGGTTGCAAGCACAGTAGTCCCAATCCAAGGTGACGGGTTAAACCAACAACATGTCTCCAACAGGATCCATACAATCATATACAAAATAGTTCATTCACGAATGTGTAAGTTAAATAACGTAAATTTCTAAATCAACCAGAATAGTCCAACTACAATAATAAAATATCCATGGAAACATGCTAGCTCTGTTATACTATATAAAGTGAAAGGTCCATCCATGCATACACCATGAAATCCACTAGCCCCAATAGTGGAACATTACAATCAACACCGCCTTCTCCTCCAAAGAGATGTACTCGCTCTGCACTGTGGAGAAGCCAAGGCTCATCACAATACTCTCCAAGCCCTGTCTAACCAATTCCTAGCAAAAGATTTGCTCCCAAAATCCCTTACTATGAGTTATGAGGTTCTATTTATAACAAAGGGTGGGGTGACCCTTAACATTCCCCTTTGTGACTCTTGGACTACCCTCATGACTCTTCACATCATTACACATAAATCTTTACATTACATATGATTGTTTTCATTCCACTAATGACACTTGGAATTTCACTTTACATCGTATTTACAATAATAGTACATTTTCCTCATGTACCTCGGTGGGACAAAAATAGGCTTAAGTTAGCCAGATAAGACAACACTAAGACTCAGACAGCTATTGAAAGACCAACTCGACAACATCCTCTCGGTGATCTTTGGTGACGAACTGATGCCAAGCTTTGTAGTGTGCAATGGTCTTTGCGTACCGTTTGGTGACATATTTATGGAAATGAACCCTTGCCTCCATCGCATCCGGGTATACTGATATGGAACCTTTGTCCAACTCGTCCTCCAACATGTGTGGCATAGTCATGAGTGCGGTCCGACCGACGACATACCTCTACATTTTCTCTATGCTAATCTGCAAGTCTACGCCGGTGGCCGTGTGCATCAACTAATTGGAGTATGTGTTGATATCCAGTCGGAATTGGTGCTTCTATTTGGCCTCAATGAGTGTTCCATTGAATGGGATATTGTGAATCCTCACCACAACATGGTTCCAGATCAAACTACAGATGTGTGCTTTGTCCAACTCTGCCTGTGGCTTCATCATCTTGTGCAAGTAAAGTGACAAGAGTTCCTCATAGTTCTAGATCAAACTCCAGATGCGTGCTTTTTCCAGATCTGCCTGTGGCTTCATCATCTTGTTCAAGTAATGTGGGGCTCCTTGTACCTCATTGTCCATGTCGGTACATGATCAACATCAGCATGTATGTTTGTCAGCGTGCGCCCAATTTTGATGTAGCGCTGCTGATGGCCATGTAGATGGAAAACTGCCTTGTGCATGGTGATGAACCTATCATACATTTTCTGAATGAATGACTCAAGAGCCGATACTTCGGCGAGTATTTATTTCTTGATCTCTGCTCTGGCATATCTTATTGATTATTCTTCCCTCTGCCTGAATGCTTGTAAGTTCTTAGCCATGCACTCATTTTCTTCTATCAAGAACTTCACACTTGATCTCGTGGTTTCAGCATAGGCCTTCGTAGCATCAGCCAAGGTAGCTAGATGTCTTTGCACATATGACATAATCATCCAATCTTCTAAGTGCGAAGGTGTAGTATGATCATCCGGGATGTGCGATCTGCATGCGTATACAACCCTGTGCCGTGACTCATCATAGGTTATGTTGTACATATCTATTCCCGAATCATCCTATAGGAGAATGGTCTCTCCTTGTTCACTTGGAACTTGCTCTGCTGCTAGAGCTAGTGAAGCCTATGGGGTGACCTTTGTTGCTTTTGGAATGAGGTTAGTGTCCTAATCCTATTCCAATTGTACCATATCCATGTCCATCTGTTCTACCATCATTTCATCTTGCTGAGCAAGTTCCTGTTCTTGTAGCTTCTCACCCTATTCATCATCTGCTGCTGGTGGATCAGAGTCTTCAACCTATATCAACGCAGTTTTCTCTGTTTGTGCACCTTGTGCTTCCTCCTGTTCCTATTCTTGTTCCTGTTGCTCTTCCTTCTCTCTTCTGTGCAACTCATGTTCTTCTTTGAGATTATGCTCTAACTCCTGCAAATTTCTCTTTGTTTCTTCCAATCTTCGCTTCTCCCTCTTTTTCTGCACTACTCTCCTTTCGCACTGTCGCCTCTTTGTCTATATCTCCAAAGCTACTTTCTTAACAAATGGGTCCTCTTTAAACTTGTAGTTTTTCTCTACCTCTGTCTTGTTGTCAGGAGTGTTACCTTCCATTCTACCATTATGTTGATTGGTTCATTGAGCCTAGAGGAGTTGTAGAAATACTTCCAAGGATCTTCCTTTGGCCAATGACATGCTCCGTGGATCCATGGATAGTACACCTTAGCATAATGTTCTTTGCATATGTAGTTGGGGTCATACAGATTGAAAGTCCTAGTGCAGAATCCGAACTTCTTCAAGTCCTCGACCTCAACATTCGCATATTTCAAGGTACATATCTTGTACAACCCAATCTGCAAAGGAAGAGTGGGCCATGGTTCCTTATTCCTCCTATGAAATCCTGCTGACAACCCTGAGGAGATGTGGTATGCAACCTATTGCATGTCCAACTTGTGCATGGAAAACTTCAGCAACACATGCAGAGGTTTCTCCGCACTATACATTTTGATGAAGCTGCCATCAGGTGAGACGTTCCAATCTGCAATGTTAAGAAACGCCTCCATTGTTGTCGGGACATGCAAGGTAGATCTTGTTCAAAGATCATCATGTACAACAAGGAGATGAAGTGGTTAGATAGTCTTGCCATGACTCCTCGGTAGTTGCATTCAGAGAGAAACTTGCAATGTGTGTTCACAACATTGTCTGAAGGTGTCGATGCCCAACCTATGCTAAGAAACTCTTGATGGGCACAGATTTCATCAAGCATGTAGGCAGATATGAAGAAACTTTCTTGCTGATCCTTGGGTGGACTCTGGGAATTTGATACATGTAATTTTAGCTGAAGATCCAACATGTTGGACCAGTTGAAAGGCCTTCCTTCACTTTCCAATTGATCCAATACAAACACCCAACTTTGCGGGAAGGTCTCTGTGCTCTCTTGGCCATACAAGTGATGTGCAAAGACGACCAAGAGTTGGTAAGCCTTCTTGAGTGCCTTTGTTTTATAGATTTGGTTGGGTGTCATCCTGAACTTCGATGGCTCTCTGATCTAATGCTTTAAGATATCTCTTGTGTTCACGTTGATGTTGGGAGTGTAGAACGGTGCATCCATATGGTTCATCGACTAAGGAAAATGATACATCTCTTAATAATCCTTCACCTTGAAGGTAGCAAGTTATACTCCATGGACACTACTTAGTATCATTATCTCAAGGTCAGTGTGTGAGACAATCCAATGGATCATGTCTGCGCATAGGAATGCGGGATACCTGCATGCAACCTTCTACAAGCTTTACTTATGAATGTTGACATAGACCTATCGGTCCTCCGGATCTTCCTCAAAGATGCCTACGAATATATTATTGATATCTTTCCACGTGATCTTGATGTCTTTCTCAATGAACAAATGTGTGTCTTCATACATGGGCAAGATCATAGACACCTGTTCAACCACATACACAATACTGCTTTCAACTATGTCCTTTGATCTACTCTCTTGGAGGCCATGTTACCTGTACTGGTGAGAAGCTGCTCAACACCTGTTATACCTAGAGACAAATAAGACACTCATGGAAAGCCAATGTCAGCTTAAAAACATAAAGTAACTTAAGGATCGATCATGCAACAAACGCAGTAACTACTGGGCAAGATTACATAATTATGACTCTAAGAGGTGGGGAAACTATTAGTTGGAATTGCAAATTTCACAGTCCCAACTTCTAGTGAGATCTGCTACTGAATGGAACTACACAGAACACAATCCAAAGAGGCTAACCATGGACTGGAATTGCACAATGCGCAGTTCAGTCTGGCTGGGTTGCTGGCTAGAACTACGCATTGCGCAATCCTAGTGGGCAAGACTGGGCATTGTCTCCCAGAACTATGCAAAGAACAACCTCTACGTAATTCCCGAGGCAAAGTAGAGCCTTGAGTTCTAGGAATGTGTAGTGCATGCTGGGAAAAGCAAGATCTGAGCCAAGGCAACCCAGATCTACCTGAAGGCAACTTGAAAATGAGTAGAACTGATTGTGTGTGCAAAGATGGTGCAAATCTAAGTGAATAAACATGCATGTAATCAAATAAAGTGAAGAAATCAGTCAAACAGAAGAATAATAAAGTTCATGAAGAGATTTTCCGCAACGACGATCGTTAATGCGGAAACAGGGTCATGCATGTGGTACTAAGGAAATGCAATGAAAAACTTGAAACAACACTTCTACAAGTTAAAATACATTAAAACACTAGTGGCCAGTCAAAAAAACAAGGAAAACAACACTCACACAAGCCAAGTAAATAAAAACGTCAAAAAAAGCAACAAAATACATGGCAAGAAAAACTTACACGGAAAAGTTGTGAAAACCTTGCTGAAGATTCCTAGTTGCCTCAAGAATGCCAGAGCTCCAAGATCAAATGTGTAGAATGAGCTCTGGGGCATCCATTAAATAGATTTGAAAGATTTAGGGTTATGATGCGCATGCCACAAATCTAGGAAAAAATGACACTTCGCAGGAAGTTTCTAAAATCCGGTTGAGTATAACTCCCAACTGCTAAAAATAGATCCCTATTTTCTAGGGATTCTTTTCTGTTTTTTCTTCTTTAATTTTTCGAGAAAGTCCGTCATGCATGCAAGGAAGAATTGCGCAGTTCTAGAGGGAACCAGGTAAGTAACAAGCATATGTAGTGGGAAACAACTGAAGGGAAGCTTATGCGTTGTTTCTGGGTTGATTAGCTCTAGTTGTCTCTCATGATCTGCATAGTTTCCCAGTTGAAGACAAGATGTCAACTAGGATTACGTTGTTTTGAGCCTCAGCTCACTGCCAGAATTCTTTGCACAGTTTCTAAGAGTAAGGCTGGTTTCTTGCTTTGCGCAGTTTCAGAGAGAAAGGCAGGTTGCCTACTCTTCGCAATTCCTGAGAGCAAAGCAAGCTACCCTCTAGGACTGTGTAATTTGCGAAGACAGTGTAAGAACCAGATGTGAACCAAATCACTGGGACAACTTGTGGTTAGTCAGAAAAATAAGTAGGCGAACACAAGCTATAAAGCGACAGATGAATTCAAATGAAATACAAGTACCTCAACAGTGCAAGAAATACTGCTAAGGTGTTGATGAGGGAGGCTCCAAAACAAAGCGAAGGAAAAATTTTCAAGGGTGGTTGTAGCTGCTACAATAGTTACAAATCCATTTAAAATCTCCTCCTTGATAACTAAGGTTACATAATATAACAACAAATACATCACTCACATAGGACTTTCTCTTCTTCATTTTCTGTTAGTGCCTCTTTTCCATCGTTGGTTGTTTGAACATAAGTCTTTCTATACTGAATATGATTAAAATTCCACCACTACTATCAATTGATCAGTGTTAGATATCATTTTCTCTTGGCCCTTCCATCTTGAATTTTGAATATGTATGGTAAGTTTCTTAATTCATTTAAGAAAAATATATTAATGAAAGTAAGCTTCAAAGTTGAATTGCGAGTAGAATATTTTCAAATATGCACTCCAAATATTCTAACATCATAAATATAGAAAGGGGAGGAGTATCATGTTTCAAATCACACATTCCTTAACTAGTGACCCCGATGTTAATGAAAATAAATTTAAGAGTTGAAGTGTAGATTGTATTTAAACATCACAGAAATAAATACAGAGTATTGTGCTTCAATACCCCGATGTTAATGAAAATAAATTTAAGAGTTGAAGTGTAGATTGTATTTAAACATCACAGAAATAAATACAGAGTATTGTGCTTCAAATGATTCGATTTTGACCTAATAACAATGTTGGTATCAAAGAGATTTTTATGGATGGATACTCTTTTTGTAACAATATCATTCTCATTCCCCACACAATTTACTTGTTTAAAATAAATATATATAGATTTAAACCAAACACGTGCAATTTTCAAATATTTTAATTTTAGTTTCGTGAAGTTGTATTTATGCTACCATGTGCTATAAACAATTCAAACAATAAACTTGTACATAGCAAAATTAAAAGCTTTGTTACTGATGATAACATTATTGAACATAATAAATGATCCTGCCTTGGGAAAATATTCGGCAGAGCCAATAAGTATATTTTTTTTATTTCTCTCTTAAACAAAGCTTTTGTTACTGGTGAAGACATTAGTGAACATAATAACTGATTTTTCCTCGAAAAAATAATCCAAGGTAGATCTAATAAGTATATTTTATTTTTTTTTATCTTTGGAACAAACAAACCAACTCTATCTATTATCCATTAACAAACATCATATTCCAAAAATATTCATGAATTATATTTGTTATGGTTTCCCCATGTCGTCCTTTCTTTTGTGTATAATTTTGGTATGGAAAAAAACACTCAATCAACAAATTTCATTTACAATACATGGTTACAAATTTTTGAATACATTTTATGTTTACTTGCATGTCTCAACCCAATTAGTCAGTTCACTCCATGATTGCTGAGAAGCAATATATAGTATGTTTGCTAAGAAGCAATATCTAGTAAAATCCAAAGAGTTCTGATCTACATGCACATTACCTTAAAAACCCTTATTTTGTGAACAAAATATTACATAAATTAGATCTAGCTAATTGTCCAACATTTCACAAAACCAAACTTTGCATTCTTGAAAGACCAAGATTTTTATTAATGAAATCCTTTAAATATTTAGATTTGTTGAACTTGAAAGAGGACAACTTTTCCCTCTAGTGGCAAGATAAAATAGACCACAACTTATCTTACAATGTTCTATTCAAAATTGACAAAATATAGGAAGTAAATATCTATTTCACTATTCCCGCCAATTAGACAAATGAAATGAAAATGAATAGAACAATAAGTCAAACATTTAAGAAACAAAGAAAAAATGAAAATTGGAGTCATGCATACAAAATTAAAAACAAGAAAATTAGGTATTACTTAAATTAAACTATTTCATATAGCAAAATAACAACTATTTTTTATTGTATACACAGATAAAATTTGTTGAGAGTTTTTATGAGACATGTATTAATTGGAACTATTTAAAAAAAATATTGCAAAAAGTTAGTGAAACATGTATGAATTGTAATTATTTTTACAAGATCATCCTGAAAAATATGTATCTAAAAGCATGATGGCCATACTGATGAGTTCTTAGGGTTAGAAAACTTTATCGGTGACCTAGGATAGTTGGCACCAAATTTTTGTCCAATTAAATGATATATATATATTTTTTAATTATAAGAAAAAATACCTTTTTTTAAATTTTCAAACTTAAACATCATAATTTTCACTGGTCAATGCTAAACTAATAGTGGTCAACAAACAAATTGATTACGAGATTCGTTCATGTGCAAGGACTAATAAGTTATAACCCTTTTTCTTTTGCCTTTTTACTCAAGTTTATTTTAAATATCATTTTCTCAATGTTTTGCCTTCCAAAAGGCTTCCTAAGCTATAAGATATGGTGGTCATCCTCATTGAGTCATCAACCTTCTTAGTGCATTTCCTTGTATTAATTTTCCTGAATTATTAATGTATATGCATCATCATCATTATCATAAATCAATAACAATGTAACATGAAGTACATGACAAAACATGTTATTTCACTATGTATAATATCAATTACATGGTTAAAAAAATTAAATCACCATAAACAATAACAAAATGTTATATATCAATTAAATAATTAAAAAAATTAAACCAGATAAAAAAACCAAATATTATAGAGCCATTATCAATAAATTAATATGCCAAGCAAATGAATAAAAAATACCAATACTCATCACAATTTCGTAATCTAAATAATCAAATAATATATAAATCTATCTTAATCAATTATTAATAAAACAAATAAAATAATAAGAAATAAAAAAATAGATAAATCTATCATTAATAAAATAAATAAAAGAAAAATGATTATAAACGATCATCTGCTATAATTTGAAACCTAAAATTATGAAACAAACATTAACATTATACAAATATTTTGACAATTATCGAAGACGTCAAACATATAAAATTGAAAGTGGGAGCAAAAGCATATAATTCCAAAACTTCTTTGTAAATTTTGCATTTGATGATGATTTCATGAGTAATGTTGTCTAAGTGATTGCCTTTTCATCCATTTTCAAACTGGATCCACTCTCATTAGCACAAATTTAAAAAAAAAACACAAAAACCCTTCAACAAATTTGTTCATTATTCAACAACACATTCATGCCTTTGTTGTTAACAATGTACTCAACAACATCAACAAATAATCAATGTCATACTTAGCAATTCATTCTTGCAGCATCAATACTCTTAACATTTTAGATTCAATACAACATGAGAAAGATCATTTTATGATAAGCTATGTCATTAGTCATAATGACTAGTCCTTGTCATAAACAACATCTTAGCAACATCTATTCACTATTAGACATATAAATCAACAAGTATAAATTATGGCTGCAAACATTGTAAATTAACTCTGATTTAGTTACAATGATCTCACTTCCCTATGTGTATTCAAGAAGAAACTATTGTCACCCTTGTCAGGTCTTAGTCACTAGTGACAATACCTAACATCATATAAACAAGAGTACTAGTGACATATTGTAATCACTATAACATGAAACAATAGAGAAGCCTAGACAATACTAACCCTAACAAACAATAAAATGAATTAGTTCTGTCACAATATAAATGATTATTTCTTGTTGGGTTATGTATACTTTGTCACACCATTGGTTAATGATCAAATTTTGGCCTTGTATATGAAGTATCAACAAAAGTAGGTATGGAAACTAGTTTCAATACCTACCTGTCCTACAAAGAGGACATATGGTATTTGTGTGATGGGCTTAATATTTTAAGTTCTGCAAACACAACATTGTTATCATAGGAAATATTAGATCACTAGGTGAGATGCATATTATACTATATTAAGCTACATGCTAACTTATATTGACATGAATTAAATACCAGACTTCACATTACCTAGAGTGATGTAGGAGCATTGAACCACTTCCAGAAATCCAACGAAAAATATGAGCTTCTAGAAAGCAGACGTGGCCATGAGAATAATGTTTCCTTGAATGCATTGATTTTTTCCAGTTTCTAGGGATTGTGAACACTTTTAGGGATTATGTTGAAAAATTTATGGAGAAAATCATGGATCCGAAATGATCCATGATAATGTAATTTCCTCTATAAATTATAGCCTTCGGGCATTCAAAATAGGCTTCCATTAGATGAAGAACATGCCCGCTAAGGCACCATGTAATAGTATAATGATTAATTAATGAAGTTTGATTTCTATGTATTCTATAATTTTGGTGTAAATTCCTCTCACTGTGAAAAATTCTAGTTAATTTGGAAAATAGTTTCTATGTACTATCACCTATTTCTTGGCTTCAAACTAGATCAGATATTTCATAGTTTATTATTTATAGTGGTTTGCTCATTGTAACTTTCAATGTTGGTCATAGCTTCTAATGTTGGTAATTGTTGTACATTCAAATTGTGAGTGCATTTGAGTAGGAGAGTATGGAAGATTGACCACAAGTTTGTTTGAGGAAGAAATGCAATATTACGTGAGCCACACACTTAATAATATGATATTGTAAGACAACCTTGGAAGAAACTAGAAAAACTATTGAATAATAGGAATTCTTCCCTTGTGACTGATATGTTAATTTGTTTGATCCAATTATTGCAATTCGGTAGCTGTTGAGTGTTACACCGTAGACCAATTTTGAGTTTGTTGGAATTGCCAAGGGAGTAGGCTTATGGAGCTCAAGGGTGGATTGAATCATAGTTGGATTTATGTGTTGGAAATGTAATTAGGTCTAGTATTCATAATTATCATTGTACTTGTATCAATATATGTTTAATGTAAAAACAAAAGATGAAAAATAATTCATTATTATTATTTTATTTTCTAGACAAAGCATGTTCTTCATGCTTGTAGCATTATTTTAGAATTTGTCACGATTCAAAGAAATATTATTGAGTTAAGTCCCATTTGGACTATTTGTAAGAAAAATAAAAATCATTTTATTTGAGTCAAAAAAGTTTTTATCATTCAAAAGACAAGTCGGCCCTCCTGGACTAGTCGGCCTAGAGAGACAACTATTCGACCTCTTGGACTTATATGAACACATTGCCATTTGACATCATTCATTAAAAAAAAATCATCACTCCGATTTTTGTCTAAGAAGAGGAGGAAAAATAAGTGAAAGTCAAGGAAGAAAGAGTGAAAGTCAAAGGAGAGAGTGAAGGTCAAAAGAGAGAGAAAATCAAGATTTTCTACCCTAATTTTATTCACATGTGTAAAATTTCAGAGCCGCTACATGGACGAAAATTCATATATACTGCAAGTCTAAAAATTTTAGAGTTCGACCATATTTTGAGAGCATTGACGAGTGTTGAATTTGATTTGGTTGAAGAAGGCTTGAAGGAGGGTTGACTTGGGTCTTTTATGGTAGTCTTGGTCTTGGATTTTGGGTCTTGGATATCTCACTTTGATCTGGTTTTATAGGAAGATGATTTGTTGGGTTTCCCCACTTGTTGGGTTTTACTGTGGCTTGGAGCCCGCATCTTTGTGTTCTTTGTCTCTTGTGATCTTCATGTTTTGTAATTTTTTATAATTACTTGATGAAGAGAAGATAATATAAGTAATAAAAGGCCAATAACATTCACATGTAATTATCAAGTAAGATAAATCTACTCTAAACTACAAGCATATTGATATCTCAACAATATCAATACACCGATGGAGAGTCAACACGTGTGGCATTGACTTGTAGCCTGTAGTAAAACATGAACGCCGACCAAAGGAAGGAGCACTAAATTATGAGAATTGAAACGGTGAAGGTTCTAATGGCTACACAACAGATAGGATGAAGAAATGTTTTGGGCTCATAACCCACATGTCTAATATTGAGACCAATAGAAATATGAAAATGAAAAAACCCCTAGTTTTTTTTTTTATCATCAAGTGGTATCATAGCACAAAAGAATCCTGCATGTATTCTGGATGAGAAGTAGTGGAAGAAGGTAAAAGTGATTGAAGATCTAGTAAGAGATTTGTTTTCTATGTTTAGGTTACAACAAAGGAAGGTGAGAATATTTGCAACATCCTAGAGAAAGGAGTGATCGTAGGGTTCCAGAGAAGAGAACCAAGAATATGCCAAAAGTATAAACTCAAGAGAAATTTTGGTGAGGTATCATATAAAAAGAAGAGAGACTTATTGTTGTAGAGGCTTGTTGCCTTCATGAGTTAAAGTTATTACAAGAAGACTAGATGCATATAACCAGGATGTTATAGACATTTTTGTGCCTTACATCATTGAGCATGAAATGTCCATAATCTAAGGGATCCAAAGTCCCTAAACATGTTGTTCCTACCCCTAGAGGAACAAGGCAAACTAACCACAGCAATTCACAGAAGTTCTCCACCAGAAAACACTCAAAAACAAGCCAATTCTGGATCATGTCAACTGCTCCACTGAGCATCTGCGCTGAATGTCAACTGCTCCACTGTCTACCTGCGTTGAATGTCAACTCCAACAAAGGCTACCTACGCTGAGCGAGTTTGGACAAGTGGCAGAGTCATTCCTCAAGGTGTCAATGCCCAGGAAGCTTCCAAAATGACACTTGGGTCAAGGAATTCGACTGGTGATGAGTAAGAGGTTCCAAATCTCCAAGTGGAAGCAAGAACCTCCAAGTGGACTCAAGAACTAAGAGAGGGAGAGGACACTAGTCAGTTTCATACCAGCCTCAAGCTGACTCATCCTCTCTCCAAAAGATCTATATATAGATCTCTCCTCCATGGGAAGGGGAGGCTGGAATTTTGTTATTGCAAAGAATTGCTGTTGGTTTGAGACTGGATCATTGGGTGCTTAATGCTTTGAAGGGAGCTGAAGAAGGAATTCCATTCTGCTGGGAAGGAGATGCTGGATTGGAGCCCTATGGGTTGTATCTCTTCCTGAACCCTGTTACTTATCAATAAAGCTATCTTGGTTTGCTCCTATATACTGGTGTATTTGTATGATTGCATTAGTGTATTTGATTTACTTCTAATCCTGAATCATTTATGAATATGAATATATGCCTTTGTGTTATGTTCTTCTCTTGTCGCAAGTAGCTGTTCTCTTGTCACAGGTAGCTGTTCTCTTGTGATCTCGTGGAATCAAGTAGCTGTTCTCTTGAGCAAGCGAGGAGGCAAGTAGCTGTGAACATCCAAAGAGAAGAGGATCTAGATCGAGGGACAACCGGAAGACAACGGTAAGTCTACCAATCTCCCCTCTTTCACATTTCATAAAGGAAGAAATCATAGTAGCTGTATTCGTTTGTTGCTAAGGCGCTGTCACACCTTAGGTGGATAGGATCGTCCTGCATAGGCATTTTTCCCCACAACAAATTGGCGACTCCTATTTCTTCATCCGGATTATCATCTGGTATTTCTTATGTTCAAACTCAACAAATTGATCCAATGTGTCTTCAAAGGCCAATCTACCCTTTAAGTACTGGATTGCTACCATATGGAGGACAGTATGCCTTTTCATTGTTTCCCCCCGGAGAACAACCATATGGGAGTTTACAACAAAGTTCAGGTCAAACTGGAATTACATCCAGCGGATGGGTACCAATACTGCCTCAACAACCAAGGGTTGCATATTCAATGCAACCAGTCCACCCTGTGTCGAATGTTGCCACTATACCTGGTATGGTGATTGCGTCGCAAGTACAAGCGCTACCTGTGGCATGTCAACCCCAAGTTTCTCAGGTTGCCATACAACAACCCCTTGTCTCGACAACTCAATCGCAACCTCCGGTTAGTGCCTCCTTATCTGGAGCGACTCAGGCTCAAACAAGTACTATGACTCCTCATCTTGGTCAATCATCCAATATTGGACAACAGCAAATGGTCCAACAACCACAGCTGGTTCAAACTCATCAACCCCCATTCCAGCAATCATATCCAGGACCTGAGCAACAAGTCTTTGTAAGTAATGGGCAATCGCATTTCCAAAGCGGTAATCAACAACCATATTATAATGGTTATGCCCATCAACCTTGTCAAAGTTGCCAGCATCAAATACATTATGCTGGTATGCAAAGACCCACTGCTCAGGCGATTCCATCTTATCCTGGATATGCTTCGCCTAACCTGAATCAACAGTTTCCCCTTGTAGCAACTCTAGAATTACCAGATCTAAACCGGCTGACGAATGATCCAATTGCTTATGCCCCTTGGTGGCCAGCAATTCCGCATAAACTTCCGTCAGATATTCCTAAATTTAATGGAAATCTGGGTGAAGATCCGTCGAATCATGTGATGACATTTCATCTGTGGTGTTCATCAAACACCCTGAATGATGATTCGATAAGACTTCGCCTTTTTCAGAGGACGTTAACGGGTCCAGCGGCAAAATGGTATATTGAATTGCCTAGAGCTTCGTTCGACAATTTCAGTACCTTAGCCACGACTTTCTTAACCCATTTTCAATTGCCAATAAGGTATGAAACGAGAACGGAACTCCTAACCAACTTCAAACAGACAACGACCACTCACATATCTGATCATATACATGAGTGGCGACGTCGTCGTAGGATGGTAAAAACGTACGTTCCCGATCAGCTATTAGCTGAATGGTTTATCAAGTCATTACTTCCTGCCATCACGGAAGATGTGGCAAAGGGGGGAGTCGTAACGGAAGAGCAAGTCATCGCTCCTGCGCAATATCTAGACTTAGTTTACACTCAGTCCGGCACGCTCTACGACAAAATACCTGATGCCCCTAGACCGGAATTCTCAATTCCTCCTCCTCCTAAATCAAACAATGACTCTCATGCCGGCGATGGCGTGATTGGCGCAACAGACATGAAATCGACAAAGGCTATATCTAAAAAGACCCGTAAGATTTCCGGTCAAAATGCAAATGAGGAACTTCTTGCCTCGGAAGTAAATGCCGTGTCGGACGACAAGAGCAAACAACTGAAGCAACCAGGGGGCAAGAAGAAAAAGAAAGGGAGAAAAAGGAAACCCCCTATGGGGTGTCATATATGTGATGAGGATCATTGGACAGCAGATTGTCCATACAAAGCTAAGCTTAAAAGATTATTTAAGAGTTCGAAAACCTCAGCTGTGTTGACTGATCCGTTTCCAAGCCCGGGAACCGAACTGGTTGATAATCAAAATGCTTCCCGATCCCAAGTGCTTATGTTGTCTGTATCAAAGCAGCAAAATGATGCTTTGACGAGGAATAAAGATTACAGGAATCCAAAGCTGTCGAACAACAAGGCTAATGAACAACCTAGTAGTTCGAAAACAACTTTGACCGAAGTTGTGCCACCCATCGTTCCTGAGCCAATGATAAAGTCGCAAAAGGGAGCAGTACACAAATCGACATTTAATCCTTGTGCGAAAATAGCACAGATAGAGGACCTGGCCCAATCGCCGTCTGCTATGTCGACACTTGAGGTACCGCTAAATTGCCTCTCCCAAGAGCAAGCTTTATTATCAGCAATAGGTGGGGTTGACCCAATGGATTCCAATCTTGTATCCTTTGACCACAAAGGGTACGATCCTCAGTTACCAGCTCAATTAGCTTTCCTTGTTCAAGTGAAAGCCCTCAACAAAACTGTTCACCGAACGATTATTGATGAGGGGTCATCTACATGTATTATGTCGATGAGTTGCTGGAAAACTTTAGGATCTCCAACCTTGTCGTGATCTTCGACGACATTAAAAGCATTCAACGGAAGGACATATACCCCATATGGTATCCTAAGTAACTTGAAAGTTGAACTGGGGGGGAAAACAGTAGAAATTGATGTTGAAGTAATCGACGGAAACCTTGATTACAGCATCCTACTGGGAAGGCCCTGGATATATGCCATGGCCGCAGTTGTGTCGACCTACTTCAGGAAGATTGCATTTCCCTTCCAAGGAGGAATTACAATCGTCGACCAACAAACATTTCTCCCCAACAGTTCACAAGTTATGGGAAGCGTTCCAATGATCCATGGAAGCAATCATTCGCTCCAAAATATCGGAGTAGGTCTCCTAAAAGACCCTACCTTAATGGGTACTTTTGCCCTACCGCCTCCGAGTAATCTGGCGGAAGTGGCCACAGTGGAATATGAAACCTTCTATATCTAATGGATTTGGACTTCGAGGATGGTTCTTATCTCATGTCAACCTCGTTAAAAAACGAAACAAGGAGTCAGGAGGATAGTTCTTTTACTGTGTCAACCTCATTAAAAAATGAAACGAACCCCTTTCCAAATCTCAAAGGTAAACCTTCATTCCAACCACTGAGTTGAATGCAATGAAGCTTGGGGGGCATGCACCTCGATTTGCGTTATTATGCTGGGGGCATGCAAACTTATCAACGAGCAGTTTTAGCATAAAGTTCATGCTCGTTAAAAAAAATAAACACAAGATCCGAGCAGTTTTAACGTGGAATTCATGCTCGTTAAAAAATAAACATAAGCTTGAGCAGTGTTTTGGCGCATTCAAGCTCTTTAAAAAATGAACCCATTACCTGTAAAATAACCATTGTGTACGTAACCTTATCAGCCATAAAAGCCTTGGTCATGTTTGCACTGTCACCTCCACCTTTCATTTGGCCGATCGTTTACCTCCATATGATTGTTTACCCATTTTGAGGAACAGCTGCAAAGAGTGATTTCACCTAGCCATCCTTGTGACATTGCCGTGATTGGAAAATTCCAACCTGTACTTGGAATCTGCTGCTATCCCTGTTTATCACTCGTTCCTCAAAAGACGAGTCTTCTTTAAGCTCTTTTCAACTGACTCGTAAAATATGAAAAGATTGCCGAGTTTTAGCCTTCCAGCTCGTTAAAGGACAGGAAGAGCTATCCCTCCTCTAGATTTTAATCTTTTTGGACCTGAGGGATTATTGCACAAAAAGATCGAGCGCTTGTTTTGTTCGGCTCGTTAAAGATATCGAAAACTCATCCCTTCTGTATTGTTTTATACTTTTTCGGACTTAAGGGATTAGATGACGAAAAAGGAATTTTGGAGTTAACTTTATTTATCTTTTCAAACTCTCTAAAAATGAAAAGAACCGAGTTATCCTTGTCGTTAGACTCGTTAAAATTATTAAATAGCGACAAACTTATCTTTAGACGAGAACGAGTTTCACTATCGCTAAGCTCGTTAAAACATAGCGATGGGCTTGCCCGAAGGGTAGGTTATAGAACAAGCATATGTTATCCTCCTCAAGATTGACAAAAATAAAGAGGTACTGGTCAGCAATGACTGGGGAAAAATTGGGAAAAATCAAGAAAACTTTGATGGTAGCAGGTCGCTCTTGAACATGACACTTTTCCTCCGTACCACAGTCGGGTTGGGTTGTTTCATTCACCGGTCACATCACCATGGTCTCGCCATACCATCCATATTTGGGGTAATGCTACCGATCCATCACATCAGTGTCGCCATGTGTTCAAGAGAAGTCGTTCAGAAAGAGTCAACCGGGTCCCATCCACTGCCATACATTATCCTTCATCCATTCATGACCGCCACCCTAAATCATATGTCACAGATCGTTTTCACCTCCATTAAAATCATTAGCTCCGTTCCGTGTCACTGATGTGGGATTCATCAAGGCCCTCCTTTGATGGATTGCTTCTTGTCGACATCAACTCATTATCCAGGAAGTTGATCTAGGAACAACCCCTTCAGTACTTTGAAGCTTGCATGCCTCAATGGCAAGTTTCTCACTTCCGGCGACAGGTATACATCAATGACCTTCGACCAGAAGATTTTGCGTGGTGTTCGACGCCAATTCCTTTATTCACACCACGTGAATTGTACTGCAGTACCTTGAGGGTCATTATCATTATCGATGATTCCTCTCGTGCTTGTTAACGGTTTACATCATTGACCGGTAATCAAGCGATGTCTTTCCATGTTCGACTTCAGCGCAATTCTCACATGGATCGACTTGTACTTAGAGTAAAGATCGAACGAGTTTGAAGACCCCGGATCTAGTTTCATCCATCCGAGCTGCGATATATATTCAGGAAAAATAAAGACATTTGACATGTACATCATTGCAGCAGATGATCATCCTACTCAAAGGATGATAATTTCACCAAAATTATCAGTCTACCATCAGACGATCGTCTGTTCTATGTATGAAAATGAATTTATAAAGCTGAGCATGGGAATGCCCGCCTCAGCTAGATCATGAAAGCAGTATGAATCATAATGTATTGTATTGTATTTTATTACAGGTCTCCTCCTAGCAGATGGATGAACTTCGGACCCTCCTAGATAAAGCATTTCACCCGATAAACGGCCTCATACTTTAGGGGGCAACTGTTATAGACATTTTTGTGCCTTACAGCATTGAGCATGAAATGTCCATAATCTAAGGGATCCAAAGCCCCTAAACATGTTGTTCCTACCCCTAGAGGAACAAGGCAAACTAACCACAACAATTCACAGAAGTTCTCCACCCGAAAACACTAAAAAACAAGCCAATTCTGGATCATGTCAACTGCTCCACTGAGCATCTGCGCTGAATGTCAACTGCTCCACTGTCTACCTGCGTTGAATGTCAACTCCAACAAAGGCTACCTACGCTGAGCGAGTTTGGACAAGTGGCAGAGTCATTCCTCAAGGTGTCAATGTCCAGGAAGCTTCCAAAATGACACTTGGGTCAAGGAATTCGACTGGTGATGAGTAAGAGGTTCCAAATCTCCAAGTGGAAGCAAGAACCTCCAAGTGGACTCAAGAACTAAGAGAGGGAGAGGACACTAGTCAGTTTCATACCAGCCTCAAGCTGACTCATCCTCTCTCCAAAAGATCTATATATAGATCTCTCCTCCATGGGAAGGGGAGGCTGGAATTTTGTTATTGCAAAGAATTGCTGTTGGTTTGAGACTGGATCATTGAGTGCTTAATGCTTTGAAGGGAGCTGAAGAAGGAATTCCATTCTGCTGGGAAGGAGATGCTGGATTGGAGCCCTATGGGTTGTATCTCTTCCTGAACCCTGTTACTTATCAATAAAGCTATCTTGGTTTGCTCCTATATACTGGTGTATTTGTATGATTGCATTAGTGTATTTGATTTACTTCTAATCCTGAATCATTTATGAATATGAATATATGCCTTTGTGTTATGTTCTTCTCTTGTCGCAAGTAGCTGTTCTCTTGTCACAGGTAACTGTTCTCTTGTGATCTCGTGGAATCAAGTAGCTGTTCTCTTGAGCAAGCGAGGAGGCAAGTAGCTGTGAACATCCAAAGAGAAGAGGATCTAGATCGAGGGACAACCGGAAGACAACGGTAAGTCTACCAATCTCCCCTCTTTCACATTTCATAAAGGAAGAAATCATAGTAGCTGTATTCGTTTGTTGCTAAGGCGCTGTCACACCTTAGGTGGATAGGATCCTCCTGCATAGGAATTTTTCCCCACAACACAGGAGGTTATAAATTCTTGTACCTTAGGAGTTTGATGTAGGAGCATCAACCCACCTCTAGAAAATCAACAAAAAAGATGAGCTTAGTGAAAGAATACGTGCCATGAGGATCATAATATTTCCTCGAATGCATTGATTCTTCTTAGTTTCTAGGGATCGTGAACTCTTTTAGGGATTATGTTGAGAAATTTATGGAGAAAATCATGGATCTGAAGTGATCCATGACAGTGTATTTTCTTTTATAAAGTGTAGCCTTCGAGCATTGAAAAGAGACAAACATTAGATAATGAACATGCCCACCAGGGCATCATGTAATAATATAATGATTAATGTAATGAAGTTTCATTTCTGTGTATTCTATAATTTTGGTGTGAATTCACTATGATAAATTCTTGTTAATTTGGAAAAGAATTGTTAGGTACTTTCACCTATTTCTTGACTTCAACCCTGATCAGAGGTTTCATAGTTTATTATTTATAGTGGTTTTCGCGTTGTAGCTTTTAATGTTGGTCATAGCTTCTAGTGCTAGTGATATTTGTACATCCAGATTATGAGTGCATTTGAGTAGGGGAGTATGGGAGATTGACCACGAGTTTGTTTGAGGAAGAAGTGCGATATTACATGAGCCACACACTTGGTGATCAACTACTATACAATGGGCTTAGAAGAAACTAGAACAATTGTTGAACAATACAAATTCTTCCCTTGTGAGTAGCATATTTGTTTGATCCAATTATTGCAATTTGGTGGCTGTTGAGCGTTACATCATGGAAAAAAAATGAATTTACTGGAATTGCCAAGGGTGTAGGCTTATGGAGCTCAAGAGTGGATTGAATCATATTTGGAGGTATGAGTATGTTGAAGGAGGGTCAACACATGTGGTTTTCACTTGCATCCTGTAGTAAAACTTGAACACTAACCAGAGGAAGGAGCATTAAATTATGAGAATTTATATGGTGTGAGTTTTAATGACTACATACTGGATAGGACAAAGAAAGTTTTTGGTATCATAACCCAGAGGTCCAAGATCAAGATGAATAGGAAAAATGAAAAAATACAACCTCGATTTTGTTATCATCAAAAAATTGTAAGAAGTTCTAAAGTGTGATTATGCCATGTTCTAGCCCATATCAAAACAATAATTGACATGCAACCTTACCATCATTGCACCTAAACAAGGGAAAACACCATTAACACATCACACCACACCAAAACTATTCATTTTTCCATGACACTTTAGAATCAGATTTATGTCTAAAAACACGATCATAAACACACTGAAATACCCTCAACCTACTAGCACTTTGCATAGTGGAAATATTTAGCAATGAAATCAATTTAGTGCACATAGATATGAACCCAATGCTTTATTATTTTATTACTTCATTAATAAAAGAATCACGAGACACTCGTACTAGGTATCATGTCACTCGATCTCTCATACAAGCAATATACGTAATATACAACTAAGGCTTGTAGTCTGCAACATCATATCTATAATATGACCATAAGAACTAGACAAGAACAAACATTTAGCTTACTTCCTAAAGTAGATCAACCATTTTGCTCTTGTTTTCCTTCAAATATGGCAAGTCCTTTATGTCCTATTCGCATAAAGAGTACTGCTACTCCAATACCTTGAACTTAGTTTCTCACGAGGTCCTCTGTTGCTTTAGATTTTCTTGCACACATCACCTCATCAAATATCCCTTCACATAGTGACAATGCTTCTCCAATATCACTGTTCACATGCTTCAAATAATTTACCTTGCCTTAGTGATATTCCACTTCAAATAAACTAAACATAGGCCCAAATAGTCTGCCCTCTAATATGATGCTCCTCCTCCAATATCACTATATGTAGGGTCTTCAAAAAATATCCCTCACGATTATTTGACCCTTCAATAACTGTACTTAGGGTTCCATCAATAATCCCTCACACAACAACTTAGTTTCTCATGAGTCACTATACTTGGGGTGCATAAAACCATTGTCCAAACCCGCTTGTTGAATATAATCCTATCTAATAAAAAATTATAGTCATCTACTTGAAAACTAAGCCACATACCTTTTCAAGGATCTATAAACAATCTTAAAAAGTCACGGCCCTATGACACTCTTCCTGAGGTTACTTGGCCTTGAAACTTGCTTCTGCAGTACTTCAGATTCAGACTTCAGGTACTATCCTCACTACCTATATGTATACCTCACTTCACAACACTTTAGCCGTCTGCACATTACTTAGATGAGGCTTGGATCTCACTTCTAATATACCCCAGGCCTTGCAACCTTACTGTTCATTAATTCCAAGGGTCCCAACCCTCTTTAACACACAAAAAACCACTCAGCCCTATTCACATGTCCAAAACCACAAAAATGAACACATTCAACTCCACAAAAAGCTTACTCTAGACCCAAAGTATACTCAGCCTTCTTACCAACAAATTTAGCACAAGAAAAACCATACAATACTCATTTTCAGTTGTGGCTTCTCCTGATGTTTGACATCCTAATAATAGGCTTGTTCTCTCCTTAAATTAATTTCTCTTGGATATAACCCTTCACACACACCACGACAACCTTTCTCCTTGGATATCACCCCTACAAAACCCTTCTTGGCCTCTTCTATAGGTCTAATTCTCCTCGGCCTTATTTCAAACCATATGCAGTCTTATAAACTCTTCTATCTGTCTTCCCATTAGGTTCGCTTCCCTTCATAACTTGGCCTAAGATATTTCTAAGTAATGTAGTAGGTCCTGAGGGAGATCAATTCTACTATCTACAATATACCATGCCTTTCAGCCTTCTTTTCCCACTTATATAGGGCTTCAACCCTCTCCCACATAATAGATTAGACTTGGCCATCTTTTAGGCATTCCTCCATAGGTTTCTCGATTGCTTAAGAACTGCAAAATATTGCCTCCAAGCTGAGTAGACTCAACCTCCTTTACATAACTAGAACATACCATATTGTATCCTCTTCTTGTTGCAACTTTCTAAGGTTCATGAGTTCTTCTTGGCTAGATCTTCTTCTTGAGAATGAGTTTCCATCTTGTGTTTTGAGACCTCATCTTAGGCCTCTCTTATTTATACTTTTCTTTTGGTCACTTAGGAATCCTCTAGATTAGGGTTTTCACTTCTTTGAACTTAAGAATAAATGATTATTTTATCTTTTGGTCCTAAACCCCATCTTGGGTCTAAACCCCCATTTTGGGTTAATCTTCCAACAAAAAAATTATTGTGGGTGTTGATTTTTACTTGTAGATTCAACAAATTATGTGATATGCTAAAACACAAGACAAGAATCTAATATACTCTTAAGCAAAAACCAAAATTGACTATCTATATTGTATTAACTAGAAGATTTGAGAAGAAGATACAATTCTTGTTCAACTCAAACAATTCCTGCATCAGTACAATATATCTCTCTACCTCATAACCC
Organism: Pinus tabuliformis; assembly: GCA_031772625.1. Lineage (NCBI taxonomy): Eukaryota > Viridiplantae > Streptophyta > Pinopsida > Pinales > Pinaceae > Pinus > Pinus tabuliformis. The sequence continues at coordinate 160,132,598 of CM062808.1, forward strand.
AACTCAAGCCAACACTTAGGCAATTCTTCTCCCTACCAAGCCCCTACTTCCTTGCACAATTCCTGAGAGAATTAGCCTGTATTTAATTGGGAAATCCACTCTCTATAACTGTGAAATCCAAACATAAGTCTTCAACTGATTGCATGCACGATCTATAAAATTCAGAAAATTATACAACTAATAGTACACTTTCCCTGAACTCTAATCTCAACTGGGTCTTCCTTCGAACTGATATGCATGAGCTATTTACTTGTGAATCTTGAATTAACTAGCGTGGTACTGGTGAGTCACTAGTGCACTACTCCACTATTACACCTCCTACTAGTTCCTCCAAGAGTTGGAACTAGTTTAACTGACTATAACTCAGTTAGACTAAGTTATTTAATTACAATTCAAAAGTACTCAACTCAGGCCCCTAAAATTTAGGGATTATTCTACCTGACTCTAGATATACTTTCAACTCGAATTTTCTAAGTCAATTAAGTCAATTTAACTTAATTAACTATTACAAGTTGCTATGAGAATAGAAGTTTGATTTAATTCACAATTTAATTCAAGGACAAATTAATTTAAAATTTATTGTTGTTATTTTTAACACTCCCTCTCAATAAGAAAGGGATTATCTGCTACCCCAATCTTGTCTCTGTAAAACTCGAATTTTCATCTTAACAAAGCCTTTGTCAAAATATCTGCATCATGCTCCTGTGTGGGAATGTACTCCAACAACATAATTATCCTATGCACACAATCTCGAAGATGATGATATAGAATATCAATATGCTTAGATTGATCATGAAAAAATGGATTTCCAGAGAGTTTGATACAAATATGATTTTCACAGTAAATCACAGTTGGATCCATCTATTGACCAAACAAACCAACCATAATCTTCCTCATCCAGGTAGCCTCACAATCTGCTTGACTAGAAGCCATGTACTCTGCCTTTGGTGAACTTAGTGCAACTGATCTATGTTCCTGCTGTACCAAGAAACAACTTCTGACCCAATACTGAAGATCCCTCCTAATTTTCTCTTTCTGTTGAATGAAATCCCTACCCAATATGCATCAATGAAGCCTTGAAGCTTCACTCCCTCTGTCCATCTGTACCATAAACCATACTGAGTAGATACTTTGAGGTATCTCAACACATGCTTGGGTGTGTTCCAATACAGTTTGGTCAACTTAACGATCTCTTTACTTGTCTCATAGCTATGTGACGAAGTAACACCTTTCCTTTACTAAAGATCACATCATAGCCTCTATCCTCCAACATGGCAACATATACCTATTTCTTCTTCAAACCAGGAACATACATAACATCTCACAAAGTGAGGAGAGAACCTAAATCCCTCTGAAAGGTAACTGTACCAATCCTTGTAGTGCTATACCTTCCGTTATCACCCATCTCAATATGCATCTGGAGATCCTTCTCCTCCAAGTTACTAAAGAGATCTTTGTTACCAGTCATGTGGAAAGAATCTCCATTGTCCAAGTACCATACACTACCCATCATCTATGACACCATACAAGTGATGAGGGTAATGTCCTATTTGAATTGTGAGGCAAGAGCCTCACTTTCTGCTCCTCTTGAGGGCTTCTCACTGATGTTATTGAGTGATCTGGATCTCTTCAACTATCAAAATTATCCAATATCTTTTACTTCTATGATGTTAATATAATTGCATTTAAAAGAGCATAAAAGAACCACATGTGCATGCTTAAACAAGAGGAAATATAATGACAATCAACAAACCAATAACACAACACATTTATAACGGAGTTCACCTAGTGTGGGTTACGTCTTTGGGCCCGGTGTCAAGAGTGTGGATGTCGCTTCATTGAATGATGCAAATGATGATGATGTACATGGAATATTCTTTCTCATAACAAAGACATATACCCTCAACAATAGTGGCTTGTCTCTCCACGAGACGTTCTTCCTATAGGAACTCTCACTCAAAATGGGTTTTCCTTTAGCATGAAAAGCTAATACATTTTAACAATAACGTGGAAAAAAAATTCCCTCGACATAGTGTTACACAGGGATCTACATAATAAGACATCATCTCAGAAAAACAAAAGGACACATAACATCATTGCATCATATACCTCCATGTTCGAAGATGGACAAAAAATGAAAAGCTTTGGTACTAAAACAAACTGCACCATTGAGGCGATGAATGGTATAAAATTGACTGTCAACTCGTCCAATTTTTACACCGTCAAAATCTGGGCCCTCGGGAATCATGAATATTCCCCCAAAGATTCCTTCTTGAAGATCACTGGAAACTATGTTGCTCGAATGAAAAATATGAGCATATTACTACGCACCCTGCTAAATTATGTGAAGAATGAGTATAAATTCAGCTACATTTCGACACTGGAAAAATTCAGCCTCTAAGGAAATCTTTAAGATTCCACAATATTCTTCAAAGATTTTTTGCCATTGGGCACCTAAATTTCCATTGCTTAGATGGAGATTCTGACAGTAAGACTGGACTTCTGGTGAGAAACGTGCAAAAATAACTATAAACACGTCAAATTCTTTCACTGTAAAAATTTACCTTCCAAAAAATCTTTTCGGCATCTTGAGATTCTTGTGCATCAGGGTTCCGCCCGAGATGGTTCCACTAGCTTGGCGCGCTTCTCCGTTCGACAGGTGTACTGCCCTGTCTAATGAAACATTATGTACATATACCATTGCGTCGGTGGATTTAATAGTTTGTTTTCCGTTGATCTGTTGGTAAAATGATAAGTTTAGGTTGTGGTAGGTTTGAGGATCCAATTCCTACCTAATCAATTTTGGAGCGCATTTTTCAAATACAACATTTGGCGGTTAATGTTTTGTTTGTAGCATGATCACATTACTTAAGAGACGGTTACATATCACGTTGAATCAGTGGTCCACGATTAATACTTTGCTTTTTAACGCGGCTTTGGTCATGACAGTTTTGGAACATAACCGTTTGAGTTTTTTTTTAAAAAGGGAGGGGCTAGTTCCCAAATAGAAGTTTAATCAGGCCCTCTTTTTTGTTACATTATACATATCAGAACAAGCTGATAATTTGTTACATTATACATATCAGAATAAGCTGATAAGGGTCACATCACAGCCATCAAATCAACCAGAATATTCCATCATCGGCCGAATATACGCCAGCATCCGTAGCGCTGCAGGAATCAGTCGTGGTTAGGGTGCGTGAAATCGACTGCCCCGACCACTAGGTCTTGCACTCATGTGCAAAAATAACTGTTTGAGTTGTTATACAATACATCATATATTTATATGGTTTCAAATCTTATCAATCGATTCGTTTAATGTTGACCTCAAAATTATTTCATTTGTATTTGGTTTTGATTTGTTTTGATTTTATACGTTATAACAACATACTGCATTCTTTTTTTAATATATCCGTTGAAAAGTTTGTTGGTTTAATATGGATCTTTTTTATTTTTGTTTTTATATAGTTATATTAAACTATATATTAAATGACTTGTTTTTATTTTATACGTTATAACAAATACCCCATTCTCTTTTTAATATATTCGTTTGAAAAGCTTTTTAATATGGATTCTTTTGATTTTTGATTTTTAGTTATATTAATAATTATATATTAAATGATTTTGTTTTATAGGAGATCTTTTAATATATATTTTTTGTTATCTTATGTGTAGGGTTAGGAGTAAATGATAGCGCGTCATGTATTAATGGTTTAGTGGCCATTTGGGTGTTACATATGAAGAGTGAGTTTCACATCTTTATGTTGAAAACTTATGTTGATAATAAGGTGGTTATACGGGCTCGGATTTGAGTGTTGTTTGTGCCATTGGGTTCGTATCGACGAGCTCTTCATCTTGATGTTATTTTTGTTGGGATTCAAGAACTTCAAAAATTGAATTTTTCTAGAGCCACTAGGACCATTGATCAGGCACTTTGTAGAAAAATGTCCTAACTCATGAGAGTGAAAACACTTGACTTTTGACATGTTTTTATTCTTGCCACCATGACAAGAATATGATTTGGAATGGGATTCCTTCCCCTTCTCTTTCTTTGCCTTACCCGCAAAGGCATAATCCTTCTCATCATCAGTCTTTGATGAGGATTCATCTCTGGTGTTCCTCTGAATCTCTTCTTGTACCAAATATGACCACAACCGTTCCCAATCTAGTAGCTTCTCCCTCCCATTAATCGATTCCTAGTAATTGTGCCAGCTCTTGGGAAGTCCTAGAAGAGCTAGGCTCACCATATCGTCTTAGGAAATGATATGAAATGACCATACATTAAACTGAAATAGAATTGATTAATGTTATCAGTGAACCAAATGTTAACTTAAAGTGCTTTAACTATGAGAACTGATCGAAAAGGAATGAATTAATGACATAATTGAAACATAAGCAAGATACAAAAAAATGTGAAAAGCAACGAAAACAAAGCGATACCAGAAAGCAAGATTGACTATAGCGTTCATCCCTGATGGACTATGTATACGGGTCTGCTTTCAAGATGGGCATACGCTTTATTAGGATTGAATCCAAGGAGATCGATTACACAACAAATTAACCAAACTGATTGTCCACATAGGCACATCTAGTCACTGTTAAAATAAATCTCTCTGAATTAGCTTTCCAATGCTTATCATGGTTCCCAATTCTGACTCTGGATCCTCATGTTACATTGAAAACAAAACTGCCTATGTCCTCCAAAATCTACACACAAAACTCTAAAATCACTCCCTGATTCTCCATGAGTAAAAGAATGAATTTATAGAGTTGAAGGTTCAGTTTCGAGCTTCCATGGCCAAACATAGCATTTGGTTGAGCATTAACCATCATGTGGTCTCAGTCTTATCACTAGAGGACATCTTAGTACCTAGTCACATGGTGGTTTAATTAAAATAGACCAAAACTCAATGAAAAACCCAAAAATAAACTTTAGGTTATAATAGCCCAGTGGCGGTCATGGTAACTGCGCATAAAAAGTGATTGTTTCCATGTGAACAGTTGCGTTCTAACCGCAGGTTGCCACCCAGTGGTTGCTGCCTAGTAGTTCGATTGCGACTGCTGTGTTCACATGCTACAAACCTTCTACGGTAATGTTACGTCCACTTGGCTTCTATTTCAACGCCATGGTTAGTTGACGGTGCAATGGACCTCCTGTTCACATGTAATAACTCTGCTACGGTTACCACTGATCCACTATGGTTGCAACTATAACCGTTAACTGCTACATGCTCACATGTGTTCATTGCTGCAGTCTCGCTGCGGTTAATACTTGCGGTTAGGGACTGTGGGTTTTTGTTATAAAGTTTTTACAATGCAATGTATTTACACCATGGCTGAAAGTTTTAGACTTTAGGTTTAATGCATTTTGTAATGCATTTTTTTTTTTTTTTTTTTTATATAGGTTAATGGGTTTAGATGTATTAGGCTTTAGGACTTGGCTTTATTTTTAGGACTAGTACTTATGTTAATGCATCACTTTGATTTTGATACAAAAACCCATGTACACCTCTTCATCACAAAGCGACATTTGTCAACATCACATGACGACAGACACATGTCGACAACCAAACCTCGGTGGAACTGACGATAAACACATGTCGACAACTAGGTACAAAACCATATCCTTCGAACATCATGAACCATCACTCATTGACATTACCGACAGAACTGAAAATCAACACCAGATAACCTGAACCATAAACATCACTGTCGAAGTTGAAGATACCAGAAACTAAATGATGACGACGAATACTAGCTAAGTTGATAAAGCTCAAGACCTCATCGATTATGATCATTTAAAGACCACTTCGACTTTGAACCACTGAATATTTCGCTCATGTTGGACTGACGAGATCCTCCTGGATCAATCCTCTCCACTTGAAAGATTTTGGACCATAAAAGTTTGACTAGACCGATAGCAGGTGAGGGTAGATCTCCCTCACTCTCCACCTTTCCTTGATGATGTACCAATACATTCGATCAACCACCTGAAAGAGATGACCGTGATGATGTTGATCATGGCACATTTTGAATCTGTGAATTGTTCCATCCATCTGCAATATGCACAACTTGCGAAGATGGTTAAACAAATTGTTATGAACATGGCAGTTGACTTATTTCCATGAAGTACCATGAATTAGTGATTCATAAACATCTTTGAAAATAATCTCTACAGGATATTGTTCAATGCTATTGACATGTATTAACAATCTATTTTGTGGAATAATAGAAACATTCAAATACATTCTTGACCTCATACCAGCTACTTGACTTGAGATACTTTCCGGATTCCTAATTACTAAGTGAACTTGCTGCAATAAACCCATCAAATGTAGTGCGAAAACTGCTGCAACTTCGTTTGATTTTGAAAGTATTGAAGTGGTTGTTATTTGTTTGAATCACTATTTCCTCATTCATTAAATGATATCTCCATTGATTAACACTTTCCCTTAATGCATAAGCTTCCCTTTTATGTACTGAATACTTTGACACTTTTTTATAAAAGGCTTTGATATGAAAACAACCAGGTTTCCTCTCCACTTGAAAAGAGGCTTCAAAACTATTTGAGACATGAAATGGTGATACAATACAAGAGAAATGTAACATTAACTTTCCCCAATACTAACCTGCCTCCCATAACTTATAACTCTCAAACTTGGACTGAAATGATACATTTTGACATTAGGAAGAGGAACTTTGGGCATCAACTGTAACTCATGTTGTATTCCCTACTTATGAGTAAGATGTTTGGGTTCTTTAAATAGAACTTAAACAATTTCTACCTTCTTGACCAAACTATCTTTAAACTGAAACTCACAACCTGAACAAACATCATGTCGATTCTTATGTTTTTCTTTTACACACATGAGTACAAATCTCTTATTTGAACTTATTAATCGCTTCATTTGATTAGCAACAACTAAATTCAAGTGAGTTTTACTTTTATCTTCCTTGACAATAAATTCAACCCTTAAGGTGATATTTATGCTCTATCCTATAAAACACTGCATCATGATCATAAAGATAAGGACTTCCTAAGACAACTCCACATATGTCTATTGGAACCACATCTAGTTCCACTTCATCAATGTAATTAGCTGTAATGGAAAATTTTAATTGACACTTCTTTGTGACTTTTATCTGAGATGATTTATTTAGCCAACCTAATGGGTAAGTTCTTGGATGATTCTGTGTCTCCAAACCCAAGTTCTTAACTAAATGTTTAGATATTAAATTTTCCTGTGATCCACTATCAAACATTGTATCTAACTTTGTGTGCTTATAAGTTATCCTTATGTGAAATAGTTCAAATATTTTATCCTAATTTGAAGGATTTATGTTTTATGAAGGTGCAGTAGTATTAGAACTTGAACCAGTATTAGAAGTTTTACCTATCGAAACTATGGCAGTAATCCTCCTTTCATCACCTAAATCAGAGCCTAGATCTTGTTGGATTGCTGCATTTGCTTTCTTTTCATCCTTCTCCTTAAGGAACTTATTTGGCTTAAGTTTGGGATGAAGTTTCCAACACCTAGATTCACCATGACCGACTCTCTGGCAATGAGAACAAGTAGGTATTTCCTTCTGAGTTGTCACTGATTTCTTTCCCTTCGAATTGTTCTTCCTCTTTCTGTCATTGGAATCCTTGATTTCCAACTCTTTGGATGATTGTGGTGAAAACTTGAATGTCCTACCACCTGATTCAATATGTATGGCTTAAACACACACTTCATCAAAATCATCAGGATTAAACATCAAAAATGTAGGTTGCAAATATGAATGTAAACTTCCAATGTACTTTAATAAAGTTTCACTTGTATCCAATGAAATACCAAGAGCCAATGCTTTCTTTCTGAACTCCTGAGTAAACTCTTGCACACTCTGCCCTTTACCTTGCCTCAAGTGTTGCCAATCAATAACAACTTGCTGCATGTACCCTTAAGGGTAGAATTATTTCGTAAGAGCATTTAAAAACTTAGACCATAAAGAGATGACTTTACATTTCCACTTTACATCTATTTGAGTTTTACTTTCCCACCAGATTAAATATATTCCCCCGATTCTAAGTGTAGCTAACTAAATTTTCCTTTTATCATCAGAAATGTTCTGAATACGAAAATACACTTCTAACTGCTTAATCCAGTTATCTAACTTTTTCAGGATTCATTTCGCTATCATAAATACGTAACTCAAATTTTACATCAAGTTTCAAAAGAGATGTTTTCTTAGGTTTCTTTTATGTTTTAGATTTTGAACTAGAAGAAGAAGAAGAAGATGATGATGATGGAGAGGATGGAGGTTTATCAACCTTTCCTTTACCCTTGTCCTTCTTCGATGTCTTTGAAGAAGAAGCTACATCTATCACTTTCTTATCTTCGTAGAGTTCTCCCAACATCTATTGCATACTCAAGAATGGTTGTTGAAACTGTTCCTCACTCATCTTAGTTTCAGTAGTTTCACCTGCATTAGATCTTCTCATGATCGACTTATGAGCGACTCTTTGCATTCCAATCTCTGAATTGCCTTCTTTAAGAGTCCCTTCTCCACGTCACGACCTTGAGCTGGTTAACATTCACTGGCAAAATTCTACTAACACAACCTGCTTTGACACCAAATTATATGATTTGAAATGACCATACATTAAACTGAAGTAGAATTGATTAATGCCAACAGTGAACCGAATGTTAACTTAAAGTGCTTTAACAGTGAGAACTAATCGAAAAGGAATGAATTGATGACATAATTGAAACATAAGTAAGATGCAAACATAAGTGAAAAGAAGAAAAAACAAAGTGATACCAGACAACAAGATTGATTATGGAGTTCGTCCTTGATGGAATACGTCTCTGGGTTCGCTTTCAAGATGGGCGTCCACTTTATTAAGATTTAATCCAAGTAGGTCGATTACATAGAAAATTAACCAGACTTATTATGCAGTTATGCACTTCTGGTCACTATCACAAGAAAGCTCTTTGAATTAGCTTTACAACGCCTATCACAGTTCCCAATTCTGACTCTGGATGCTCCTGTTACACTGAAAAAAAACTTCCTATGTCCTTCAAAATCTGCACACAAAACTCTAAAATCACTCCTTGATTCTCCATGAGTAAAGGGATGAATTTATAGAGTTAAAGGTTCAGTTTCGAGCTTCCATGGCCAAACATAACATTTGGTTGAGAATTAACCATCATGTGGTCTCGGTCTTATCACTAGAGGACATCTTAGTACCTAGTCACATGGTGGTCTAATTAAAATAAACCAAAACTCAACAAAAAACAAAAAAATAAACTTTAGGTTATAAAAACCTTTTGCCAGTCACGCTAACTGCGCAGAAAAAGTGACTGATTCCATGTGAACAACTGCGGTCTGATTGCAGGCTGCCACCCGGCGGCTGCTCCCTAGCAGTTTCAGTTGTGGTTGATGTGTTCACATGCAACAAACCCGCTACAGTAATGTTACCTCTGCCTGACTTCTATTTCAATGCCATGGTTAGCTGACAGTGTGGTGAACCTCATGTTCAGATGTAATACCTCCACTATGGTTACCACTGATCCACTGTGGTCGCCACTGTAACCATTAACTACTACTTGCTGACATTTGCTAATTGTCGTGGCCTCGTTGCGGTTAATACCTGCGGTTAGGGACTTTGGGTTTTTGTTATAAAGTTTTTACAATGCAATGTATTTACACCATGGACGAAAGTTTTAGACTTTAGGTTTAATTCATTTTGTAATGCATGTTTTTTTTATATAGGTTAATGGGTTTAGATGTACTAGGTTTAGGACTTAGGTTTATTTTTAGGACTAGTACTTAGGTTAATGCATCACTTTGATTTTGATACAAAAACCCATGTACACCTCTTCATCACAAAGAGACATTTGTCAACATCACATGACGACAAACACATGCCGAGAACCAAACCCCGGTGGAATTAACGAAAAACACATGTCGACAACCAGGTACAAAACCATATCCTTCGAACATCATGAACCATATCACCCATTGACATTACTGGCGGAATTGAAAATCAACACTAGGAAACCTAAACCATAAACATCATTGTCGAAGTTGAAGATACTGGAAACTGAATGCTGATGACGAATATTGGCTAAGTTGATAAAGCTCAAGACCTCATTGATTATGATCATTTAAAGACCACTTTGAATTTGAAGCACTAAAGACTCCGCTCATGCTGGACTGATAAGATCCTCCTGGATCAATCCTTTTCACCTTAAAGTTTTTGGACCACAAAAGTTTGACTAGATAGATAGCAGGTGAGGGTAGATCTCACTCACTCTCCACCTTGCCCTAATGATGTACCAATACATTCGATCACCCACCTGAAAGTGATGACCTTGATGATTCTAATCATGGCACATTTTGAATCTATGAATTGTTCCATCCATCTACAGTATGCACAACTTGCGAAGATGATTAAACAACCTATTATGAACATGGCAATTGACTTCTTTCCATGAAGTACCATGAATTAGTGATTCATAAACATCTTTGAAAACAGTCTCTATAGGATATTGTTCAATACTATTGACATGTACTAACAATCTATTTTGTGGAATAACAGAAAAATTCAAAGACATTCTTGACCGCATACCAGCTACTTGACTTGATATGCTTTATGGATTCCTGATTAGTAAGTGAAATTGCTGCAATAAACCCATCAAACTGTAGTGTGAAAACTACTGCAACTTAGTTTGATTTTGAAAGTATTGAAGTGGCTATTGATTTGTTTGAATCATTGTTTCCTCACTCATTAAATGATGTCTCCATTGATTAACACTTTCCCTTAATGCATAAGTTTCCCTTTTATGTACTGGATGCTTTGACACTGCTTTAGAAAAGGCTTTGATATGAAAACAAATAGGTTTCCTCTCCACTTGAAAAGAGGCTTCAAAACTGTTTGAGACATGAAATGGTGATACAATACAAGAGAAATGTAACACTGACTTTCCCTAATACTAACTTGCCTCCCTGTAACTTATAACTCCCAAACTTGGATTGAAATGATACATTTTGACATTAGGAAGAGGAACTTTGGGCATCAACTGTAACTCATGTTGTATTCCCTACTTATGAGTAAGATGTTTGGGTTCTTTAAATAGAACTAAAAAAGTTTCTACCTTTTTGACCAAACTATCTTTAAACTGAGACTCACAACCTAAACAAACATCATGTTGATTCCTATGTTATTATTTTACACACATGAGTACAAATCTCTTATTTGATCTTATTAGTTGATTCATTTGATTAGAGACAACTAAATTCAAGTGAGTTCTACTTTTATGTGCCCTAATAATAAATTCAACCCCATCTTTCTTAAGGTGATATTTATTTTCTCTCTTATAAAACATTGCATCATGATCATAAAGATAAGGACTTCCTAAGACAACTCCACATATGTCTACTAGAATCACATATAATTCCACTTCATCAATGTAATTAGCTGTAATGGAAAATTTTAATCGACATTGCTTTGTGACTTTTATCTGAGTTGATTTATTCAACCAACCTAATGGGTAAGGTCTTGCATGATTCCATGTCTCCAAACCCAAGTTCTTAACTAAATGTTTAGATATTAAATTTTCCTGTGATCCACTGTCAAACATTATATCTATCTTTGTGTGCTTAGAAGTTATCCTTATGTGAAATAGTTCAACTCTTTTATCCTAATTTTAAGGATTTATGTTTGATGAAGATGCAGTAGTATTAGAACTTGGAACAATGTTAAAAGTTTTACCTGTCAAAACTATGGCAGTAATCCTCCCTTCTTCACCTGAATTGGAGCCTATATCTTGTTGGATTGCTGCATTTTATTTCTTTTCATCCTTCTCCTTAAGGAAATTATTTGGCTTAAGTTCAGAATGAAGTTTCCAACACCTAGATTCATCATGACCGACTCTCTGGCAATGAGAACAAGTAGGTCTTTCCTTTTGAGTTGTCGCTGATGTCTTTCCCATCAGATTGTTCTTCCTCTTTCTGTCATTGGAATCCTTGATTTCCAACTCTTTGGATGATTGTGGTGAAAACTTGAATGGTCTGCCACCTGATTCAATATGTATGGCTTGAACACACACTTCATCAACATCATCAAAATTAAACATCAATAATGTATGCTGCAAATATGAATGTAAAATGTCGATGTACTTTAATAAAGTTGTATCTAATGAAATACCAAGTGCCAATGCTTTCTTTTTGAACTCCTGAGTAAACTCTTGCACACTCTGCCCTTTACCTTACCTCAAGTGTTGCCAATCAATAAAAACTTGTTGCATGTACCCTAAAGGGTAGAATTGTTTCCTAAGAGCTTTTAAAAACTTAGACCATGAAGCGATGACTTTACCTTTCTGCTTTACATATATTTGAGTTTCACCGTTAATTGCTACCTACTCACATGTGCTCATTGCCATGGTCCCGCTGCGGTTAATACCTACGGTTAGGGACTGTGTGTTTTTGTTATAAAGTTTTTACAATGCAATGTATTTACACCATGGCTGAAAGTTTTTGACTTTAGGTTTAATGCAATTTGTAATGCATGTTTTTTTTTTTTTTTAGGTTAATGGGTTTAGATGTATTAGGCTTTAGGACTTAGATTTATTTTTAGGACTAGTACTTAGGTTAATGCATCACTTTGATTTTGATATAAATACCCATGTACACCTCTTCATCAAAAGGTGACATTTGTCAACATCACATGAAGACAAACACATGTCAACAACTAAACCCCGGCGGAACTGATGACAAACACATGTCGACAACCAAGTACAAAACCATATCCTTCGAACATGATGAACCATATCACCCATTGACATTACCGGTGAAACTAAAAATCAACACCAGATAACGTGAACCATAAACATCACTATCGAAGCTGAAGATACTAGAAACTGAATGTTGATGATGAATATTGGAGAAGTTGATAATGCTCAAGACCTCATTGATTATGATCATTTAAAGACCACTTCGACTTTGAACCACTAAAGACTCCGCTCATGCTTGACTAAAAAGATCCTCCTAGACCAGGAAACAATAATCCTGGCACTTGCAAGCTCATCATGAAAATGAGTGAACTTGGTCTAGTACTTCAGAATTGTGTCACCCTTCTCCATCTTGATCTTTCTGAGTTTGTCCTTCATTTCCAACTTCCTGTGGTCATTGCTATTTTGAAATAGGTTCATCAATTTATTCCACATTGCAAATGGAGTTTCCTTACCGTGGAGACTCGAGACAATGTGATCTCAAACTCCTTCCAAGATAATCCTTCTTGATTTTGCCACACACTTTCTCGATTCAACCAGATTTTTAGTATCTAATGTTGGTGGCTTAAGATTGTCATGATCTATAAATTCCTTGAGTCCATTGTCTTCCAACACTGTCTTCGCCCTATCCTTCTGTTAGTGTCAGTCTTTCCAGCCTTCCTCCAGTGATCAAATATGCTCTTACAAAGTGATTTTGAAGTGTCAAGGTCAAATTTTGTCATTTCAAAGAGTTTTCAAGCAAAATTTGGTCACTAGGCATTAGGTCTAGGGTTTGCCCAAATGTCAGTCCATGTCATCATTCAGCTGAGTGTATCATCATTCAGAGGGTTGTCATCATCATGTCAGTATCTAATGGGTCATTTTACATCTTGTTCATGCTTCAGTTGTGCCTAGGCAAGCTCATTTCCCTCTCCTAGGGTTTTGAAAGCTAATTTTTCTTGGATGGTAAAATCACCGGCAAAACTTGTTTCCTGATATTCATACACCTTCCCCTATCCTTAAAGTACCTTATCAAACACTTCCCATCCCTTAGATCCACCAAATTCCTCATTTTTGCGCAAACCCTAGTTTCTAGCTACAACCTGGCGATTTTCTAGGTTTGGCCTGTGTTTTGCACTTTTGGACCCCTTCCCCTCACTCAATCACTGAGATTCCACTTTCCCTTGCTTCCTAAAATCCCTCCCCACTCCCACAAATTTCCCCAAGAATTTAGAAGCCCCCTATCCCCTTCATTTCGCTCCATTTCGACAAAATCCCTTGTTTCACACATCGGGACAAGTTGCACTCAAATGATGTTTCTGAGAAATCAAAGATGAATTTTACAAAACTGAGAGAGGTTTTTGTCCACAACATGCCAAGGAAGAAAAACCTCTTTCACGTTTTACACAGGTGTCATGGTTTGAGAGAAATGTCAAAAATACCGGCGAGAACGAAGGTGCTCCAAGGACGGTTGGCCAAAGCACAAAAACGAAGGAAAACGCCCGATCCACTCCAAACTTTGGCCAAAGCCTCTTTGACTGAGCATGGTACTTGATTGGGGACTCCTAGCCCAAATTTCAAGAAATTTGGAGAAAATTTTGTCATTTGTGAATTTTTTGTGCAATTTACAGGTTTTGGCCATTGGAGTGGTCTCACCCCGCGCGTGACCACTCGGGAGGACTGCTCAGAATCACAAAAAGTTGACATTTTTGGAAAGGGCATGCAAAAACTAGAATTACCTATACTTGGGGTCAACTTGATTTTGAGATTTGGGCCTCCAAAAGCTCAAAATACATCAAAATTTTGACTTTCTGCCCACTTTTTGAGTTGCAGAAAGTGAGCTTGGGAGAATTGACTTTTGAGGGGTCAAATCAACTCCAAATCCAGAACTTCTACTTGGGATGGAAAGTAGACACACAGAGCTTTCCAATGAGCCATCTTGCACTTGATTTGGACAACTGGAACCCACGCAAAAAGTGCTGCAAAGGGGCGCGACCACTCGAGCTAAAATTGCCAGTTTTGACTTTTCAGGCCTGCAAACTCTGTTTTTTACCTTGGTTGATCATTTGTACTTGTAAATAATGGATGTATGGATAATTTTCATGGCACATTGATAGATTTAATCTCTCTTAACCCTTCTAGAAGCTTCTTTGATGTAAATAGTGAAAATTTAATGCATGGATTAGTTTCCTAAGTTTTAGAGGCAAGTTGTTTTGACTGCCTATTATCTAGTTCTTAGTTTAGAATTAGTTCAAACTGCTCCTAGGAAGCTGAGCTCGACCCCTAGAGGTGGGGAAAGGAGTTAGATCAGCTATATGATGCCTTCTCATCCTCATTTTGATGGTTGGACTTTTGAGGGAGAAGCTCTATTGTATATTTTACTTGTATCTCTGCAATTTGAGGAAAAGGAAGGCCAGGGTTTTGCAGACATCATTGTGGATTCTTGTGGATTGTTGTGTTGATGGTGTGTTCTCTACATGTTATTGTAAGTGTGTTTATGTGTTCCATCTCTTTCTTTGCTGCTAATTGAACAGATGAAGTGATAAAGTTTGAATTCATGCATGCCATGCTCAACTTTTAATTTTGTTCAATATCTATGTTTTCCACTGTCTAAAGAGGATTCAAAGATGTTGTTTGCCCTCTTTAGCTCCTCTTCTATCATTACTGATCATCCATCTCAGATTAAGGCATCAGCACTCACTCCTACCTTGCCCCAAAGACCCCCCTGCAAAAACTGAGCCCAATCCCCGCACCCTGAATTGTACTCCCTCCAATTGCCACCAAAAACCCCAAAAATCTTTAAATCAACCTCCCTTATCAATTTACTAGCCTAAAATCTTTATTCCTAATTGGTCAGCTTATCATATTGAAAGATCTACCGAATCTGACCCGAGAGAGCCTTCTCATACCTCGTAGGGCTAGCTACGAGGTGAAATGGTTTGATGTTGCCTTGAAGGTTTACCTTCCTCAGCCTAGGGTGAAATCTCAAGCGCTAACATAGTGGCGACCATACTGGGGAGAACAAACTTGTTTGTGGGTTGATGTGTTTGTTTCATAAGTCTTAGACGGAGCCTGAAGTTACGCCAGAAGCCTTCGAAAATGCTCTTGTTTTACATCAGCGTTAGTAGATAAACGGTGCTTCAGTCAATCTCTGTGAGCTTGTGAATACGACCACTTCGATTGCATTTTACCCCAGTACATGTATCAAATTCAGATCTGATGTTGATGGTGAACAATGATCAGACACTTGACAGGCTGAAATCATTCACTTGGCGACTCTAAATCAGTTTCAAGATCAGATCCAAAGACTCCACTGGAGGATGATCCCGACCAGCAAAAACATGAAAGGAGAATATGGACAGATCATGTACTCAAGTTGGAATTTCATCCAAGATATTTTGTTCTTTGTCATAAATTATTTCTTCTCTTTTCCCAAGAATGTCAAGACTGTTTTGCAAAGCATATTGTATTCGAGAAGAGATCCTCGGCCTGCAGTTGATTCTTTCCCTTTGAAGACTGTGAATACCAAAGATTTGCATACCTTTGAGCTTGATCAAGATCCTTTTTCTGAATTTTGTGATGGCCATCTTCTAATTGATGAATCCCAAGCAACCAAGACTGATTCTATACCTGCTGTACATACCCCTACACCTTGTAAAATTCCAGATCGGTATAAACCTATTGTTTTACCTTCTTTTCTTCATCCTTTCCCCAAAAACTATGATCTCTACTTGCCGATGTTTGATGGTGAATGTAAGAATGTCAACGCTGAGCAACATGTGCAGAATTTTGAGTTATTTCTTAACCTTTTTGAAGTTGATGAAGAAGATGTTAGTATAAGGCTTTTTGCTCTTTCTTTGCAAGCCAAAGTGAAGAGTTGGTTCAAAGCCCTGCCTGATGCAAGCATCTCAGATTTCCAGCAGTTCGTCAAAGTTTTTCTCGATAGGTGGATGATCGGGCAGAACCTTTTCTTGATTGTAGAAGAGTATAACCAGCTGAAAAGATTGCCAGGTGAAACAGTACAACAGTTTTCGGCCAGATTTAATCAAGTTTATTATTCGATGCCAGTTGATATAAGACCTTCTCCTAGATCTGCTCTCTTGCACTATCCGGGTGCCTTTGATCCGGAGATGGAGTTTCAGCTGAGAGAAAGGGATATTGCAACACTTCACGAGATGCAAAACAGTGCAGTAAATGTAGAGGCGCATCTGCTGATCCGAAGGGCAAGGTTGAAGGAAGAAGAGATGAAAAACATAGATCCGGAAAAATCAACATCTCTAGAGGTGAAGCTTGATATTTTGGTAAGTGCAGTGGAAAAGATGATGGAGAAGGTCACCTCAAGAAATGATTATGATGTTCATGGCTCGCTGATTGAAGAAGAACAAGTTGCTGATCCAAAACATTTTGTTTCTCATCCTAGTTGTCATCGCACTCATAGTGATTGTTTTGTAGATCATCTAGGAGAAGAGAGAGCTGTTGATATGATGTATATGTTTGATGATGATTTGCCTCATTATGATCAGTATGATGATGATTATGTTCTCCAAACAGAAGCTAATCTTGCAATCAAATCAGAAGCTAGTTTGTGGGAGGAAAAAGTTCATTTTCAGCAGCTTGAATACAATGTTCAGCCATCACATATCAACTATGACATTGACGAGGAAAGTGCAGCACAGTTTGAAGTAAGTGGCGGATCTTTGCCTTTTTGTTTTGATTCATGTCAGTTCATTAGAGACAACTTCCATGAAATTAGAAATCAGTTGTCATCAAGTCTTGATCTAGACCAACTTGAAGGCAATAAAAACCTTGTTCAAGACTTCTCATATTCAGATTTGCAGTCCCCAAATGCCATTGGTTGTCAAATTGCAGATGAAGGCATGGAAGTTGACATATTTGATCAAATGATACAAGAAGGTTCCCTACCTTTTTGTTTCGAATCATTTCAGTTTTTGAAGGGTAGATTGCATAGTAAATCATTTAATGTTGAGGATGAGACAGATGACAAAATTCTTGAGCAGCCTGTAACATCAGATTTGCAGCCATCAAATGAACTTGAAGGGCAGATTACAGATGAAGGTATGGCAGCCGAAATACATGATTTGATGATGCAGGAAGATTCTATACCCTTTTGTTTCGAAGCATTTCAGTTTATAAGGCAGAATCTTTGTAAAATCTCTCAAGAAAAAGATGAACAACTAGAAGGATGTCATACATTTTCAATGGATACATTACAGCAGTCTTTTCAAGTTTTTCATGATCCAATAGCTGATGTTTTGGATGAGGTTTGCAGTCAAAGTCTTTCTCCATTGACCACGTGTGAGCTTGAAACATGTGCTGATATGAATTTGATCCAGCAGTCAGTTTCTTTGTCATTTTCAGCAGAGGTCTCGTCACAAGGCTCAGATCACAATTTGCATTCATATGAGGAAACGAGAAGTAATCTATTAGATGAGTTAAGTTCCAGTGTGCTTGAATTTCATGATCCTTATGCAGTGTTTTTGGAGGCGGATAGAGAATTTATATCATTCAATGGATCTGTTTCTAAGTTGTCATGGGAGTTGCCTTTCAGTAGTTCTCTCTTGTTGGTCATAAGTGAGAACTTGTGGAGAATTCGAACAGCAGATCGGATACTTGCTTGGTTACATTGGTTGTTTCATTTCACTTGATCAGGTGATGAATGAAACTGTTAGAGTAGGTTGTGATGAATAAGCTCCCTTTTGAGCATCTTTCAGTTGGTCGATTGTGTTTAAGTATTGAGTCAGTTTTCAGTTGAGTCATAAGTCCTTTGTTAGTCCATTTTCAGTCTTGTTGTTAAGTCAGTTTGAGTCGGTTTTCAGTCATGCATTTCAGCTTGAGTTTTTGACTCCATTGCCCAATGAATAAAGCACTGGTCTGCTCTCCCAGAGGTCTGTAGTTCTTGGCACCTCCAAGGAGCTACCATCCCCATTGGAGCCAATGTTAGTGTCAGTCTTTCCAGCCTTCCTCCAGTGATCAAATATGCTCTTACAAAGTGATTTTGAAGTGTCAAGGTCAAATTTTGTCATTTCAAAGAGTTTTCAAGCAAAATTTGGTCACTAGGCATTAGGTCTAGGGTTTGCCCAAATGTCAGTCCATGTCATCATTCAGCTGAGTGTATCATCATTCAGAGGGTTGTCATCATCATGTCAGTATCTAATGGGTCATTTTACATCTTGTTCATGCTTCAGTTGTGCCTAGGCAAGCTCATTTCCCTCTCCTAGGGTTTTGAAAGCTAATTTTTCTTGGATGGTCAAATCACCGGCAAAACTTGTTTCCTGATGTTCATACACCTTCCCCTATCCTTAAAGTACCTTATCAAACACTTCCCATCCCTTAGATCCGCCAAATTCCTCATTTTTGCGCAAACCCTAGTTTCTAGCTACAACCTGGCGATTTTCTAGGTTTGGCTTGTGTTTTGCCCTTTTGGACCCTTTCCCCTCACTCAATCACTGAGATTCCACTTTCCCCTGCTTCCTAACATCCCTACCCACTCCCACAAATTTCCCCAAGAATTTAGAAGCCCCCTATCCCCTTCATTTCGCTCCATTTCGACAAAATCCCTTGTTTCACACATCGAGACAAGTTGCACTCAAATGATGTTTCTGAGCAATCAAAGATGAATTTTGCAAAAATGAGAGAGGTTTTTGTCCACAACATGCCAAGGAAGAAAAACCTCTTTCACTTTTTACACAGGTGTCATGGTTGAGAGAAATGTCAAAAATACCGGCGAGAACGAAGGTGCTCCAAGGACGGTTGGCCAAAGCACAAAAACGAAGGAAAACGCCCGATCCACTCCAAACTTTGGCCAAAGCCTCTTTGACTGAGCATGGTACTTGATTGGGGACTCCCAGCTCAAATTTCAAGAAATTTGGAGAAAATTTTGTCATTTGTGAATTTTTTGTGCAATTTACAGGTTTTGGCCATTGGAGTGGTCTCACCCCGCGCGCGACCACTCGGGAGGACTGCTCAGAATCAAAAAAAGTTGACATTTTTGGAAAGGGCATTCAAAAACTAGAATTACCTATACTTGGGGTCAACTTGATTTTGAGATTTGGGCCTCCAAAAGCTCAAAATACATCAAAATTTTGACTTTCTGCCCACTTTTTGAGTTGCAGAAAGTGACCTTGGGAGACTTGACTTTTGAGGGGTCAAATCAACTCCAAATCCAGAAATTCCACTTGGGATGGACAGTAGACACACAGAGCTTTCCAATGAGCCATATTTCACTTGATTTGGACAACTGGAACCCACTCAAAAAGTGCTGCAAAGGGGCGCGACCACTCGAGCAGGGGGCGCGACCACTCGAGCTAAAATTGCCAGTTTGACTTTTCAGGCCTGCAAACTCTGTTTTTTTACCTTGGTTGATCATTTGTACTTGTAAATGATGGATGTATGGATAATTTTCATGGCACATTGATAGATTTAATCTCTCTTAACCCTTCTAGAAGCTTCTTTGATGTAAATAGTGAAAATTTAATGCATGGATTAGTTTCCTAAGTTTTAGAGGCAAGTTGTTTTGACTGCCTATTATCTAGTTCTTAGTTTAGAATTAGTTCAAACTGCTCCTAGGAAGCTGAGCTCGACCCCTAGAGGTGGGGAAAGGAGTTAGATCAGCTATATGATGCCTTCTCATCCTCATTTTGATGGTTGGACTTTTGAGGGAGAAGCTCTATTGTATATTTTACTTGTATCTTTGCAATTTGAGGAAAAGGAAGGCCAGGGTTTTGCAGACATCATTGTGGATTCTTGTGGATTGTTGTGTTGATGGTGTGTTCTCTACATGTTATTGTAAGTGTGTTTATGTGTTCCATCTCTTTCTTTGCTGCTAATTGAATAGATGAAGTGATAAAGTTTGAATTCATGCATGCCATGCTCAGCTTTTAATTTTGTTCAATATCTATGTTTTCCACTGTCTAAAGAGGATTCAAAGATGTTGTTTGCCCTCTTTAGCTCCTCTTCTATCATTCCTGATCATCCATCTCAGATTAAGGCATCAGCACTCACTCCTACCTTGCCCCAAAGATCACCCTGCAAAAACTGAGCCCAATCCCCGCACCCTGAATTGCACTCCCTCCAATTGCCACCAAAAACCCCAAAAATATTTAAATCAACCTCCCTTATCAATTTACTAGCCTAAAATCTTTATTCCTAATTGGTCAGCTTATCATATTGAAAGATCTACCGAATCTGACCCGAGAGAGCCTTCTCATACCTCGTAGGGCTAGCTACGAGGTGAAATGGTTTGATGTTGCCTTGAAGGTTTACCTTCCTCAGCCCGGGGTGAAATCTCAAGCGCTAACACCTTCCAAGCTATGTAATTTGAGCTACCCTCCAAGGCATACTCAAGTCTCAAACCATAGAAATCCATAATTCTTATTTTGAAGTATGAACTGCAAATTCTATTTCACTTACACAATAAAATTGAATTCTCCTCTTCTATACTATCTTTAGCTTCAATACCATGTAGATGTTCACTAGTAGATTCAACAATCTATGTGATATGCTAGGCCACCCTTCCTACTATGGGGTGGTCCCACACAATTTACTACTATAGGCCCTACTAGGCAACATCAACCCACACAAGCTCAATTTAAAACACAAGACAAGAATCTACTCTACTCTTTAGAGGAAACCAAAATTGATCGATGAAAAAAATAAGTAGAAAAGGAAGAATATCAATCGCACATAACACAATATTTCTCCAGGGAAAGAAACTGCTAAAAACCCCAACTATCTATATTACATTAACTAGAAGATCTGAGAAGAAAATACAATGCTTGTTCAACTCGAACAATGCCTGCACTAGTACAATGTATCTCTCTGCCTCACAAGCCAGCTCAAGCCAAAACTTAGCCATTTTGCTTCTTTCCAAGCCCCTACTTCCTTGCATAATTTCTGAGATATTAGCCTTTATTTAATTGGGAAATCCACTCTCCATAACTTTGCAATCCAAACATAGGTCCTCAACTGATTGCATGCACCATCTATAAAATTCAGAAAATTATACAACTGATAGTACATTGTGCCTGAACTCTAATATCAACTAGGTCTTCCTTTGAACTGACATGAATGAGTTAGTTATGAGTGACTCTTCCATTAACTAGTGTGGTACTGGTGATGCACTAATGCACTACTCCACTACTAGACCTCCTACTAGTTTCTCCAACAATTTGAACTAGTTTAACTACATATAACACAGTTAGACTGAGTTATCTAATTACAACTCAAAAGAACTCAACATGGGCCCCTAAAATTTAGGGATCACTCTACATGACTCTAGATAGACTTCCAACTCGAATTTCAATTTAATTCACAATTTAATTCAAGGACAAATTAAATTGGAATTTCTTGTTGCTATTTTTAATAGTGGGTTGTCCTCCTCTCGGAAATATTTTCTGAGCTACCAAAAATGTAACAAGAACAAGGAAATTATATCATTACTAAGTGATCATTAATGATGCATCATACTAGAACACACTGTTGTATTCAGGACATACAATTATATCAGAACTATGCATCGAATCATGACCTTGCTTTAATCTTGCACTAAATTAATTATTAAAATAGTCATACACTCCAACATGTGAGATGGGAACAACGGTACACACCCATAGATTATGCACATTAGGTCACTACCTCAGATTTTTAATCATAGATTTCCCTAGGTCAGAACTTGTGATTACACCTTACATACACAATTTTGGACACCAATAACCAACCATTTTCATCACATACCAAAATCGAACTATCCTTCATGCCAAAACACAGTCAATAGATCAATCGATAAAATTAGCCCATCATCAACACATCATAATGATTCCATGCTTTGAACTTTTACTTCTACACATCACATCACACCAAATTGGAGATAATACGATAACCGAGTTAGCAATTGGTCATACTACCCTAAGGTCGACAATGCAAGTTCTTAGAAAAATCCTCATCGCACAAAGAAAATAGATTATTAAGCAACCACTCAACAAAGAAAACCTGGGTCGATTAATCATATAGAAATACCTATGTCATAACAAAAAAAAGCCAAAACCTTTATAAAAAGTGAACCATAGTCTTTAGAACAAAAACACACATGTGATCACTCCAATGTTTCATCCCTTTGATGTTAGATCTGACGATTTATACGAATCAATTGGTGACCAAATCTAGCTAACCACTCGAAATACTAAGGGAATTTACTGTGGTATATCTAATGGGAATCAATTCGACATCAAAACCATAGGAGAAGACCACTAGTGACAAACATGGTTTTTGAGGCACCATTTATTTTCCATTTCTGGCAATATATGTGCAAACTATAGTTGGAAACGTAGCATAAGTTAGGAATTTTTGTTCAATACAACTTTATGTAATTACGCAAACTTGATAAGACAAACCAACGTAAATGATGATATCACTAAAATTATTCAAATGAATCCTCTTTGATAGTTTCCCTGCATCATCAATCATCACACCTTTAATATTAGATCCTTCATACTGAGACTATCCTCCATAATATAGCCATTATATAGGCATATTAGGGTCTTGCCAATCACTACATTAGTAGATCATTTCCGACATCAATGCCAATACGAAGTTGCCAACAACTTTAAATTCTCTTCCAAAATTTCTTAGAGATGATAAAAGTTATCATTCAAGAACTTAAAAACATCAAATTTTAAATGAAAATAAACACCAAATTTCAAGTTTGACAACGTGTGGTTTAGTGATTCAAATGGGGCTCAACTTACAAATGACCTAGCATCAACTGTGATGGCATAGTAAATTTTAAGGTCACATCATTTAATTTTAAGTGTAGAAACTTTGGTTAACCTTTATAATTCTCAAAAGATCACATATAAATATTTAAACCCTTTTTTTGCAAAAGTATTTATTTATTTATTTATAATAACTTGATTTGTTTTGTAGAAAAATATCTTGTTTCTTATAAGTGAAGGTATTTGAACCAAGATAAATTTGGATGATTATTCGTTTTCAATTAATGAATCTATTTGGGATAATTCGACAAACTACACATATTATTTCCTAAACTTTTCCTTTCTTAATGGGTATGGAACTTTAGACAATATATGTTACATTTGATGATCCATCACAATGAAATAAGTCTATAATAATGTGTAATTACGGTTCATAGCTCCCCCACATATAAGAAATAATATCCACCCTCATCAAAATAATATATTAAATTCCCTCTTCAACAAGAGTTATATTTGAGACCTATCCTTGTGTTCCATGTGTGATAGTATCAATTTTGTTATTGTTGACAAGGTTTCATATTTAGGTAAGATGAGAATGTAAACTCTCGAGTGCTAGGGAGGAGCAATTACATATCATAAATGTAGAGGAAAGTGGTGCCGTAGTAATGTGGAAATAATAAATTTAGAGTCACCTAGTGGCCAATCCTACTTGAATCAAGGAATACAAATGATACAATGGTTAAAGGGTGATCTAAGATATAGAAAAATTAACTTTCCTCCTATCCTTACCTCATTGCATTGAGGAAAAATAAAAATGTGATGATGCTTTAGACCATTGGGATGCAACATATTAATGGTGCATGTAACACAATATCCCCCCATTTAGATCTCAAGCCAATCACATCTACTCTACATCATTAAAATAATTAATTCATTGTATGAAAGAATTAATAAATCAATATGAGTTTTAGTGCTATGCATTTGGAATTTCACTGTGCAACACATTATTTTCTTCCCTTACCTACTTTCTTTAGAAAAAATCTTTGGTTTACCTTTTCTTAGTGAAATACTACATGAGAGGAGAGATGATCACATGTTCATGTTAATGTGTTATAGTTGGAAACCTTCGTTGTTTGTATGGGGTACTTCAAATTGGTAGGAGGAAATTGATGATCTCAAGGTTTAATTGATAATGAAATACTCAATTTTCTCAATTATAAAGCACCCTTGAATAAATAATTATTAGATATTCTCATCCTTCATAGAGCATTAGGAACACAATGTAGATGTTTCCAAACGAGCTATGATGTCGGGAATATGAGACAAGGATTGCACTACCCCATATGATTAGACAATGAAACCATTTCATGATATCCTTGTTTACAACTTATTATGAGATAAGTGAGGTTTGAAATATGTTGCCACCATGGCATAGGAATGATTAAGTCACCCTTTTGATGAAAAAGTTAGAATGAGAGTTTTGAGGCATTGTCACCAATGATGGAATACATTCCCACAAACAACTGAATGTGTTGTAGATTATTGTAGTTGAATATTTTATTATATTTCTTATTATTAAATTTGGATGTAGTTCAATAGGTAGAAGCAATGACATGGTTGACTTTTTTTAATTTGTTTGAAATGTTTCTACAAACTCTTCTATGATATCAAGTTTTTTTTTATTTTTTTAATTATAGTGACTCTTCGTGTCCAACTACAATGCATATTTTGTTAGAAAAAATTCAAAACACACACACATATAAACAATTTTCAATTTGAAAAAAATGATGCAATGGTAGTTTGTAGGAGGTTATGTGATTAAGAGGTTCAAGGGTCATGTTGAAAGGAAGGTAGCAAGCTATCCTTTAATTTACATTGTCTCATTACATTTTCATTTACATGTTTTCTTGTTCATCTTTTGAGAAAATGAATTTGCATGTAGTGGTGCAAAAGGGGGGAGTCAAGATTTAGGGTGTTTAAGTGTTATTAGGATTTATTGTGATAACAGTTGCATAATTTTAGATTTGGATGAGAGTGTTACCAGGTTTTACAACTTTTATTATGCAACACACACACACACACACACACACACACACACACACACACACACATAGATATATGAACACTTTAACATATGTAATTTTTCTTCTCTTTGAAATTAATGTAGTTGTTATATATTTTTATAAATGATATACAACAATGCGTTTCTATATTTCCACTAATGATTTTTGAAAAGATAATTAGGGTTTCAATAATGGAAATGAAGGATGTTATTGTGTGTGTGTGAGGTTATGGTTGTTGGGAGAAGTTTTATTACATGTTTGATCTAATTCATTGTTGTATGAGTTTCCTTTGAGAACCTAAACATGTAATAAACACATAGGATACTAGGCATGCCATGAAACCATAAAGAATATCTACGTTTTAATCAATATAACCAACAACGCACAAATGAAACATGATATATATATATATATATATATATATATATATATATATATATATATATATATAGTTTTATGTTTTTCATTTAGTACAAAATCAATTTCATTTTGTATGTTTTAATCAATATAACCAAAAATGCACAATTAAAACATGATAACAAGCACCTATACCCTTAGCTTACTAAAGCCAAATTCTTGAGCCAATAGTTCTCTACAATTTCCTATGATTCAATTATCAATAAACATAAAGGAATCACACCCAAGGGACAATTTTACATCCAACCAATACAATTACCTTCACAAGTGTTTTCCCTTGAGCAAGGATCAAGCTCAATGAGGTGTGGAAGTTGTAGAGTCATATAAAAATATTTACGTGTAGTGCATAGTTCCAAAAGGAATAACAAGATTAAACTTAGTATAGTGGAGGTTCCTATTCTACAACACTCCCAAAAATTCACAAGGTATGGTGTGGAAGGGTCTTTCTACCACTTGCACCCCTTGTGATCATGACTTCTCTAAGTAATAGCACCCATTTGTAATGATCTTACTGCCACAATTTCTCTTGGTGCACATAGTCACAGTTGATCATGGCATCCCAAGGGCCCCAAAAAATAATACAAGTACCCAAGAAAAAATGAGCCTTAGTAGCCCATCAATGGGCAATGCACTCCCAACCTTTTGTCCACTAAGACTAGAATGGACAATATAACATCATCCCAATGTTTGGCTCTTGGCCTTCTCATTTATTATGCAAGCGAATTGGGCTAGGACACTTTTCTCTCACCTTTTTACTCAAGTTTACTTTAGATGCCATTTTCTCAACTTTTTCCCCTTTCCAAAGGGGCTTCCTATAACTCTAGAATATGGCGGTTATTCTCATTGAGGCATCAACCTTCCCTAGGCATTTCCTTGTATTAATTTTTCCAAAATATCAATGTTATGCATCATCATCATTATCATAAAATATCCATCTTAACTTCGGATCTATCAAGCGCTGAGAGGGATCACATCTCTCGAGGTGCAAACCTCTTTTTTGAGTGAAAAACTTGAGGAGAGGTTTGCATCTAGACATATTTGATCCCTCTCGGCGCTTGATAGATTTGGAGTTAAGATGGATCTAGGTTGGTTTCAGTCATGTGCGGCCAAAGAAAACCTAACGAACACATGATTAATTTTATCAATAATATGTAAATTCATCTAATATTAACATAATCATTTTAAATATGCTAAATATGTCTTAGATTGATTTGGTCATTTTAATTTTAAATTTGCTTAGTTACCTCAGTTTGTTGTGATGATAATAACTTTAATGATGAAATATAAATTTTGAATGTCAAGGGACAATGTAATAGTGTTGAATGATAGAAAATGTGAATAATAAGAATATAGTCAACTACAAATAGTCTTCATTGTGGTTAATCTCAAATTATTTTCTTCTATTATTCTTATTGTCACCTTGTTACTTTTGTCATCTTTTCATATCGATTGTCATATTTTCATTTCGATTATATGAAAATGAAAAGTTAAATCGTAAAACATTTAAATATTTAGCTCAATATATTGTAGTAAACATCATATCTTGTCTATCTTTCTCTGCAATATTATTAGGTTGAATTACTATAACACAAAAATCAATGTACATTGTCAATAAATTTTTTTTACACTGAAATCAATGCACAATGTTAATCAAATCACTTTAAAATTAATGTACCATCATACATCCAATTACATCAAATCAGAAATCAACATCTAAATTGAAATCAGTGCAACTAATGCAAAAATTAAATAATATTAGAAAACAACATTTACAATAAAATCAATGCATCTAATAAAAGTAAACAAATAAGATTTGAAATCAACATTTACACTCAAATCAATGCGTCTAATGCAAGTAAGCAAATAGGATTATAAACCAACATCTACACTGAAAAAGTAAACAAATAGGATTATAAAAATAGGTTTTATTTATTTACCATACCTCTAATTTATTTAAATTTGTATTTATTTATCCTACTAAATATAAAAAAAGGGTCTTAATTATTTACCATACCTCTGGTTTATTTATATTTTTATTATTTACCATAGCTCTTTTTTGAGTATTCATAAACCTCTTTATATTTTAAATTTATATTATGTTTATACATAATAATAATTAGATTGAATTCTAAATAGGGCAAAATGTTAAATGTTAACATTTACATTTACGTTTACATTTACTTTACGTTTACATGTTTACGATGATAATGGGTTGTAAAGTGCCTCTCAACCCAATCAATAACATTGTAACATGAAGTACATCAAAGTATATTATTTCACAACTGTATATAAAATCAATTACATAGTTGAAAGAATTAAATCATCATCAAAGATAACCAAACGTTATACATCAATTGCATGAGGTAAAATAAGATGAATTTACAAGTATGAAGAATAAGGTAAAATAAGTTACACCTCTTTTTCTTTTGCCTTTGTAGTCAAGTTTACTTTAGGTACCATTTTCTCAATTTCCCCCCTTGCCAAAGACTTAGTAAGCTATAGGATATGGTGGTCATCCTCATTGAGTAATCAATGTTCCATGTGCATTTCCTTATATTAGTTCTTCCAAAATATCAATATATATATATGCATCATCATCATTATCATAAATAAATAACATTGTAATATAAAGTAGGTCAAAAAAACACTCTATTTCTCACACACACATATAATATCAATTACATAGTTAAAAGAATTAAATCATCATATAACCAAATCTTATATATCAATTTACACAGTTAAAATAATTTAATCATAAAAAAATAACCAAATGTTATATATCAATTACATAGTTAAAAGAATTAAATCATCATCAACTACATCCAAATGTTAGATATCAATTACATAGTTAAATAAATTAAATCATCATCAAAGTTAACCCAAGGTTATAAAGCTATTATGTATAATATGTATGAGAGAATCATCCTTTAAAAAAACTAAATATTAAGAGCCATTATTAATAATATTAGTTTTTCCATAATATTAATGCATATGCATCATCATCATTATCATAGATCACTAACATTGTAACATGAAGTACATTGAGAAGTATGTTATTTCACAATTGTATATAATATCATAGTTAAAAGAATTAAATCATCATCAGATATAATTAAATTTTATAGATCAATTATGTAAGGTAAAATAAGGTGAATTTACAAGTGTGAAGAATAAAGTAAAATAAGTTACAACTCTTTTTCTTTTTCCTTTGTACTCAAGTTTACTTTACATATCGCCCTTGCCAAAGGCTTCCTAAGCTTTAGGATATAATTGTCATCCTCATTAGATCATCAATCTTGCATGTACATTTCCTTGTATTTTTCCAAAATATCAATGTATATGCATCATCATCATTATCATAAATCAATAACATTGTAACATGAAATACTTCAAGAAGCACTCTTTCACAAATATATATAATATCAATTACATAGTTAAAAAAATAATTTATTATATAAAATAACCAAATATTATATATTATATAATTAAACAAATTAAATCATCATAAAAAATAATAAAATCTAAAATCTTATATATTAGTTAAAAAATTAATCACTATAAAAATAACCAAATATTATATATTAATTATATAATTAAAAAAATTAGATCATCATCAAAAATATCCCTATATTATATATCAATTACATAATTAAATGAATTAAATCATCATCAAAATTAATCAAATGTTATAAAACCATTATCAATAATATTTCTTCTGTCCTGAGTAAAAGAATTAAAACAAAATATCAATATTCATCACTGATTTCATAACCATATCATAATCAATTATTAATAAAATAAAAAATATATATAAATATATCTATGATTTATCAATAATAAAATACTAATGACTACAAACCATCATGTGCCATCATTTAAAATTACTACCATCAAAATGTCACCCCTAGATTACAAATATTTTAACAATTATCAAATACTTCAAACGTATAACACAAGCATCGAATTCCAGAATTGCTTTGTAAATTTGCATGTGATGCCGATTTCACTAAGAATGTTACCTGAGTGACAGCATGCATTCATCTCGAGACCTCCAGTGCATTTCACTTCTTCTTCCAACATCTAACCTATATAACATCCACTCTTCAAGAGTTGCTCTCAGGTCGTGAGTCTTGGCCTTTAAACCTTTACAACAATTAGCATGCATAGTGCACACGTACTCTAATGTCGCTCTTGTGTCACAGAACCCACTAAAGTACGCTGCATCAAGATGCAGTAGCTTTAAGCCAATGTTGGCAAACTCTTTTGAGAACTTCATGGCGTTGAATGCATCTTGATCATGTCTGCCAGGATAGCGCTGGGTGAAGTGATACCATAAGTTGTACAACCTGATTGTTTGCTGATTGGAACGAACAAATGCAAAGCCTGTATTTGGGAAGTTTCTGAGGTCGGCAGGACCATAGTCGCATGTATCACAAGAAATTTGGAAATCTGCCTCCCTTGAGAACCTTTGGAATGGATTTCGGAGCCATACTATATCTGCATCCTGCACAACATTATATACAAATGTTAGCATTATAATTTTTTTAGCATTTTTATAATTATTGAATTGAGGTTTTTGTGATCCATAACAAATTTATGAGAGATTTTTTTGACGTAAATCACATTATATTTCATTTGTCTACTTATTTCTAACCAATCAGTGTGGTTCATCGTCTTGAACCGGATGAACCACACTTGTTGCTTAGCTTGGACAAATGAAATATCATGTGATTTACGCGGAAAAATCTCTCATAAATTTTTATAAATTTTGAAATTTTTAGGTTGTTAGTAGATTTTAGAAATATTCTAAAATCTTATAATTAGAAAAAGATCAAACAATTATTTTGTTTCTAGCAACATCAGACTTTAAAATATACCTAAAACTTAATATTGGCATATATTCCAAAATAATTTACTAGAAAAAATAAATTAGAAATAACAAACTTAATCAATTTATGAAAATGTAAAGTAAATAGGAATAAAAAATGCCATCTTCAATAGTGCCATCCCTAGGCAACTGAATTAAATTGTCAGATGCCAAACAACTAAATCTATAGAGCTCACAAGGTCTTAGTCAGATGCCAAACAACTAAATCTATAGAGCTCACAAGGTCTGCTAAGGTTTGGTAAACTTACAGTGAAGACGAAACTGAATCCGTGCTCTACCACATCCTTCAAGAATTCTATTTTTCTCTGAGTGATCTTCAAGTAATCCTCAGTCATGAAAAATTTCTCGCCTGAAAAATCAACCCCTTCTGTCCTCAAATCATAGCAATGGGGATGTATTTCTTTGCAGCGGTTGAAGGCCCTCTCATCTAACGCAACAATGAGGAGATAATCCAGAAGTTCCTGTGTTCCCTCCCCAATACGAAAGCTTTCCAGTAACAAATCTATGAGGCCGTTGGGCTCCATCCATGCTGTATTCGCTGCTGTCATGATCAGTGTCTTGTTGGGCATGGAAGCCTTCGCCAGAGCAATCTCCAGCTCGTCTGCATTATTGCTGAGCAGAGGGTGCTTCACTGGTTTCTGTTACAATCCATATATTTTGATGTTTATCATGAATGAATGTTTACAAATGCATGCATATTGAGAAAAAAATGATGATAAATTAATAACCTCACCGAAAGCGGGTTGATTTTTGATGTAAACCAAAAGCCTGGTGTGAAAATGTCTCCGGATCTTGAAACTGCTATGTACGAAAGTAGAAAAACAAGACATACACAGAATACAATATTAATTTTCTGATGGGCTTCTGTGATGCCAGATCTCCACTTTCCACACACTTGATCCACAGCAGGCCGAATTTCTGTAGCCATATTTCTTAAACCCTAAAGCTAGTTTCCCTGAGAGAGAATACCCAACTTCCCCACATAGATATTAGAAAATAAGTAGTGACTGCATGATTTTCTTTAAAATAAAAGGAAAAGCAAAAAATAAAAAGGTCCAAGCTCGTCATCTTTTGTGTATTCTAATTATTATGTAAATAAAGAAAAGCATTTGGAGTCGGCGTAAAAAAAAATAGAATTATTCCGTTTTCACATCATTGAACTAAATTTCATTTTTTAGTACATAAAAATGTATTACTAAAAGAATTAAAAAAACAGAACTAGAATATATAAAAAATAATTTCCTTATTCAGTAAAAAGCACATAAAAATTAAGTGAATTAAAAAACAAAACTAGAATATATAGAATATAATTTCGATATTTAGTAAAAAGTACATAAAAATATATTACTAAATGAATTAAATAAAACAAAACTAGTTTAGTAGGTTTATGTTAAATAATATTTTAGATATTTTACTATTTTTAAGTTTAGTAGTTTTTTTCTATTCCATTTAAAAAAAATAAGTTTTACATTTATATCAAGAGGATTAAATGTCTTTACTTGCTTATTGAAAATATTGCATTATAAACTATCTAAAATTTAAAATGTTTTTACTTGTTTATTGAAGTATTATAAACTATCTAAAATTTAAAAACTCTGAGAGTGACTAGCAATTATAAATCTGATTGTCTTTAATTTTCCTATTGGCTATGAAGCTATAACAAAACATCAAAGCCTCATGTATATTTTTGTATTAGCTATGTAGTTATAACAAAACATCAAAGCCTCATGTATACATTTCAAAACTTAAAAAACAAAACCATACTGATCATCAAATTACTCATCAGATGAGTTTATGGGCTTCTGACCTTTAGCAGTGGACCTCATATATTTAGCAATGGGCCCTACAATTCAGTCTGAGGGAGTCAAGGGATGTGCTTCTCCATGTGATTGAGGTAAGCATTTTATTGCTAGTTTTAGCATTGGATGAGTTGAAATTCTCTGTAAATTTTCTATAAATTTGTTTGCGTTTTAGATGAACTAACAAAGAAAATTATCAAAGTTTTTACTATTATATTTTTCATTTTATTATCTGCCAAAACTGAATATACCGAACTCTAAAATGACCTAGGTCCTAAACTAAGATCAACCAGTCATCTATGTCTTAATCAATATTCCCAAATTATTATTTTAAATCTGACTCCCATCCTGAAGTCATCTATGTCTTAATGAATATTCCCAACTTACTTTTTAAAATCTGACTCCCATTCTGAATGCAACTGTCAAACATGTAGAGGCGTGTTAATCTGATATGCCTAAACGACCTCCCTAATCATACCTGTGAGAGTGCGGCTCCCCTGCCCCTGGTCTGACCTACATTAAAATTTTGATTAAATTTACAAATTGAGACATTCTTATATAATTAATTTTAAATAATTAGTTCACTGATATTAAAACTATGTATATTTTAAATAATATGTTTAAACAACATATCAATATTCATATACAGATTTTTTCTTAAATGATACAGCATTAATAATATTTTTAATTTTAAATTGAAATATATTTTATTTTGGATATAACGCACGCACCAGTAATCAGCCAGGTGGTCGAGCTGGGAAAGGTTGCGTAACTCTGGAAACTCACCGAACTGCTAGCGGGAGGGGCATGTCAGGGGATTTCTTCGCTGTGTGCCGAATCTTGCTACGGATAATATGAAATCAAGTTAAGCAAAATTGGACATTATATTCATAATAGAAATATTTTTGGACGTTGGTCAATAGCGATTAAATTCAAAATATTATATAATTAAAATGGTTTTTATGATAATATTTATTATTCTAAATAATGTGTACACTTAATTGAGAAATTAAGTTTTAAAAAAAAATTAATAACCATTAGCAAAGAATTTCTTTTTGACAGAGAAAAGTTTACATGTTAAGAGATTTAATTTTTTATGGGGAAGTTAAGGTATACTGATTTAGTTTTCTCTTTAAATAAGTTAAATTTTATGGAAATATCTAGATCAATACTATAGATTCCCATAAATTTGGAGATAAAATAACCACTCTTTTATAAAATTAATAAAAAAATAATGTATTTTTATTTCGTAGTTTATTTTGACCAACTTAAAATATTTATCGGACATTATATTATATTACAACATTTTTTATTTTATTTTATTTTGGTCAAATTAAAATAATTATAAAGCATTACATTACATTACATCACAATATTTCCACTCTATCAAACTAGAAAACAATTTAATGTTATTATTAATAATTTTTTTCCTTTATTATAAGATTATAATTTTAATTTATTTATTATAAATATATTAAAATTATTTTTATTATAAATTAATAGTTTTTTTTACCTTACATATTTAATTACATTAAATATATAATGTGAATAAAATAAATTTAATTTAAAAATAAAATAAAAAATTATTTTTCTATATTTATAAAAAATATTATTACTGAAATTTTTATAAATACATATTATTACACAAAGATATAAAAAATAGTTACATATTATTACGTTAAAATATAAAAAATATATATAAACACCTTTCATATTATATAAAATCATAATTGTTTTACTCATACGACTTGAAATGAAGTGTTAAGCACAGTGCTTAACTACGACTTCTTTTGATCAACGCCTTTTATTTATTTTTAAATATAAATGTAGTGATCGGAACTTACCTGCTAATTTATCTTATTTTAAACACTATTTTATTTAATTTTATTAATTTTTTTTAATAACTACATAATATTATATTTTTAATAAAAGGAAGTATAAATAATGTTGTATTGTAATAAAAAATGTCTTGATATGAAAATTAATCATCGTTAACAATGATCCAATGTAGTATTGTGACAAAGATTGTCTCTATATAAAAATTGACCATGGTCCAACATCACATTTTGACAAATATTGTCTTAATATGAAAATCAACCATTGTCAACCATGTTTGTTTTAGGGTTTATAATATTTGTCTTAGGGTTTATATACCTTG
Source organism: Pinus tabuliformis (assembly GCA_031772625.1). Lineage (NCBI taxonomy): Eukaryota > Viridiplantae > Streptophyta > Pinopsida > Pinales > Pinaceae > Pinus > Pinus tabuliformis. Next base: position 160,167,408 of record CM062808.1, read on the forward strand.
GATTTATAATAATAATCCCTTGAGTTTAATAGTATTCCTTTTTGCTTATAATCCTTTGGAGTTTTAGTATTAACCCCTTGGGTTTATAATATCAATCCCTTAGGTTTATTAATCTAAGGGTTCATATTCTTAAGCTATAATATTATTCATAGGGTTTATAATATTAATCCTTGGGTTTCATATAAATCTCTTGGGTTTATAATGATGGTCAATCATGGTCGAAGATCACATTGTGAAAAAGACCATCTCAATATGAAAATCAGCAATGGTAAACCATGATCAACCATGTTTATTTTAGGGTTTATAATATTTATCTTATGTTTATATACCTTGATTTTATAATATTAATTCCTTGGGTTTAGAAATCTTCCCTTGGGTTTTTAGTATTATTCTCTTGGGTTTATTATTCCCTTCAATCTATAATATCAATCCCTTAGGTATATTAATCTAAGGGTTGATATTCCTAGGGCATAATATTATTCATAGAATTTATAATAACAATCCTTTGGTTCAATATGAATCCCTTGCATTTATAACGATAGTCAACCATGGTCAACCATGACAAAGATTTTCTGAATATGAAAATCAACTATGGTCCAACATCACATTGTGACAAAGCTTGCCTTAATATGAAAATCAATCATGGTCAACCATGGTCCAATGTCTCATTGTGATAAAGATTGTCTCGATATGAAAATCAACCATGGTCAAGCATCGTCAACCATGGCAAATCACGCTCAACCATGATCTAATGCCACATTGTTACAAAGATTGCCTCAATTTTATAATCAACCATGGTCTAGCACTGCATTTTGACAAAGATTGTCTCAATATGATAGTCAACAATGTTTATTTGTAGTTTATTTTAGGGTTTATAATATTTATCTTAGGGTTTATATAGGATGAATTTATAATATTAATCCCTCGTGTTTAATATTATTCCCTTGGGTTTATAATCCCTCGAGTTTATTAATCTAAGGATTCATATTTCTAGTGTATAATATTATTCATAGAGTTTATAATATTGATATTTGGGTTTAATATGATGATGGTCAACCATGGTCCAATGTCACATTGTGACAAAGATTGTCTCAATATGAAAATCAACAATGGTAAACCATGTTTATTTTATGGTTTATATACATTGGGTTTATAATATTAATCCCTTGGGTTTAATATTATTCCCTTGGGTTTATAATCCCTTGGCTTTATTATTCCATTGGATTTATAATATCAATCCTTTGAGTTTATTAGTCTGAGGGTTCATTTTTCTAGGGTATAATATTATTCATAAGTTTCATAATATTAATTCTCTGGTTCAATATAGATCCCTTCGGTTTATAATCATGGTCAACCATGGTCCAATGTCACATTGTGGAAAATATTTTCTCAATATGAGAATCGATCATGGTCCAACGTCACATTGTGACAAAGATTGTCTTGATATGAAAAACAATCATGGTCAATCATCGACCTCTTGGGTTTATTAATCTAAGGGTTCATATTACTAGGGCATAATATTTTTCATAGGATTTATAATATTAATCATTAGGTTTAATATAAATCCCTTGGGTTTATAATCATGGTCAACCATGGTCCAATATCACATTGTGAGAAATATTATCTCAATATGAAAATCATCATTGGTCAACCATGGTCCAATGTCGCATTATGAGAAAGATTTCTCAACATGAAATTAAATCATTGACAACCATGTTGAACCATGATCAAATGTTGTATTGTGATAAACATTGTCTCAATATATAAATCAACCATGGTCAACCATGTTTATTTTAGTGTTTATAATATTTATCATAGGTTTTATATACCTTGGTTTATAATATTTATCTTAGAGTTTACCATAGGGTTTTATCGATATGAAAATCAATCATAGTCAATAACCATGACCACATTGTGACAAGATTGTCTCATGGTCCAATGTCACATTGTTACAACCATGGTCAACAATGGTCCAACATCGCATTGTTACAAAGATTAAGTCAGTATGAAAATCAACCATGGTAAACAATGGTCAACCATGTTAATTTTAGGGTTTATAATATTTATCTTATGGTTTATATAGCTTGGGTTTAATATTAATCCCTTGCATTTATAATATTGACCCATTAACTTATTACTCAAAGTTCATAATCTTAAAATATAATATTATTCATAGGGTTTATAATTTAATTATTATTATAATATAATTACAATTATAATAAAATATAATAATTATTATAATATTATATTATATAAACTATAAAAAATTAATAATAATAATAATAATAGTAGTAGTTATAATTATGATAATATAATTGTAATTATATTTATATAATTATTATAATATAATATAATTATAATAATAACTTTTTATATAATTGTTTTTTTAATAATGTTGTTATGGTTATTGTTATATATTTATCAATATGAATATGAATATTAAATATTTATTATTAATGTTTATCGACGTATTTTAATTATATTTATTAATATGGTTGTGCATTCCATTGTTAATATACACCTATCAACATATATCAACCACATTTATTAATGTGATTGTGCTAATATTATATTAAAATATAAAAAAAAAGTATAAACAACCTTAATATTAATCTTATTTATTATATATAATATCATAATAATCTTATGTTATAAAACTTGGGGAAAGGAAGTGTTAAGCATAGTGCTTAGGTGTGGCTACTTTTGATCCAAGTTAAGTGCAATGCTTAGCTGGGGCTACTTTTGATAGAAGGTATCATGTACAATAAATGCCATATGTTATTTATAAGATGAAGGAAGATTTTAAAGACAAAATGAAAGAATTTTGAAAACAATAAACCATATTAAAACATTTCTCATTTTCAAGAAATAAGACTTAGGACCTATTGAAGGTGTTGGACCCACCAACATGTTAGGGGATCTCCTTGGTAAGAAGTCCCAATTAGACGTCAGATCGTTTGGTGTAGGAGTCCTAGCAGTGGGTTGTATGGTAATGCCTTGACCGTGGTTATGCACAGAGGGAAGTAAGATGTCTCTATTGGTAGCAAGGGTGTGACAGTTGTAGTAAGACAAGGAAGGTGCATGAACGGTTCTAACACACGGGGGGTGAGGTGAGCGCACCCCATGGAAACTTGTGATAGCATGGAGTTAAGAAGGGAACACATGAGAAAAGATGCATCACAATATGAAAAGAAAGTTAGCTAGCAATCCAAAGTGATGGTTAAACCAACAACACATTTAAGAAAGATTCATACATACATATACAAAAATAGCTATAGATGCATGTGTAAGAAAACAGATACATATATGATTAGGAGCTCAAGACCAAGTGTCGTAAAATGGTCAAAAATGAAAGTGATCAGAACTGGTTTGAACCTAAACGACCGGATAGAGCTCGTCTTCCTGATTCCGTCACTGCAAACGGTTTGAAAAAGGGTCTCCGTATGAGGAAGTTATGCCAAAAAGAAAGATTGCTCAATAACACTGAAATTTTGAATTTTTTTTAAAAAAATTTAAAATAAAATATTCCATAGAATATTCCATTCTGGGCAACGAATGGCAAGCTGCCACATGGCCAAGGTGACATCAGCACTAATGGGTGCATATGTTTAAAATTTTGGGCGAATTGTGATTTGAACTCGCGACTTCTTACATACAACTGCAAAGCCTTACCAAAGCACCACGACTGGAGGTCTTGATATGAGACTGGCGGAAATTTCTTATGAAGTTTAAACTTCTTTTGGGCGGGGCTCGAAATGGGCCAGCCCCCTCATATATGTGACCACCGCCCAGAAAACCGGGTGCTAACCTCCCTAAACTGCGCGGGTAACTCTAAACAGTCACCGTTATATGCTGGTTACGTGGACACATGGCCACATTCAACGCGGGGTTAACATTAGTCTAACTGCCCGTTCCCAACGTTTGGGCACGAAAACCAAGGAAAACTGCCAGATGTTAAATCCGTTCACATGCAATTGCAACTCACCATTTAATGCGTGGTCTGTCTGGCGGTATTTTTGGTGGACTGCCAAATTTGGGCGGTCTCGCCATCATTGGCGGAGCTAACTGAACTTCCACTACAGTTAGCTGGAGTGATTCTAGGCCAAATTGGAGGAAATCTTCAATGAACCATAACTTTGGCTAGGAAAGTCCTTTTTGGACGAATTTTTATTTTTATTTTGACTATCTTCGACCTTCTGAAGCCATTGGAATAGGTTTCAAAGCCATCTGAGGTCGTTTTCAGGTGATTCTGCTTCGTGGAAGTTCTAGGAGCCACAAGGGCCAAATCAGTTTGGGAGTTGCATTGGGAATTGTGCGGCCAGTGAATGTGGAATGAAGATAAGTCCTAAAGTTTTTTAGCATTTTGAATCCATTTCTATAGCTATTTTTTCCTGTTGAGGCATTCTTCTCACTGTTTAGCTTCAGGGAAGCTTTCAGGGCCACTAGGGCCATTTCAGTGCTTGAGCTGTTTGGGGGCTATGTTAATCCATTTTTGGTGATTCAAAAGCCTATGTCTGCTATTTTTGACCTTCTGAGTCTAATGACAGAGCTTTCAGAACCAATTGAGGTCATCTTCACCTCGAAATTCTCCATGCAAGTTTAAAGGGCCACTAGGGCCAATTGGGGAAAGTACTGTATAAGGTACAATTTCACTGTTTAATGTTTGGGAAAGAGCATGTTTAGCTAATTTCTATCTTCTGATTTTGTATTTACAGTCAGATCTGTCTTTCGAGACGCTCATATTCTTGTATTAGCCTTTGTAGCATTTTTAATACAAGAGGACAAGCCTAGTTTGAGAGGCTTGGTCCAGCAGATGTAGCCCAGAAGGGGTGAACTGCTTCATCATTTTGATGTCTTTATTTGCTGAAGATGATATGCTAAACAAAACTGATATAAAGTGTTAAACAACAAATACACATAACTTGCATACACACATAATCACCTATTCAGCTGTAGAAGGTTATTTGTCTTATTCCGCAAGACATCAAACTTCAAGTATGTGTATGTCAATGACTTCTAATTGTTTACTTCATTATTTCTTTAGGCAAAGCCTGTAGAAGGCCAGGTAGCCTCTGGAACTCATTCTCTCTTTAGAGTTGACATGTCTGGTGAATGCCCCTATAGTCTATCTCTGTATAAGAAATAAAAAGTTTTCACATTTTCAGAGGTCACTTGGAGTGTATAGATCACATTTGAAATTATGGGAAATGGGTACCTTGCACCCTTAAACAAGTACATTCCATTTTCAGATCAATATATCATTTAGAGTACTCAAGATAGCTGAAATACAATACAACATATGCGTGAAATGTGCTGGCTCTATTATATTAAAAAGTGTAAGTTCTAGTCATACAATACATCCATGTCCAACCATTAGTTCCGACAGCGGAACATTATAGCCACAACCGCCTGCTCCTCCAAAGAGATATACTAGCTTTGCGTAGTGGAGAAGCCAAGGCTTTTTACAATATTGTCCAAGCTTTCTCTAAGATACTCCTATCGGAAGCTTGGTTGACCAAAAGCCTCTACAATGACTTATGAGAGGTTATTTAAAGCAAATGGTGGGGTGACCCTTGACATTCCCCTTTGTGACCGTTCATCTATCCTCACGACTCTCCAACTACTCTATGAATGTTACATTCAACTATCAACACTTGAACTTCCACTTTACATGATGTTACATTACAATGCACATGTGCCTATTTAAGAAAAGATGGCTTGAGCAAGCCATGCAAGCAAGACATCGATGACACTCAGACCATTGTGATGAGACCAACTCTTTGACATCCTTGTGATGATGAAGGTGGTGAGTTGGTGCCAAGCTTGGTCGTCCATGATGGTGTCCATGCGCTCAAGGTGACATCTTGCTGAAGCTAACTCTTGCCTCCATTGCATCTGGGTGCACTGATATGACTCCTCCATCCAACTCGTATGATAGCATGTGCATGGTCTTCCTGGGTGCAGGCTAACCAGCAACACATTGATGCATAGTGTCTGTGTTGATCTTCAAGTGTGGGTTGCTGGTCATGTGCATCAAATATTAAGCTACATGTTTAGCCCTATTCAGAATTTCTTCTTGTCTTCACCTTGATGAGTGTGCCAAATGGGTGGATCGTATGCATGCACACAATGACATGCATGCTGTTGAATTCCCTTGCATGTGATCAACATCACTTTTCACCTTGTCTACTTCATGCCAACTATTAGGATGGATCTATAACTTGTACGGGTGCAGTTTCATCCGTCTGCGCATGTTGCACCCCCTACTATACTTGTTCCTGCTATAAGTCATTCTCATGTATGTTCGACTCTTGTTCTTCCTCGAGTTGCTACTTCAGAACATGCAACTCCTTCCTTGTTCCTTTCCTTGCCTTCACATGATCTTCATGTCACATTGTCACCTCATAGCCTTGATCCCCAAAGTTGCTTTCATCACAAGTTGCCTTTGTGTTGTCAACAACCTTTCTCTTGCATTTGTTGCATGCAGGTATGTTTCCTTCAGCTACTGCTGATGGTGCTTCTTGTTGTGATGTTGCTGCCATCTTATCTTAATGTCCTTGTCTATGAACAACTTGATGTGTTTGTGGGTAGGAAAGTTCTTAGACACTTGATCGACTACATCCCCAAGTGTGCTTTCAATGGTGTCTTTGACTCTACTCTCCTAGAAACCATTGTACTTGTGTTGTTGAGAGGCATATGAATAGCTGCGATACTTGGAGACATGGAAACACTCATGGCAATAAATCTGTCAGTTGAAAACCGAAACACACTTGAGAACTGACTTGCAACATACTTGTGTGACTGATCATGAAGGTTGCACAATTTCTGCTGGGAGGTCGGGAGACTGATTGCCAAAACTGCGCAAGGCACAATCTGGGCTGTCAAGAGGTTGACTGATCTAGAATTAAACATGAATGCAACAAATTAAAGGGATAACGATAAAAATAGAGATGCAACAGAAGTAATACTTCATTTCATTAATGTAAAATACTGAAATATGCTTACAAACAGAAATGAAAATAAACTAGCTAGGGCAATGGTAGCTTATCTTTGAGAAGAGATGTGGCGGATACCTGCCTCTGAACTACATTACAATGAGGCTCAAGGGACTTTTTATTATTGAACAATAAGAGAAAACCATAAACAACCAAAACCCTCACCCGAGGAGATGTAACACCAAGAGTTTATGGGCCCTGTTGGGGTGAGTTGGACAACCAACTTCCTGGGGTTGCGACTTGGTCATATTATCTCCATTTAATGTGCATGATAACCCGTTGGAAATATTTCTCCCAGGACTATAACGGAAAATACAATTTTAAATAAAAAATGTTGGCAGTAGATTGCCAAAAAAACATCGTATAGGACCTCAAAATGACTCCGGAAGTTTAGGGCCTGAAAAACTGCTAAAAATAGTAAACTGTACTACAATTAAGGAAACTTAAAAACTGAAAGAAACAGTGGTGGGGGTTCAAGTGGAATTGGCGAGTGGCCACCAATATCCACTTGGATCATTCACTGACTACTGGAACTGTGCAATGCATAGTCCATCCTGGCCTGCTAAGGACTGAAAATGCGCAATGCGCAATTTCAGTCAGCAATGACATGCAACCAGCAAACTACATTGCAAAGTTTCTGGGTCTACGAGACACTGCCTCCAATAATTATGAAATGAAATCCTGTAGGTTAGTGCTAGGCTAGACTTGCATAGTTTCTAGAGGGAGGGCAGAGCCTTCACTTTCGAAAATGTGCAATGCTAGCCAGGTAAGGCACGGTCCAGGCCAAGGTAGCCTAGACCGGCCGACGGGTGACTAAAAAGATGAGAAAAATGAATGCATGGTGAGATGAGTGCAAACAAGAGTGAATGATCCTTCATACAAACATCAAGTGCAGGATTTAGAAAATGGAAAGTCATGCATGTGTGTGAAGCGAGTCACCGAAACGGTGACCATCCGTGCAAAATAGTGTCATGCATGCGACAGGAGTGAGATGCGAACTAAAACTAAAAGGGTGCATCTACAGGCTAACCTACATAAAAAGACAACAAGAAATCACTGAAATCAAGCAGACAACACTCAAACAAAGCGAAACACAAAAATCAACAAAAATGCTACGTAATACATGAAAAGAGGGCTTACCCCAAAAAAATTGAGTTGAATGTGATAACGACTGCTAGATGCAATGTGGGATGTTAGATATGCAAGGTTTATGTGAGGAATGAGCTCTACAACATCCGTTTGATGAGTTTTGATAAAATCAAGGTTGTGATGCGCATGCCACAAATCTAGGAAAAACAACACTTGACAGGAGGTTTTTGAAATGAGCCTTGCATGTAACCTCCAACTGCTAAAAATAGATACCTGAATCAAGAGATTCCTTTTGCATGCTGGCTTGGGAGAAGCAGCCCATGCATGGAAATCAGTTTCGATCGGTCTTGGAAGGAAACGGTTAACCTGAAGACACACACATTGGTCTGCGAGCCTGGGATGAAAATCTGTGTAGTTTTTGGGCTGAGTAGAGATGGATGTCCCAGAGGGCTTGCACAATTTTTGGGAGGAACAAGTGACTGTCTCCCAGGATTGTGTAATTTCTGGGCTGAGCAACTGTCTTAGGTCAGACTGCACAATTTTCGCAAGGAATCTTGTATGACTGCATTGTGCAGTTTCTGAGCCCAGCAGGCTACCTGACTGATTTTCACAAATTATGTTAGTTGTTGGGCTAGATGTCCCAGAGGGATTACATAATTTATGGGAGAAGTGGGTGACTACTGCCTAGAATTGCGTAATTTCTGGGTTGAGCAGTTGTCCTAGACGAATTACGCAATTTTTTAGAGGAAGACTTTCAAGAGGAATTGTGTAATTCTAGAGCTCAGCTGGGTTTGTGTGATTTCTGGAGGAAGGATGGTTCCCCTCTAGAATTGCACAATTCCCGGAGGGAGCTGCTACCAACAACTAACACTAAGTCTGGAAAGTAGTCTGTGAAGGAGGTGGAACAAAATTGCATGCACAGGCTGACAAGACTCTATGAAACAACTGAAGTTGATGTGGTTGATAGTGCAAGACATGCTGCTGAGTATGGTCGGTAGGGAGGCTCCAAAACAAAGTTAAGGCAAAATTTTGGAGGGTGGTTGTAGTTGCTATAACAAGACATCAAATTTATCAACAAATAAACACAATTTTAAATTTTAAAATCTATACAAAATAATAAAACTAAAATTTTAATAATATTTATAAAATGGACTCAATTTTTTAGCTAATGAACTTAAAGTAATAGGCATTCAAATTGAATACTATATACCATATTATTACCTATATAGTTGAAAACAATATAAGTTAATTTAACCTTTTTTAATGCCCTAAATATTTTGTTTTACTTATTCTTACTATAGAAACTCAGTAATTTATGGGTTTAGTGAAAAGCCAAGTCCAATTTTAGTGTTTTATTTTAATTTACTTTATTAAAAAAAATGATAAGTTTTGGAATTCACAGTAAAATATTTTAGATGAAATTTTCAATTTCCAGACAATTAGGGGCAATTACTTCTTCTCTTTCTAGGGATATAACAATTTAGTGGGAAAAGAAGCCAAAGAAGGTAGGAGGAGGAAGATGGAGACATCTTGGAATAAAGAGGAAGTAATTGGAAAACCTTGAACAAGACATTGTTAAGGTGGGCATAATGCTTCCACAAGGGTGTTCTTCAGCTGGACTGAGAGCCAGTGAAATCCTTAAGTCAAAATTGTGGGTCTGTAAGTTCTTGGCTAGATTGGGTAGTCTTGATGTCTAAGAATAGACCTTGTTAGGTCACTGTTATCTTCTATTCTAGAAATTGAAAAGGCTCAGGGGGAGAAATGGACATGATTTCCATTCTCATTGGTTGGAAGGAGTGGTCTTTCTCCTAGTTGAATTCCTTGATTGTCCTGACAAGAACAAATAAATATAATTACTTTCCAGAATCTCTGTGATCTTGGTAAACATTGTAATTTCTATAGTATTATTAAATGAAATTTCTTGAAAAGGATTGTGAGTACCTAAATAGACAAGTTAAAAGATGACATGAATGAAAAGTTCTTTTGTATAAGGTTTTGTTGTTTGTTATAGAAAGATAGTAAAATTTTGATAAATGTTCGAAGTACTTACACTGTATATAAATCTAATGAAGAAGATAATTCTCTCTGTATAGCAAAATAATTGGTAAGTTTGTGTGTTTCTTGAATAGAAAGGCAGTTAGTCTTCTGTAACTACTCAGATCTAAAGAAAATGATGAAATTCTTATCCTGGTAAGAAACTACAAGTCTGTACCTAATATTAGGTTGGGTAGATAAAGGGGGAATTCAAGAACGATTGTAAGAGTCTGGAAATAAATAAAAAAAGGTAATATTAGATAATATCATAGAACAAGTTGGTCCTAAACCAATGAACGAGAGTTCATGAAGGGACAATCCTTGTTCTATGTGGTATATATATAGTTAAGACCAATGGGTCTAGAAAAGTCCTAGAAAGAACCAAGTCTTGTTCGACCTTGGCCTGATATTAAATTTGACCATGAATTGAAACACAAATTCATAAATAATTTAAGAATAAAATTGTGAGTCTCTTTTCCATGAAGATAATTATAAAGAAAGTAATGGGAGGAACTAGACATATAATATCTTTCCATTGCAAACGATATTAATACAGTGCTAATTAAATAAAGATACATCACAACAACTCTAAGAGTTCCGATAAAGAACAACAATGGAAATTTTATTTAGAGGGTCACCATGTATACAAATTAAAAAACACAAGTTGAACAATCATTTCAGTAACTAAGAGTACATGCGGTTTGGTTTAGTTCCGGGCCAACCGGTGTGGACTAGCAACCCAAGAATAGTTCCAAAACTGATAATTGAGTTATCACACCTATAGTCGGGCCTGTATATGCCACCTCATATTTTATAAAATAACTAATCAGCCAAATTATGAAACAATTATAAACTGTGCGAAGATGAGTAAATACATTTTTCTAATAAACAAGAACCGAACAAAGAAGAGGAAAATACACATTTTAGATTCAATACACTAATTATCATGTATTCCAAACAATGTATAAGAATGAGAAACCAAAATGCGAACCAAAAAATACCATAATACATATACCAAATAATAACCATCCAAATATGTAAGAAAATATTACTCACAATTAAACCCTAGGTTAGGTGGTAAAAAATACGAGGCTTCCAATGAAGAAGACACATAATGTAGTGTGGTACGATAACAAACCCTTGACAAAATTGTAATTCAGATAAAATACATGGACAAGCTCACTGGGTTTAGAATGAAACCCAAGATGGGAGCCAAATTCAACAACATGAACCCTACTTTAATAGTCTATTGAAGGAAAAATCCCTTTCACAGTAAATAGTAGAGTGGTACCATGCATGCTGAACTTAATCATTTGTTTGTCCATAGAAAAGAGTTGGCAAGAGAACCTAAAAGGTAAAGAAAGTAGAAATGAAAACCTGTAGAGGTGCGAAAATGTGGCTGAACCCTAACTTCGTTCTTGAATGAGCGTAATCCAAATTTCTCATCTGTAGACAATAAGAATAAAAACCCAACTTAGATATTCGACACAAAGTCATCATAAATAGAAAACGGTGCTAGGAGAACATAATGGGGGTAAGTAAAAGATTAGATTGGGGTCTCGTTTTCTTAAAGGAGTTGTCAATCTCTACCTTAGGCCAACCATGAACCATTAGTTTCAGACAACAACAACTTAGAGAAGGAATTTTCTCAACCAAGTCGAAATTGTTTTTACCTCACTTCTCAAGGAATGAAGGTTTAATCTATGCGTTGCAAGCATGATAACCCTCCATTCCACTGAGAAACCCTATAATCATGGGGCCATAGAAGAGAATCTTAAAAAGTGTCATATGTGGAACTAAAACTCACATTGATAGGGGTATGAACATCAATTAGATAAGCCAAAGGCGACAAAACTATTAAGAGATGACTTACCAGAGCTAGGTAGCATAACTGTAGAAGGTACTTTGACAAACTCAAAGAACATAGGGTCACAACAAGTTTCAAAGCCTCACGTCAACCCCGACGAAGTTCAAATGAACAAATCGTGCGATAAAGGGGTGGGAGGAAGTTACCCTAACCTTCCAATAGAAGACATGAGTCATTGGATCCAGGTTTTGGAGGTTGACGACCGAGAGGATGCCACCTAAGGCCTATCCCATCAAAGACCCCACTCCCTCTTGCATGATAGGTGGAATATAGGAGATTTTGAGAGACATCTCATGGTAGGGTGGAATTCACCCAAAACCATAGTAATATGAATATATACCCTAAAGAAATCAGATGGGTTATGGCTCATGCTTAATCGTTGTTAGCAATGTCAACATAAATATATATATGGGGTAAACCAAAACAATTCAACGAATTATAAGCATACTAAGGGTAAAATATAACCATGAGCTAAACGATATATTTTCATATTGAAAGAAAATATACAATGATGCTATGCCAATTTTGAAGATAAGCCATAGTAAAAGTGAGTAATGAGTAATAGTAACAATTTTCTTTCTTTCTTTCTTTCTATTGGGTATTGGTGGGTGCTACACTTTTGTTATATATATATATATATATATATATATATATAGAAAATTCAAAATAATCTTATAAGTTATAATTTCAAGAATGAAGGCAATACACTATATCTTATTCATCATATCATGGTATGGTAAAGAGTTAAAGGATAAAAGAAAATTATGTTATTATAAGAAGATGATTAACTCAAATCTACAATATTAAAAGTATCTTTTCATTTTAATTAAAATAAAAAAGAAAATCAACCTTACTAAAATAAAACAAAACTTTCGCTATTGCATAGTGAAAAGGTGTTGAACAATTCTTAAAACATAAAAAAGAAAATCAACCTTACTACAATAAAACAAAACTTTCACTATCTGATAGTAAAAAGGTGCTAAGTAATTCTTAAAACTTCAAACATAAAATAATTCTCCATTTTTTATAACACTAAAAATATTAAAAAGTTTTTTTCTTAAAATGTTTTACATTCACTCCTATTAAATGTCAATTTTAAAAATCTTTATTATAATATAAATCTTTTTAATTTTCTAACTCATCAAAATTATAATAATTTATAAATATTTTTAAAAACTTTTGCAACATAAAAATAAAATATCGAATAAATTAAATAATTCTTCACTATTATAAAAAAACTTAAAAAAAAAAACTCTTTAACCATAAAAAAGTAAAGTATCAAAATAGATTAAATAATTATTTTCACCTTAAAAATGTGATAAACTAAACTAATTTTTTTAAACACAATATTATAATAAAAAATATATATAATTCACCAAATGATTAAAATAAATTCAAAATTCATATATGTAAGTTAATAATTGCAATTTGTTGTAAGAGAGAATTAACCCACTTTTCCAAAACATTATTATAATATTTAAAAGTCTATAAAATCTCATGATATTAAAAATTTTAATAATTAAATATATATAAATTGTTTTTAATGTATAAATATATCTACTAATTACACCGAAAATATTCATATGATAGGTTTCGCTAGGCAGATTCAACTCATCGCAAATGCTCAATTTCGTCCTCCTTTGTTCAACCATTTTTACCACATGTAATTGATATTCAACAGCTTTCCGTTGGCGAGGGCGACGCTTCGGATATTTTTGGGTTCTTGCTATGCTTCTTTTTATGGTACCATCAAAGTTGGAAACCATATCCTCCCACAAAAGAGCTTTACAATTTTTAACGCGACTCGGGAAAGGCCAACGCTTCAATAAAAGGTTATGATTTACCATCTTTAAACTATCACAAAAAACTGCGTTTAAATATGTTATAATTTTGATTTAGTACAATTAAATGGTGTTCGTTTAGAGTTCAAATGATTAAAAGTTTGTTGGGATTTTATAACTTTTTTTCAAAAAGATTTGGTAGTAAGAGTGATTGAATTGTGTTTTTGATGGTGGAAATAGATTTAGCGTCATCAAAAACTTTTTAGACACCCAAAATCCCCTCATATCTCCTAGACACTAAGTGTGTAACACAAAAGCTGGAGGAGACAATTTTAGTGCAAGTAAGAAAATGGTTCATCTTTTTGCCTATGACTATATATATATGAAATTGCTAGATGTGAACTCTATATTAAGTATTAAACAAATTTCTATGTTGAAGTTTGCGAGTTGTAACCTGGGTTTACAAAAAATTCTGCCATATTTTACCAAAATCGTGCCAGAATTTCCATGGTTTTCCAAGCAAATTTAAAACCTTGTTAGACCAGGACCAATTAAATCCACTACAAATGGTTAGAATTATAGGTTTCAATTGTTCGATTACATAATTCAGGTATAATTGAGCTTTTAAATGTATCAAATCCATTTTGTAATTAAAAATATAATTCTAATAACAAAAATTTGAAATTCAAGTAACTCTTTTATAATTAGATTCTAATGAGATTGATAAAAAAATTCAAAATACATAACATTTAACTCATCCCACCAAATAAGCCTTAAACCTTGAGAATAACATCTACTCTCTAACACACCCTGAAAAAACCCTCATTTAAATAATATTGTTTAGGCTCTAGCCAAGGATCTATCCTAGAGATGTTGTTCAAATTTGTTAAAGTAGCATTGGCACCGCCATGCCATGTTTGCGTGGGTAGGTATGTTGAATTTTCCTTTGGTTTTGTCAATTTCACATTTATTCATGTAAATTAAATTAACTTGAGAGTATTTGTTGAAGTTTTAGTAATCATGGTGCTTAAAAGAGCATAATCACTCTTTCTTACCTTTGTTATCAAAATTTATTTCAAACAAAATTGTTACAAAATAAGATGATTCCCGGTGAATTCTAAGATTTAATCATGGGATCATAGCTTTTAAATGGGATTCCATGTCAATGAAATGATAGGTTATTTATCAGATGCATGTCCTAAGGATCCTATCTTGTGAGGGGAGAAAAGGGAAAACCCATAAACCCCATGGTTGGAATCATTCTTTTATGACACCTTGAGCAATGTATTATTATGTATTAGTGTGCCCTAAGACTATGAACTTAAGAAAGCCTCTTATCGAGACTTCGAAAGAAATGGATAGTCTGGTGACTATAATTATGTCTAAAGATCCTAGCCTTAATATATAAAATTTTCGACTAACAAGCCTTAGAGGATTAAAGGCTCTGCATGAATTAGGTACCTCATACCTGGAAAGGAACACAGTCCCAATGATTAATGATGATTAAGATCAGAAAACAAAATCAATCGAATCGCAACGGAGATTGCCCCTTTCAAATAGTGGAAGATTGTCAAAAATAATAAGGGGTGAAAATTTATGCACATGAATGATTATGATTCCCATCAAAGGAAATGATGCTATTGTTAACATATCTAAGGTTCTAATGTGGAGTTGACTAAGCCTAATTGTCACTAACTACTATGGTTCAGTAGAATGGGTTACAATCTTCTTGCTTCAGGCGTATTTTTCAATTTGAAGTCACTCTTACAGAGGAGATGCCATGAGTTCAAGAGCATTGAGGGTGGTTGCATCGTTGCCTATAACAATTCCAATTACTTTGACTAGATCTTGGGATTCTTTCTCGAAAGGGGTTGGGACTGAGACAAAGGCAATTGCTTTGTCTTGATCTTGGAATTCTTTCTCGATGGGATTACAACAGAGGACGAGGTCAAGGACATGGCCATACAATAATAAATATAATTTTTTTTAAACAAGAAATTAATAAAATACATTTTGTGTTGTGTACATAATGTGAGTTTCTTCCAAACTATTGTAAACAATGAATAAAATACATTTTTTGCCAAAATTATTCTTGACCCTTTTTTTTCTTATGTTTCTACTTGTTCAAAATATTTGGTACAAAGGAAATTAACTAATTCATTTATTCATAATTAAAGAATTGTAATCATCTCTATTATCGAGGGACTTGATTGGTCTTTCCTTTGACATAATAGGTTTAAATCATAATATTTCCAAAAGAAATCTTTCATCTCTGCTCTTTGAGAAACTTTAGGCTTCAAATAATATGATATCACTGCCAAGTTCGTTGGGAAACATAAAAAACCTGCAGCATATTAACTTCTCCAAGTCCTTGACTTTGAGAAAGTTGCCAACTTTCTTGAATTTGTTGGAAATGTTGCCCAATTTTTGTTCAGTGACCTAACTAGCCTAAAGGAATTTACATTATGATTGCTTCAATTTGAAATGTTTACCTAACTTTGTTGGATAGTCAAAATAATGGACAATGTTGATAATGCATTATACATGAATAGAATATATTCCAATGGTTTTCACAGGCTCAAACAATCTTTAAAATGATACCATTTGCTAGATGAAGTTCCATTTGCGAGTGTGGACAAGATTGAAGGAAGAAACTAGGAGTTAAAATATTTGAAAGGTGCGTGGATTGAAGTTCTCTTCCATGCTTAGACTCAAAACACTTGAGTTGAAAAGGACACATAAATAAAATATCCTTTCCTTATTTTGTTCTAACTAACCTTAAACATTTCAACATTAATGATTGTGATAGGCTGATGGAGGTTGAAGCATTGTCAATAACATTAATGTTACTAAATTTTTAATAGTTCTTAAGATAACAACAAATATTTGTGGTCTCGAAAAATTGATCCATTTTCTCTTCACAATTTGCGCTTCTCTGCATGGAAACACAAAAACCAACAATTTCCTCAACACTCAAAGAATTAAATAAGGAATTGTGTAAATTATGTGGTCATTTAGTTATTTATCTGCATACTTTTCCATTAATCATCTTACTCCTGAGATAACCAAATGCCACAATGGAAAATTCCCATCAACAAGTAAGCAACCAATGAAGTAGAAGGTTTCTCTTTGTAATCCAATAGATTTTGGGCTTTTATTGTAACAAGGACATTAACCTCATTCCTGAAGTAGTGTCAACTAGACTAATGGAATCTCACAAGGGGACCCGTTGTGCGGCCTGGGGAATGTCACTGGGCTCTAGGACCTCAATGGAGATCGATCTTTATATTATATTTACTCTATTAGAAATAAGAGTTTTTATATTTAGTGATTTATTTTTTTAGATGATATTCCCAAATCTTTATTTCCTTCAATGTAGCTTTGCACCTTTAGGGGAAATTGCTAGTTTATTATTATTTTACCGATGGGGTGTTCTTATATTTGGTTGAAGGTGGGGTGGGAAGGGTAGTGACCGCTCTTGTGTGTCATTTTCCCACATCCCAATATGACAGTGTATAATTTTTATTTCCACAACACAAGAGGGATACAACCTCTACTCGAGATAGGCATGGGAGTAACGGTAATGAGTGGAAACTCCCTCTTGGAGATACACCATATGAAAGATGGAAACTTCCAAAATATCAACGAATGAATCTCTTGCTATAATTTTTTTCAGCATTATGATAAATTCACCATCTTTTCATTATTGTAAAATCAGGGGAAAGAATGAAATCATGATTGAATCAATCTCTTGCTATAATTTTTCTTTTTAGTATTATGAGAAATTCTTAGATATTGCAATAGCATGTCACTATTGTAAATTAAGGGGCAGAAATGAAATCATGATTGGATCCACATACAAAAAAAGAAAAAAAGAATAACGGGTTAACTTACCTCCATGGCTTCTAAATTATAATAAAATATTACCTACTTTGGTTGAAAATTCATTATGGTTTGGGTTTTTGATGTCGGGCTTATGTGATCCCATTATACTTATCTTAAAATCCTTTGGTAAGGAGGACCATTGGTGAGTATAAAACCCAAATAACACTCTTGTAAGAGATAGATTTCAAAGGGCTTAGTGGATACATAATAACAGAGTGTGGTGCAATATAGGACAAAATAACATGAAAGGAAAAGTAAGGGAGAAGTTGGAAGAAATGCAAGAGACATGGATGAATGGGTAGAGATTCTTCATCCTCCCACTTGACTCTTTCCATTCATGTAGAAGGGGAGGCAATGGTGGAAAAGTAGAGGTACCATCATTTGTGTTCAACAAAATCAAAACAAAGAATGTTGGGCCTAGAAATATAAAGTAGAAGAGATGAAACATAAGGTCTCTTCAGACCTAATCTCTGATGAATGTAGGAGTGGGATATGGATCTTATGTACTCTTAGATGACACATGAAATTTTATAAAATTCTTGAAAATATGTGGAAAGTGAAGCCAATAATACCTTATACCCTTGAAAAAGCTCAAAATACCCCAAAGGAAACAAGGTTAAACCTTAAAATTTATGATTCCAAGTTTGAATTCCTATGTAGAGGAGTCTTTGGAGTGGAATTTTCAATTGCACTAGCTACAAAGGATGACCATAATCTAATTCTAATTCACCTCATAATACCATCCTCCTTGAGGAGGAGGAACTAACCTTAGACCATTAACTGGTAATAGGATAACCCATTTAATTCGCCAACAAATAGCTATATGTGGAGCAAGTGTAAACAACCATGAATCTCTAGCTTAGTTAGGGCACAACTCTCCTTTTTTTATTGTCTTTTATAGGTATAATGTAGCATTGGTCATAGAATCGTATTTGGGTTTCAATCACAAAACCTCATTTTTTTTGGACATCTATGATGATAATCAATGTCTTTTATAGGTATAATGTAACATTGGTCATAGAATTGTATTTGGGTTTCAATCACAAAACCTCATTTTTTTTTGGACATCTATGATGATAATCAATGTTCATTCGATCTCATTAGGAAAATAATTTAATTGAAGGGTGGCTAATTTCCCTAATGATAATCACCCCTACACCAATGACTATAACTCTTTTTTATAATGTAAAATATAATATGTTAATTATTTTAAATATAGTATATTTTTAACTTTGAAAAAAATATTATTATCTAAATTATTTAAATTATTATTTTTTGGAAATTTATATTTTACATATATTATTTGTTGGTTTTATTAATAAATTATTTGATATATGAATTTACACACACACACATATATATATATATATATATATATATATATATATTTCCTCTTTTAGATTGTTTTTAAAATATTGTTAGTTAATATAATATTTATTTTAATTCTAATTCTTTAATTTGAACTTTTAATTTTAGGTTTTTAGTTTTTTTTTTAATTAATTAATTTATTAAAATGAGTATTTGTGATAAAAAGTGTTAAAAGAATGGAGGAAGTTCTTAAGAATATGCAAAAAAAAAAAAAAAAAACAAAGTCCCAAGGCTCAATGTTCTTAAGAATATGCAAAAAAACAAAGTCTCGATGGATTCACTTTTGATTTCTTTTAGGCTTGTTGGTTTTTCTTAGGAAAAATAATTCTAGCAACGATTGAAGAATCAAGTACATCAGAATTAGATTTTCAAGCACTCAATCTCACATTATTTGCTTTGGTGGCTAAGTCAAATAAATATGATGATCTTAGTAGCATTCATTTGATTGCTTTTTGTAATGTCATTTATAAAATCATCTCCAAATTTATTGCCAATAGACTTAAGCTTCTTCTCCCTTCTCTAATCTTGGGAAAAAAAACGAGATATATTGAGGTGTGTCAAATTTTGGATGGGATCCTTGTAGCACATGATGTTATCCACTTTTTCAAACACTCCCAATTTGTAGGTATGCTACTTGATCTTTCCAAGGATTTGGACAAATTAAGCTCAGACATTATTTTGCAAATTCTTCTAGCTTTTTCCTTCTCTAAGTCTTGGGATCGATGGAGTGGAACTCTGTTGACGTTGTTGGACCCACCAACATTCAAGGGGTCTCCCCGATATGTGGTCACAATTAGACCTCACACTATTTTGGATAGGAGCCCATTTGGAATATGGCCTGGTTGCCAGTTTCTTAAAGATTTTCCTTGGCTCTAATTGTCAGCATGAGAGAGGAATGCAAATGTGCCTTTGAAAAGCAAGTGAGTGTGCCTAGTGAGTGTTTGTTTGTAAGTGTGTCTAGGTTATTCTACTACGGAGGGAAAAAATAAAGTAAGCCACTAAGAGAGAGGTAATAGTACCACCCTAGTAGATACACACACAACCAAGAAGGATTTGTCTAACATCCAACGGAATAGTCCACAAAGACATGACGATCATTACAACCAATCAACAAGAAAGATATGTCTAATATCCAATAGAATAGTCCACAAGGATGTGACAACAATAGTAACCATTATAGCACATTCTCAATATGATGAGTACTAAAATAACTGAAATAGTTCAACTACTTTAGCATAGATGAAAGAAAACATGAATTAAAAACATCCACAAAATAGTCTTACAAATATTCATAATCCATGCATGAAGAACGTGCTAGCCATGAGGATTTTGATACTAAGTAAAAGTTCCAAGGCACATGTATACAATGAACACCACTAGCTCCAATATTGGAGTGTTGGAGCCACTCCTTGCTCCCCAAAATAACTAGCTTGTCTCTCTAATGCCTTGTAGGAGGAGCCAAGGTGAAAATAACTTTTCTCATATAATGAGGGTGTATATATAACCAATGGGGTGATGCTTAACCCCCCTTGTGACTCTTTGACTACCTTCATGATTGTTTGAATTCCTATGCCTTTTCAACTTTACATGACTCTTCATTTTCTGTACATGTCCTTTGGACTTCCACATTACAATACATTTTCAAATAAGAAATTACATGATCGACAATCATGATGTGGCACATGACAACTCATGACATGACATGACATGACATGACATGACACTGCTAACATGGACTGCTTGATGATATGGAAATTTCAAGCCACTTCTGCTGCTTCTTGCTACAAGTATTCTTGAGGACGCTCTTCTATCCTCCTCCTTATGGCTTAGAGGTGAGGAGTCTTCAATGATATCAAGTCTTGAGTTGTGCTCACAAAATAGTGTCCCTTTATCTTCTCTTCATTGATCAGCTTGCATAATCAACTAAAAACATGTCTTTTATCATGTTTCCCTTCTCCATATCCTTCTTCATCATCCTTTCATGGTGTGACAGAGTACCTCTATCTGTAATTCACTCATGACTAGGCAACATCAGTTTGATAAAACCCTAGTCTAAGATGGTGCATGTTGATCCACTGACTGAGTTGGAATTGGGAGACAAGCTGAGGGATAGGCTCAGTGATTGCGCAATTGAATAACTCAGGAAGTCAAGGGTGTAACTTGATCCTTGAGACTTCACAATGCGTAGTTCAGGCTGGATTAGGCAGGAAAATTGCGCAGTTTTTGGATTCAGTGAGTCGGGTTGAGGGGTTTTGCACTATTTTATCCAACTGCGCAGTTCTGGGAGGTAGAGAAGACTTGGTGATTGTGCAATTGTGCAACTCAGGAGATCAAGGGCTGAGCTTGAGCTCAAAGACTACACAATGCATAGTTGAGGCCAAGATGGAGGGCTGGATTGTACAATTATGGGGGCCAAGCTCTGAGCTTGAGCACTGGAACTGTGCAGTGCGAAATACTGGGAGGAAAGGATTGTTCATTTCATAGTGTCAAGGGGAAAGGTTGCAACTTGAGGGTTGTAACTGTGTAATTGGGGAAGGTCCGATGAGGCTAAATTAATAGGAAATTTTCAGAATTTGGCTGTCTGGGGTTAGTGAACTGATGTGATCAGTGACCTGAATTGACTGGGACCACACACTTAGAACACTTGATGACACAACAACATAGATAATCCATGAAACATTAACCACACATTTCCCTCAGTATGACAACTTTGAGATGACTTACGATAAGTGTGACACCAAAGATACACTTTGCAGGGACGTGACGACACTTGTGCGATAGTGCTTAAAACTTTGGGAATGAGTTGGAAAAATGTTTATATTATTAGATCAACTCATTTGCAAAAAGATACCCCTTGAAAGCACCAAAAAAATCTCATATACATTGTGCGACAAATAACATATGAAAGGATGACATTTTTACTTTCTTGCAAAAGGGACCAAAACACTTAAACAAAACACATGAAATGGATTTCAATGTTTTCAACAACATTATTCAAGACCAATGTAGGCTCTAAAATTTGGTGCAGACAGAAATTTTGGAGGGTGTTGTAGCAATGACAACACTCCCTTATCTCCTAAACATTCTTCTCTATCTTGATCAATAGTTCCCAATCAACAATCGTTAATTCTTCTAGGGGCATATGATAGGGAGACCCATTATCCCATTTTATTTTCATCCTAGTGACAAAAGGTTTCGTTATAACCTTAAAGTTGTAGTTACGAATGGTAGAATCAAGGGAATCTTCTTATTTTAGGATGACCTTCTAATATCTTTCCTGCAGTTTATGGGCAAAACCTTGCTAGTGGGGGTCCCAATGGTTAAATAGGATAAGGAATTTTCTCAAGTTTCAGATGAATTCATGGAAACTTTGGGAACCTCTCTTAATAGATTGAAATATCAAATATTTTTCTTAAATATACCCCTATCCATTCAAGTCCATATTTCTAAAATACTAGGATTGTAGTGATGCACTTTTCCATCCAAACATTTAGGGTCTCCTCCAGTTGACAACTCCCTTAATTCCAAATACTACTTTCCTCTAATCTGAAATATGTACAAAAAATTTGATAGTCTAACCTTTCGTTCTCTTAACATAGAATTTTGGTTCGTTCTTCTAAAATCCATTCTATAAGCCTCACGGGTCTATGCATGAAGCTAGGTTACTCTTTTTTGCAAGAAAGAGTGTGGTTTGGATGAAAGGAAAGGATTTCAGAGTCATGTAGCCACCACATCTCTTCTCAGAGATAAGCTACCATCACCCGAGCTAGTCTCATTTCCATTCGATTTGGAAGCATATTGCATTATTTGATATTAATGAAAGATAATGTTATTTCTAATGCATCTATGTATTTATGGTGATATCTGTAATTTGTTGCATTCTTGTTTAAATTTAGATTAGTAGTCTCCTTCTCTGGTTTTCTTTGTATGTCCCCAATGACGTCGAGATATGAGGAGTTAGGGCTCGAATTGGTCGAACCTTTGCAAGACCAGCCTTGAAAATCACGATGGCCTCCCATGGGGGAAGAAAAGAAAGACAATGGAGTAGGAGATCCTATAAAATATTGCTTGAGGAGGCCCTTGAGAAACAGAGGAATGCGGTGATGGATAACCTTGCCTAGATCCTTCAATGGTTGCCCACTGACAGTGCATCCACATCCAACAACTACTCTGGAGGCTCCACACCTTTTAAGGTACAAGTAAACTTTGACATTCCCATATTTGAGGGCCAAATAGATGCAGACATAGTAGATAAATGGTTGAATCTACTAGAAGGATATTTTTATGTTCATGATTTTTCCAGCCGAGAAAAGATTACTTTTTCTCTTCTCAAATCCGTCCCCCATGTCAAGTACTGGTGGGAAACCTATTGTGAGTAGAAGGATGAAAGTATGACCTCATTGTTTTCAGCCGCTCCCACTTGGAATTCATTTCGGGATGCCATCAAAGAGTAGTGATACCATACATAAAGTGGACCACACTACGGTAGGGAAGGGACCAAGATGTGCTAGGGTTTACCAATGATTTTCATACCCTTCGCATGAAGTTGGGTATCAAGGATTCTGTGAAACATTTGTTACTCAAGTACCACGGCTGCCTACATAGATACATCCAGGATGAGATGGAGTTCTTGGACATCTCCTCACTTGGCACAACATACCGATACACCGTCAAGATCAAGCAAAAGTTTAAATAGAAGAAGTGAGACTTTGGATATGCGAATCTGAAGTAAGGGAAAGGTGCCTCCAAACTGTAGAACAAAGAACAAATCCAAGGAAGGATGGCCCAGGACAACCTGCCAAGGCCACAAGCAAAGGACAATACTACGAAGCCAAAGAAGGACACAGGAAAGTGGTGTGAGTTCCATAAGAGCTCCACCCACAACACAAGTGAGTTTTGGGCCAAGCAGTCACTAGCGGACGAATTGAAGGCTTTAGAATCATATCCATGTTCCGACTCTGAGTCAGAACCCAACAAGGGGAATGAAAAAGGGAAGCAGTTTATTAATGCAGAGCCTAATGCCACTGTCGCCACCACAAAGATCCAAAAGGAGGAACTCAAAGATCTAGAGGAGGAGGAGCGTCTCTTCCACTCCCAGATGTGGGTAAAGGGTTCCCTGCTATAGTTCATTGTTGACAACAGGAGCCAACAGAACCTCATTGCAGTAGAGGTCGTGAAGCAGCTGGGCTTACCGACCACAACACACCCACAATCATACACCATCAGGTGGCTTCACCAAGGATGGAATCTGCACGTGAGCCAACAATGTCATCTTCCATACAACATCAAGCCCTTCAAGGATGAGGTATTATGTGACATTGTTCCCCTTCATGTTTGAGATGTATTATTAGGCCAACCATACTTGTGGAAGCAACATGCTGTGTATGAGTCAAGGCCTCATGCTGTTATTGTTACATTAGGAAATAAGTTGTACATGATACCAGAGGTAGCACTGCCTACTGAAATCTCTCTGGTTACTGCAAAACAATTCAGTAAGATCATTTCAAAAACTGGGAATTGTTTTCCTGATGATACGCCCTCAAGGAAAGAAGAAGATGGTGGCCACGACCTCTAGACAGGGCCCCTCTGCACGACAACAACCGATGGACAAGGTCATGGAGGAGTACGAGGACATCTTCACCTCCCCTGCAGGGGTGCCTCTGCACTGTCAAGTCAAGAACTCCATCGATCTAACTCCAGGTGTGTGATTACCCAATGGACCAATCTATTGGTGCTCCATTCTGGAGAACGTTGAAATCAAGAGGAAAAATAAGGATCTGCTGTAGAAAGGTCACACTCAGCCGAGTTCATCACCTTGTGGGAGCCTGATTGTGTTGGTAGAGAAGAAGGATGGGACTTGGAGACTCTGTATTGACTATCGGGTGCTGAACAAGATCACTGTTCGAAATAGGCACTCGATCCCGCGGACTGATGACCTTCTAGACTAACTCAAGGGGGGGGGGGGAATATTTCAGCAAGATTGACTTGAAGTCAGATAACACTAGGTACCAGTCGAACCCTCCGATGTGTGGAACACTGCCTTCAAAGCTAAGGAGGGCCTTTTCGAATGGTTGGTTATGAATTTAAGGTTGACGAATTCTCTTGCAACCTTCATGAGGCTTATGGATGATATATTGTGGCCATTCAACAACTCATTTGTAGTGGTATACTTGGATGACATCCTAATATTCAGCCAGAGTTGGGAAGAGCAGCTCCACCACATCCGACCAGTTCTCCAAACACTGTGGCAGCACAAGCTGTGTGCCAATTTAGGGAAATGCACTTTTGGCATGACCCAGGTTCAGTATCTGGGATACATTATTGATGAACGATTGGTGCTTGTGGATCTAGCCAAGATCCATGTCATTCAGGATTGGCCAGCTCGAACCACTCTGACAGGGCTCCGCAACTTTCTAGGTCTTACTAATTTCTACCGTAGGTTCATGTTGGGGTTCTCTCATATCACTTGGCCCTTGAGTCAAGTCACCAAAGGATGAGAGAAAGAAAAATTCTTTTGGTCTGAATCTCAACAAAAGGCATTCACAGAGTTGAAACATCGCCTCTGCTCGGCACCAATTCTCACATTAATAGACTTGCAACAACCATTTGAGATCGAGACAAATGCCTCTCACGTTGCTATTGGGGCAGTCCTTAATCAACAGGAGCATCCAGTGGCATATCACAGTGAGACACTTTCAGACACAGTCCAGAAGTATCCAACTTATGACAAAGAGATTTATTCCATTGTGCAGGCCTACCAACAATGGAAGCATTACATTTTGGGGATGGAAATGGTCATCCACACTGACCACCAACCCCTGTAGTTCATACAGACGTAAGGGAAGTTGTA
Organism: Pinus tabuliformis; assembly: GCA_031772625.1. Lineage (NCBI taxonomy): Eukaryota > Viridiplantae > Streptophyta > Pinopsida > Pinales > Pinaceae > Pinus > Pinus tabuliformis. The sequence continues at coordinate 160,193,277 of CM062808.1, forward strand.
GAATGATCACCATCATAATTGGTCCACATACCTGCAAAAGTTTCATTTGAATATCAAGTACAAGAAGAGCAACACAAATAATGTTGCAGATTGCCTCAACCAACCATCAATCATGGTGTTGACCATTGTGCTCAACTCTTGTGGGCATGAGACTTCTGATTAGCCACATCTCTATAAAAACAACCCAAAATTCAGCCACACATACCATATGCTCTTGGAGGGTCAACAAGTTCCACATTTTCACCTCCAGGATGCTTTGTTATACCACCTGGGACACCTTTGTGTTCCTTCAAGTAAGAATTCGAAGATGATTTGGGAAGCACACTACATTCAAGTCGCTAGGAATTTCGGGGTCGAGAAAATGGTGGTAGTACTACAAAAGTATTTCTATTGGCTGAATATTTGACAGGATGTCGGAAGTACATCAGATCCTATACTACCTGCGCCATTGCGAAAATGACCATTAAGAAGCAAGGTCTCTATACTCCGCTGCCTACCCGTAGTCTACCTTGGGAATCCATCTCCATGGATTACATGTCGGGCCTTCCTTCTACTGAGCATGACAATGATTGTGTTTTTGTGGTCTTTGTTGTGGGGAAAAGTATCCAACACGGAATGACCCTATCCCACTCTAAGGGTGATAGTTCCTTAGAAACAGCTGAAGCAAAGCTATCTAAAGTTACTTCTTTATGACATGCAAGAGATGAAAGGAAGAGATCCACTTACCGATGTCTTGCGCAAATGGTCGATCCAATCTCCTCTATTTGCCGCTCGCTCCCAGCTCCAAGTCTTCTCACGGGCCCAGCTACACGAGATCCTGCGAACAAGACAAGAAAAGGAGACTACAAGAAGCATGCATTCATAATTGATTCAAGGATTAGCATAAATCAAATACGCAAGTAAGACAATACACCATTGAAACACATGCGGATAGAAGAACCTCAAATGCTTTATTAATATAAGGAAGTAAGGTTCAGGCAGTGATACAACCGTGAGAGGTCCAATCCAGCATCACCTTCCCGACGGAAAGAAATCTCCTCTTCACCTCCCTCAAGCAATCACCCAATACTCTCAACTGTAAACCAACAACAATTCCTTGCACCAAATTCCGGCCTCCAGATCCCATGGGATGAGATCCTTATATAGAGTTTTGGAGTGAAGATAAGTCAGCTCGATGTGTGACTTGTTGTCTTCTTCAACTCCAGTTGTTCTTCAGTCCTTGAGTAACTTGCTATGCTATGCAGCGCAGGTACACCATAGAGCTTTTGACATTCAGCGCAGATGCTTAGTGGAGCAGCTGCTTTGATCCAAAATTGACCTGTTTTTGAGTGTTTTTCAGTGGAGAACTGATTTGCAGTGCTGTGGTTTGCTGACCTTGTTCCTCTAAGGGTAAGAACAACATGTTTAGGGACTTTGGATCCCTCAGATTATTGACATTTCATGCTCCATGCTGTAAGGCACAAAAATGTCTATAACAGTTTCCCCCTAAAGTATGATGTCGTTTATCGGGTGAAATGCTTTATTAGGAGGATCCGAAGTTCATTCAATCGTCGGGAGGTGACCTGTAACAAAATACAATACAATACATTATCTTTTCATACTTTCTTTTCATGATCTAGCTGATGCGGGCATTTCCCATGCTCAGCTTTATAAATACATTTGCTGTACATAAACAAACGATCGTCTGATAATAGACTGATAATTCTCTGCTTTTAATTATCATCCTTTTAGTAGGATGATCATCTGCTGCACATGTCTATGTTTTTATCTCCTGAATATATATCGCAGCCCGGATGGATGAAACTAGATCCGGGGTCTTCAAACTTGTCCGATCTTCACTCTAGTACAAGTTGATCCATGTGAGAATTTCTTGAAGTCGAACATGGAAAGACATCGCTTGATTACCAGTCAATAATGTAAACAGTTAACAAGCGCGAGAGGAATCACCGATAATGATGATGACCCTCAAGGTACTGCAGCACAATTCACGTGGCGTGAATATAGGATCTGACGTCGAACACCACGCAAAGTCTCCTGGTCGAAGGTCATTAATGTATACCTATCGCCGGAAGTGAGAAACTTGCCATTGAGGCATGCAAGCTTCAAAGTACTGAGGGGGTGTTCCTAGATCATCTTCTTGGATAATGAGCTGATGTCGACAAGAAGTGATCCGTCAAAGGAGGGCCTTAATGAATCCCACATCAGTGACACGGAACGGAGCTAGTGATGATGGTGAAAACGATCTGTGAAACATGATTCAGGGTGGCGGTCATGGAAGGATGAAAGATGATGTATGGTAGTGGATGGGACCCGGTTGACACTTTCTGAATGACATCTCTTGAACATATAACGACACTGATGTGATGGATCGGTAGCATTACCCCATGTATGGATGGTATGGCGAGACCATGGTGAAGGGACCGGTGAATGATAATAACCCAACCCGATATTTACGGAGGCAAAAGTGTCATGTTCAAGAGCGACTTGCTACCATTAAGCTTTGAGGTTCTCCCAATTTTTCCCCAGTCATTTCTGACCAGTATCTCTTTATTTTTGTCAAGCTTGAGGAGGATAACATATGCTTGTTCTATAACCTACCCTTCGGGCAAGCCCATCGCTATGTTTTAACGAGCCTAGCGATAGGGAAACTCGTTCTCGTCTAAAGACAAGTTTGTCGCTATTTAATGTTTTTAACGAGTCTAGCGACAAAGACAACTCGGTCCTTTTCATTTTTAGAGAGTCTAAAAAGGTACATAAAGTTAACTCCAAAGGCCCTTTTTCGTCATCTAATCCCTTAAGTCCGAAAAAGTATAAAACAATACAGAAGGGATGAATTTTCGATAGCTTTATCGAGCTGAACTAGACAAGCGCTCGATCTTTTTGTGCAATAATCCCTCAGGTCCAAAAAGATTAAAATCTAGAGGAGGGATAGCTCTTCCGGTCTTTTTAACGAGCTGGAAGGCCAAAACTCGGCAAACTTTTCATATTTTACGAGTCAGTGAAAAGAGCTCAAAGAAGACTCGTATTTTGAGGAACGAGTGATAAACAGGGATAGCAGCAGATTCCAGGTACAGGTTGGAATTTTCCAATCACGGCAGTATTACAAGGATGGCTAGGTGGGATCACTCTTCGCAGCTGTTCCTCAAAATAGGTAAACAATCAAGTGGATGTGAATGATCGGCCAAATGAAAAGTGGAGGTGACGGTGCACAAACACGACCAAGGCTTTTATGGCTGATGAATTTACGGTCTCAAATGGTTATTTACCAGTTCATTTTTTCTAGATGAGCTTGAACTCTGGGGGGAAGCTTGCTCACATTCTTATGTTTATTTTTTAACGAGCATGAAGTCCGCGTTAAAACTGCTCGGTTTTGCGTTTATTTTTTAACGAGCATGAACTATGCCAAAACTGCTCGTTTTTGCGTTTATTTTTTAACGAGCATGAACTATGCCAAAACTGCTCGTTTTTGCGTTTATTTTTTAACGAGCATGAACTATGCCAAAACTGCTCGTTTTTACCAGTCATAAAGTAGGAAGGTCTCTTGGAAGATTTCTATTTTTTAAGGAGCTTCATCTCCCTACGCTTTGCTCCATATCCTCTCTTTATGCAAGCTGGGTATCGGCTAATCCTACGAGTTTAACGGGTTAGACCTACAGGTTTAAAGGGGGGGACCTAAAAAACTAAAAAAAAAAATAGCCGCTCGTGCTTGCACTCCAAGAGGTTTGCATGCCCCCAGGTGTAAGTCTAATTTCAAGGTCGCCCCTACTTGTCCGTCAAAAACCCTTGTTTTCAACGTGTGAGGCTTACCTCTTTCTGGTTACCCAAAGAATGGTTTTGTTTGCTGCCGCAAATGAAACTCTTTCTTCGGCGATGTCTATCATTAGGTTACACAAGGATGGTTACAATTTGTTGCAGCAATAGAATCTCTTTCTTTGGGGGCTGCCCCTACTTATCCTTTAAAACATTTGTTTTAATGGGTGAGGCTTGCCTTTTACCCAAAGATGGTTACTACTTGCTGCCGCAAACGGAACCCCTTCTTTGGCAGAGCCCACTTATTTAGACAAAGGTGAATGACCTTTGTCAAACAAGTAACCTTGACAAAAGAATCCTTTTCCAGAACAACCCCATTCCTAACTGCCCCTTCTTCTGCATGAGAGCTCTTGCCGGCTCTTCTGTTTTACGAAGATGAAGGAGGGGACGGGGTACGGACTAGTCATATTCTCCCACGGAAATTCTACTTTACACCCAAGGTTTCTTCTGCCTCCAGAGCAGACCAGGATGCATGCCCCCTGGGTTCCGGCCTTCCTTTCCCGAATTACTCGCATTCATCAGGAAGAAGAACCGGAGGGAGAGATCTTTCTTGATCGAAAAGACCATTGAGGATAGGTATGTGACTACTTGCGATGCGTGATCCCGGAAGTGAAAGTTGGTCTACGAGCTTGACCATTCTTCCTTCGTATGGAAAACACATTATTCGAAAGAGAGAGGAGACTATTGCTTCCATGCAATATATGTAGTCTCGTCCAAGGAGTAGGTTATAATCCAAGGGTCCTTGGACGACCATCAAGTTCATCTTGACAGCCTTCCCTTTCAAGGTAATAGACACATTAGGTAGAATCCCTAATGGTCGACTGGTTCCTTTGTCAAAACCCGAGAGATTCCTTATCTCGGGCAAAAGCGCCGGGCAACCCAGTGCTTTCCAAGCAATAGAGGACAGGATACTCACAGATGCCCCTTCATCAATGATAGTTCCAGCCATCACCATTTTGTATATTTGGACTATAATTCTAAATGGTATACTGGCTGGTAACCGGGGTCTGCCTAGTTGGTTCCAGTCAAAGGACACAACCAGGTTGCTTGGTGGTGGGACCGAATATACGGCCGGGTATGACCCTGACGATGCTCCTTCCTGCGATAAAGGAGTGGGCACATTGCCCTGATGTTCATCAGAATCAGTGTTGATGAAAAGAATCTGGACGGTGTCATCCTTACTCTCTTCAGTAGGGGTGTCAGCTGAAGATGAATCCTCAGTGACTGTGGTATTTGAAGATGAAACTTCTGAAGGGAGAACCGGGTCAACTGCCATTTCGACCTTCAGACTTTCGTCCGGTCCGGATTCAGTAGGTTCACTTTCAGTGACTGACACTTCAGCTGGCCCTATGAGCGGGGCAGCTGTATTTTCAACCAACAAAGGACTTGGCGCGAGTTTTTGGTATCCAGGAGGAAGTAGCAACGGTGCAACCGGTTGATCTTCCAAAACTCTCTTTGCTTCGTCTAAAAAGGGACAACGGCGGAGGGTGTGATTTCCTTCACACAGTTCGCAGGGGAATCTCATTCCCCTTCGTCGTCTAGAACCTTCACTTTCGTTGGTCGACGGTAAGCATTCAACCTGGTTGTCAGAGGTTGACGCTTCCGAACTGTGCAAACGAGGGGACCAGTCCCTTAGTATCCAGGGAATACTGGGACAATCACGGTGGAGGTGGTTCCCTCTACATATGACACATGGCGATTTGAGCCCAGTCCATGCTGTGTGTGGATTTTTGTTAGATGCCTTTTGCTTGCCCCCAGGCGCCTTTGGCTCCTTCTGCTTCTTTTCTTTCTTCTTCTTTTCCTTCTTCTTTTCTATGGGAGCTCCGCTTTCGGCGGCTTGACCTTTCGAAGAAGAAGGATCGGAGGAAGGCTTATAAGAAGCGGAAGGCTGGAGGGCAGCTCTAGACTGATCTAACTGTTGACTCGACTGTTCAGGAACCGTGGTGTTCTGAACTACTGTGGTTGAGAATAGCCAAACTGGGAGGCCAATTGTCAGTCCTGGAAGCGACAATGTGGCCATGTGGGGCGCACCAACTTCTCCCCAAGAGGAGAAAGGGATAGGGGTCCCATCATGTGGAATCCCTTGGTTGGTGTGTTCCATGTTCTCAACCTAAAGATCAACGTAGGAATAAGGGGTGATTATGTTCCGCTTAGAATGAATTTTATATGACGACGCTTTAGACACAACTTGCTTTTTCACTTTTTAAGAGTCGAGGAAAAGCTAAAGATGACTCTAGTCTCCTTCGATGTATTAACGAGCCCGAAGTGACAAATGCTCGGATGGACTTTTTCAGTTATAGAGTTTGAAAAAGGCCAAAAGAAACTACTCTGGAGTTCTAGGCAGAGGGTGTGCCAAACCTTTCGCGAAACCACAAAATACGTTTTACGGTACGAGTGGTCGATCTTCGTGAATGCTGTGTTCACTGCATCGTGATCAGTAGGGCGGCCGACACGGCTTCCTATGGATAAAGGCTTTGTTCCTATAGGGGTCTCCCAATATATGTGACGGTATGCGGGAGCACAAATCCATATTAGTGCTATCGTCCCTCAGGAGGAATCACCCACCTTCATAGAGATCGACAGTCACTATGTTTAACGACGCCGGTTCACGTCTCTACCTAGACCTCTACTGTGTTTCGTTATGTTTCAAAGCGTTGTTAGATAAATTCAGTTCTTTTTTAGGTTGATCTTGTTTAGCAGTTTGCCTTTATGGATCACCACGTGATGTATGATACAACTCCTAAATGCAGTCTAAGAATGATAAGCAAGCCTTTTCAATTCTTTCAACTTATGAAAATCTTAACTACTGAAGGAAAAGAAAGACATCATCTTTTCAAACAGATCATAGAGCACACACTGATGCACTTTTCCTAAATCGACATGCAAACTGTCAAAATGCACATGCACAATGCAAGTATTTCTTTTCTTCTTTCTTAATGTTGATGTATTACAAAAAGAAAGCTGTTGTATAATTTCGAATTCAATTTCAAGTGAAAGCAAACAAGTTTTTGTCCAATAATCAAAAGAACACCTTAAGATTCACTCGTTTCAACACCAGAAATACTGAAATTCGAACCATATAACGAAAGCAAATGCTCAAGCAGCTATGAACAACAATAAACTAGCTCTTAGAATCACAACGACACTTTCTCATAGGTCTAGATCCAAGAGGTCATAGCAAGACTGGTTCACTTTCGCTACGGGAAACTGTGAATGAAAGCAAGAAATAAAATAAGAACAATCACGGTTTCTTCATACAACTGAGGCGGAATGAAGGCAAAGAAAAGTAGTTTCAGCTGGGTATACAGGTTGACAACAGGCTGCAAAAACAATACTGAAAACTGGGCAACAGACAGTGGGGAATCCCAGTTGCACAAGGAAAAATTGGATCAGCGCAGGTGCTGCACTGTCAATCTGACATGCAGCGCAGGTAGCCCCTTCGGGACCTGCGTTGCAGTGCAGGTAGCCTTTGCTGCAGCTGCACTGAAGAGACAACTCTCGTCTCTCTCAGATTCCGGGTCACAGTTTGCCCAAAAATCAATGGTTTTTGGCCAAATCAGAGGCTATCAGCCAAGTATACACTAGAGGATGATTAAAGGAAGATGAACACTATCACAAAGAGCTAAAAAGAGTCCTTGTGGACCAGCTCTTCAAATCATAAACATGCCCAGCACTGGGCTAGAGTAGCTGCCCTCTACTTTGCATTCGAAGGACTCGAATGCAGTTCGATTCGGTACTCCCTTTGTTTAAGAAATGAATAGCAAGAAACACAAGCTACCAACAAGACACGCTCCCCAGCGGAGTCGCCAGTCTGTTGTGGGGAAAAGTATCCAACACGGAATGACCCTATCCCACTCTAAGGGTGATAGTTCCTTAGCAACAGCTGAAGCAAAGCTATCTAAAGTTACTTCTTTATGACATGCAAGAGATGAAAGGAAGAGATCCACTTACCGATGTCTTGTGCAAATGGTCGATCCAATCTCCTCTATTTGCCGCTCGCTCCCAGCTCCAAGTCTTCTCACGGGCCCAGCTACACGAGATCCTGCGAACAAGACAAGAAAAGGAGACTACAAGAAGCATGCATTCATAATTGATTCAAGGATTAGCATAAATCAAATACGCAAGTAAGACAATACACCATTGAAACACATGCGGATAGAAGAACCTCAAATGCTTTATTAATATAAGGAAGTAAGGTTCAGGCGGTGATACAACCGTGAGAGGTCCAATCCAGCATCACCTTCCCGACGGAAAGAAATCTCCTCTTCACCTCCCTCAAGCAATCACCCAATACTCTCAACTGTAAACCAACAACAATTCTTTGCACCAAATTCCGGCCTCCAGATCCCATGGGATGAGATCCTTATATAGAGTTTTGGAGTGAAGATAAGTCAGCTCGATGTGTGACTTGTTGTCCTCTTCAACTCTAGTTGTTCTTCAGTCCTTGAGTCCACTCGGAGTTTCTACCTTCCACTTGGAGTTTTAGAAGCTCTTAACTCATCATTAGGCGAATCTTTTGATCCAAGTGTCATTTTGGAAGCTTCCTGGGCACTGGCACATTGAGAAAAGATTCCTCCACATGTCAAAGTACGCCCAACGCAGGTAGCCTTTGTTGCACTTGCTATGCAGCGCAGGTACACCATAGAGCTTTTGACATTCAGCGCAGATGCTTAGTGGAGCAGCTGCTTTGATCCAAAATTGACCTGTTTTTGAGTGTTTTTCAGTGGAGAACTGATTTGCAGTGCTGTGGTTTGCTGACCTTGTTCCTCTAAGGGTAAGAACAACATGTTTAGGGACTTTGGATCCCTCAGATTATTGACATTTCATGCTCCATGCTGTAAGGCACAAAAATGTCTATAACAGTCTTTGATAGATTCTTGAAGATGGCCATTATGGCGTCCTGCAAGAAGAGTATCATAGCAGAAGCCATTGCTAAACTCTTCTTTGAATGAGTGTGGGTACACTTTGGGATCCTGTAGTCTATCATCTCAGATCATGACAAAAAGTTCCTCAGTACATTTTGGTTTATTCTTTGGTCGATGCTGGACACCAATCTCACTAAGTCCACAGCTTTCCATCCCCAAACTGATGGCCAGATAGAGGTCGTCAACAGGATGATTGTACACATTCTAGGCATTTACAACTCAAAGCATCCACGCAGATGGGATGAGAATCTCCCCTATGTCCAACACAGCTACAACCGGTCTCTCCACAACTCAACTGGCCACAACCCTTTTTAGGTGGGCTTGGGATTCTAGCCACTATGTCCCATTGATGTGGCCATACCATTTGCAGTGACTCAGGCAGATTCGAATCATGTCTAGTCTGAAGCTGACAAGGAAAATAGCTTCATTCAAAATATTTAACAGCCTCCAATAGGTCCATGACATATTGGACAAGGCTAATGCTAAGTACAAGTAGCGACATGATCAACGTCGGGTGCCACACAAGTTCCAGGTGGGTGACAAAGTTTGATTACATTTGGAGAAGGAGCGCCTCGCTGGGCCCCACCATAAGATTCACCCACTTCGATATGGGTCTGTTGGGGGGAAAAGTATCTAATGCAGAATGCCTCTATCCCACTCTAAGGGTGATAGTACCTCAGCAACAACTGAATGCAAAGCTATTCAAGAATTCTTCTTTATGAGATGAGAGAGGGAAGAAAAGGATGACCTACTAACCGTTATCTTACGCTAATAGTCGATCCAGTCTTCACTCCTTGCTGCTTGCTCCTAGCTCCTTGCCCTTTCACCAGCCCAGCTACACACAGATCCTGTAAAAGCACAAGAAAAGGAAACTACAAGAAGCATACATCCATAATCGATTATAGGATTAGCATAAATCAAATATACAAGCATCTATTCATCATAAAGACACATGCATATAGAAGAACCTCAAATACTTTATTGATAATAGAAGTAAAGTTCTGAGAGAGTTACAACCACAGTAGGCCCAATCCAGCAACACCTCCCAGCTGAAAGAAATCTCCTCTTCACCTCCTTCAAGCAAAACACCCAATAGCTCTATACTCAAACCAACAACACTTCCTTACTTGCACAAAATTCCAGCCTCCCTAGACCTCATGAGAGAGATCTATATATAGGGTTTTGGAGAAAGGATGAGTCATCTTGAGACTGGCATAAAGCTGACTAGTGTCCTCTCCCACTTTAGTTAAGCTTCAGTTCTTGAGTCCACTTGGAGAATCTTGCTTCCACTTGGAGATCTAGACCCTCTTACTCATCACTAGGCGAATTCCTTGACCCAAGTGTCAGTTTGGAAGCTTCCTGGGCAGTTGACACCTTGCAGAATGACTGTGCCACTTGGCCAATCTCGCCCATCGCAGGTAGCCTTCATCAGTTTTGACCTTCAGCACAGGTACAGAGAGGAGCAGTTGACATTCAGCGCAGATGCTCAGTGGAGCAGCTGACATGATCCAAAAATAGCCTATTTCTGAGTGTTTTCAGGTGGAGAACTGATTTTCAGTGCTGTGGTTTGCAGACCTTGTTTCTCTAAGGGTAAGAACAACATGTTTAGGGACTTTGGATCCCTCATATTATTGACATTTCATGCTCCATGCTGTTAGGCACAAAAATGTCTATAACAGTTGCCCCCTAAAGTATGAGGTCATTTATCGGGTGAAATGCTTTATTAGGAGGATCCGAAGTTCATTCAATCGGCTGAGAGGTGCCCTGCAATAAAATACAATACAATACATTATTTTTTCATTCTGCTTTCATGATCTAGCTGAGGCGGGCATTCCCATGCTCAGCTTTATAAATTCATTTTGGTACATATGACAGACGACCGTCTGATGATAGACTGATAATTCTCTGCTGAAATTATCATCCTTTGAGTAGGATGATCATCTGCTGCAACGATGTACATATCAAATGTCTTTATATTTCCTGAATATATATCGCAGCCCGGATGGATGAAACTAGATCCGGGGTCTTCGATCTCGTTCGATCTTCACTCTAAGTACAAGTCGATCCATGTGAGAATTGCGCTGAAGTCGAACATGGAAAGACATCGCTTGATTACCGGTCAATAATGTAAACCGTTAACAAGCGCGAGAGGAGTCACCAATAATGACAATGACCCTCAAGGTACTGCAGTACAATTCACGTGGTGTGAATAAAGGACTTAGCGTCGAACACCACGCAAAATCTTCTGGTCGAAGGTCATTGATGTATACCTGTCGCCGGAAGTGAGAAACTTGCCATTGAGGCATGCAAGCTTCAAAGTACTGGGGGGGGTGTTCCTAGATCAACTTCTTGGATAATGAGCTGAAGTCGACAAGAAGCGATCCGTCAAAGGAGGGCCTTAATGAATCCCACATCAGTGACACGGAACGGAGCTAATGACTTTAGTGGAGGTGAAAACAATCTGTGAGATATGATTCAGGGTGGCGATCATGGGTGGATGAAGGATAATGTATGGCAGTGGATGGGACACGGTTGACTCTTTCTGAACACATCTCTTGAACATATAACGACACTAATGTGATGGATCGGTAGCATTACCCCAAATACGGATGGTTTGGCGAGGACCATGGTGATGAGACCGGTGAATGAAACAACCCAACCCAATGTGGTACGGAGGACAAAGTGTCATGTTCAAGAGCGACTTGCTACCATAAAAGCTTTGAGGTTCTCCCAATTTTTCCCCAGTCATTTCTGACCAGTACCTCTTTATTTTTGTCAAGCTTGAGGAGGATAACATATTCTTTTTCTATAACCTGCCCTTCGGGCAAGCCCATCGCTATGTTTTAATGAGCCTAGCGATAGGGAAACTCGTTCTCGTCTAAAGACAAGTTTGTCGCTATTTAATCATTTTAACGAGTCTAGCGACAAAGACAACTCGGTCCTTTTCATTTTTAGAGAGTCTGAAAAGGTACAGAAAGTTAACTCCAAAATTCCTTTTTCGTCATCTAATCCCTGAAGTCCGAAAAAGTATAAAACAATACAAAAGGGATGAATTTTCGATAACTTTAACGAGCCGAATAAAACAAGCGCTCGACCTTTTTGTGCAATAATCTCTCAGGTCCAAAAAGATTAAAATCTAGAGGAGGGATAGCTCTTCCGGTCCTTTTAACGAGCTGGAAGGCCAAAACTCGGCAAACTTTTCATATTTTACGAGTCATATGAAAAAAGCTCAAAGAAGACTCGTCTTTTGAGGAACGAGTGATAAACAGGGATAGCAGCAGATTCCAGGTACAGGTTGGAGTTTTCCAATCACGGCAGTGTCACAAAGATGGCTAAGTGAAATCACTCTTCGCAGCTGTTCCTCAAAATGGGTAAACAATCATATGGGGGTGAACGATCGGCCAAATAGAATGGAGGTGGCGGGTGCAAAACACGACCAAGGCTTTTATGGCTAATAGATTTACGATCACAATGGTTATTTACCGGTACTGGGTTCATTTTTTAAAGAGCTTGAATGCGCCAAAACACTGCTCAAAAGCTTATGTTTATTTTTTAACGAGCATGAACTATGACGCTAAAACTGCTCGGATCTTGCGTTTATTTTTTAACGAGCATGAACTTTATGCTAAAACTGCTCGAAATACCAGTCATAAGATAAGAATGTCTCCTGAAAGATCCCATTTTTTATAGAGCTTGCGCCTTACCAAAGCTATGCTCCCCCTCATCCTTTCTTTATGTAAGTTAGGAAACGATCAATGACCGCTCTTTGCTTAAACTCCAAAAGGTTTGCATGCCCCCAGGTATAAGGTACAATTTCAAAGCTGCCCCTACTTATCCGATAAAACATTTGTTTTAAAGGGTGAGGCTTGCCTCTTTCTGGTTAACCAAAGAATGGTTTTATTTGCTGCCGCAAATGAAACTCTTTCTTCAGCGATGTCTATCATTAGGTTACTCAAAGATGGTTACTATTTGCTGCAGCAAAAGAATCTCTTTCTTTGGAGGCTGCCCCTACTTATCCTCTAAAACCTTAGTTTTAATGGGTGAGGCTTGCCTTTTATCCAAAGAGGGTTACAATTTGCTGCCGCAAAAGAATCCCTTTCTTTGGCATTGCCTACCTATTTAGACAAAGTTGAATGACCTTTGTCAGACAAGTAACCTTATCAAAAGAATCCTGTTCTAGAACAACCCCTCTTCCTTTTTGGACAGGGTACGGACTAGTCATATTCTTTCGCGGAAATTCTACCTTATACCCAGGGTTTCCTCTGCCCAAAGCAGACCAGGATACATGCCCCTTGGGTCCCAGTCCCATCTTTCCGAATCACTCGCACTCATCGGGAAGGAGGACTGGGGGTGGAGACATTTCTTGAGTGAATAGACCATTGAGGATTGGTATTTGACTATTTGCGATGCGTGATCCCGGAAATGAAAGTTGGTCTACGAGCTTGACCATTCTTCCTTCGTGTGGAAAACACATTACTCTAAAGAGTGAGGAGACTATAGCTCTCATGCAATATATATACTCACGTCCAAGGAGTAGATTATAATCCAAGGGTCCTTGAACGACCATCATGTTCATTTGAACGGTCTTCCCTTTCAATGTAACAGGCACATTGGGGAGGATCCCTAACGGTTGATTGGTTCCTTTATCAAAGCCCGAGAGATTTCTTATCTTAGGCAAAAGCGCCAGGGAACCCAGTGCTTTCCAAGCAACAGAGGAAAGGATACTCACAGATGCCCCTTCATCAATGATAGTTCCAGCCATCACCATTCTATAAATTTGGACTATGATTCTGAATGGTATACTGGCTGGTAACCGGGGTCTGCCCAGTTGGTTCCAATCAAAGGACACAACCAGGTTGCTTGGTGGTGGGACCGAATACACGGTCGGATATGATCCTGACGATTTTCCTTCCTGCGATAAAGGAATGGGCGCACTGCCCGGATGCTCATCAGAATCCGTGTTGATGAAAAGAATCTGGATGGTGTCATCCTTATTCTCTTCAGTGAGGGTGTCATTTGAAGATGAATCTTCAGTGACTGTGTCATTTGAGGATGAAACCTCTGAAGGAAGAACCGGGTCAACTGCCGTATCGACCTTTAGAATTTCGTCTGGTCTGGATTCAGTAGGTTCATTTTCAAAGACTGACGCTTCAGCTGACCACTTGAGCGGGCCAGCTGTATTTTCAACCAACGAAGGACTTGGCACGATTTTTTTGTATCCAGGAGGAAGTATTACCGGAGAAACCGGACGATCTTCCAAAACTCTCTTCGCTTCGTCTAAGAAGGGACAACGGTGGATGGCGTGACCGCCTTCACACAGTTTGCAGGGGGATCTTGCTCCCCCTCTTTGTCTTGAACCTTCACTTTCGCTGGTTGACGGTAAGCAATCAACATGGCTATCAGAGGTTGATGCTCCCGAATTGTGCAACCGAGGGGACCAGTCCCTTAGTATCCGGGGAATACAGGGACAATCTCTATGGAAGTGGTCCCCTCTACATATGACACATGGCGATTTAGGCCCGGTCTGTGCTGTGTGTGGGTTTTTGTCAGATGTCTTTTGCTTGCCCCCAGTCGCCTTAGGCTCCTTCTTCTTCTTTTCTTTCTTCTTCTTTTCCTTCTTCTCCATGGGAGCTTGGCTTTTGCCGGCTCCACCTTTTGAAGATGAAGGATTGGAGGAAGGGTTAGAGGAAGTAGAAGGCTGGTGGGAGGCTCTAGACTCATCTAACTGTTGACTCGACTGCTCAGGAACCATGGTGTTCTGAACTACACTAGTTGAGAATAGCCAAACAGGCAGGCCAATTGTCAGTCCTGGAAGCGACAATGTGGCCATGTGGGGCGCACCAACTTCTCCCCAAGAGGAGAAAGGACCAGGATTTCCATCATGTGGAGTTCCTTGGTTGGGGCGTTCCATGTTCTCAACTTAAAGATCAATGCGGGAATAGGAGGTGATTATGTTTCGTTTAAAATAAATTTTATAACGACGCTTAGACACAACTTTCTTTTTCACTTTTTAAGAGTCGAGAAAAAGCTAAAGATGACTCTAGTCTCCTTCGATGTTTTAACGAGCCCGAAGTGACAAATGCTCGGATGGACTTTTTCAGTTATAGAGTTTGAAAAAGGCCAAAAGAAACTGCTCTGGAGTTCTAGGCAGAGGGTGTGCCAAACTTTTCGCAAAACCACAGAATACGTTTTACGGTACGAGTGGTCGATCTTCGTGAATGCTGTGTTCACTGCATTGCTATCAGTAGGGTGGCCGACATGGTTTCCTATGGATAAAGGCTTTGATCCTATAGGGGTCTCCCAATATATACGCGACGGTACGTGGGAGCACAAGTCTGTATTGATACTTATCGCTTCACCGTGGAGGAATCACCCAACCACTCAACGCTAAGATATCACGTTTAACGACGCCGGAACACGTCTCTAGCTTAGACCTCTAGATGTTTCGTTATGTTTCAATGCGTTGTTATGTAAATTCAATTTATTTTAAGGTTGATCTTGTTTAGCAGTTTGCCTTTATGGATCACCACGAGATGTATAGAAACACTCCTGAATGCAATCTAAGATGATAAGCAAGCTTTTCAATCTTTCAACTTTGAAAACCTTAACTACTGAGGGAGAAGGAAGATAACACCTTTTCACACAGATCATAGAGCACACACTAATGCACTTTCCTAAATCAACATGCAAACTGTCATAATGCACATGCACAATGCAAGTATTTCTTTTCTCTTTCTTAATGTTGATGAAATGCAAAAAGAAAGCTGTTGTATAACTTTGAATTCAATTTCAAGCGAAAGTAAACAAGTTTGTCCAAAATCGAAAGACACCTTATGATTCACTTGTTTCGACACTTAGAAATATATAAATTCAAACCATATAACGAAAGAGACAAACACAATCAGCTATGAACAGCAAATAAACTAACTCTTAAGATCAAAACGACACTTAATCACAGGTCTAGATCTAAGAGGTCAATGCAAGACTGGTTCACTTTCGTTATGGGAAACTGTAAATGACACAAGAAATACAAAAGAACAAATACAGTTTCTTTATACAACTGAGGCGGAATAATGACAAAGGAAGATGGTTTCAGATAGGCCCACTGACTGGCAACAAACAGCAAAAACAAGAGTGAAAACAAGGCAAGACACAGCAGGAAACCCCAGTAGCTCAAGCCAAGACTGGTCTAGCGCAGGTGTAACACTGCTTGTTTGACCTTCAGCGCAGGTAGCCCCTTCGGGAACTGCGCTGAAATGCAGACAGCCTTTGTACAGCCTGCAATGAAGAATGAGACTTTCGTCTGTCTTGGTTTCCGGGTCACAGATTGCTCAAAAATTCACAGTTTTTGTTCAAATCAGAAGCTATCAGTCAAGGACACACTAAGGGATGTAAAGGAGGATGAAAAGCTATCACTAAGAGCTTATTAGAGTCCTTGTGGATCAGCTCTTCAAATCATAAACTTGCCCAGAAACTGAGCTAGAGTAGCTTCCCTCTACTTTGTGTTTGATGGATTCAAACACAGTTTGATTCGGTACTCCCTTTTTTATGAAATGAATAGCAAAAAAACCACAAATAACCAACAAGATACGATCCCCAGTGGAGTCGCCAATTTGTTGGGGGGAAAAGTATCTAATGCAGAATGCCTCTATCCCACTCTAAGGGTGATAGTACCTCAGCAACAACTGAATGCAAAGCTATTCAAGAATTCTTCTTTATGAGATGAGAGAGGGAAGAAAAGGATGACCTACTAACCGTTATCTTGCGCTAATAGTCGATCCAGTCTTCACTCCTTGCTGCTTGCTCCTAGCTCCTTGCCCTTTCACCGGCCCAGCTACACACAGATCCTATAAAAGCACAAGAAAAGGAAACTACAAGAAGCATACATCCATAATCGATTATAGGATTAGCATAAATCAAATATACAAGCATCTATTCATCATAAAGACACATGCATATAGAAGAACCTCAAATACTTTATTGATAATAGAAGTAAAGTTCTGAGAGAGTTACAACCACAGTAGGCCCAATCCAGCAACACCTCCCAGCTGAAAGAAATCTCCTCTTCACCTCCTTCAAGAAAAACACCCAATAGCTCTATACTCAAATCAACAACACTTCCTTACTTGCACAAAATTCCAGCCTCCCTAGACCTCATGAAAGAGATCTATATATAGGGTTTTGGAGAAAGGATGAGTCATCTTGAGACTGGCATAAAGCTGACTAGTGTCCTCTCCCACTTTAGTTAATCTTCAGTTCTTGAGTCCACTTGGAGAATCTTGCTTCCACTTGGAGATCAAGACCCTCTTACTCATCACTAGGTGAATTCCTTGACCCAAGTGTCAGTTTGGAAGCTTCCTGGGCAGTTGACACCTTGCAGAATGACTGTGCCACTTGGCCAATCTCGTCCAGTGCAGGTAGCCTTCATCAGTTTTGACCTTCAGCGTAGGTACAGAGAGGAGCAGTTGACATTCAGCGCAGATGCTCAGTGGAGCAGCTGACATGATCCAGAAATAGCCTGTTTCTGAGTGTTTTCAGGTGGAGAACTGATTTTCAGTGCTGTGGTTTGCAGACCTTGTTTCTCTAAGGGTAAGAACAACATGTTTAGGGACTTTGGATCCCTCAGATTATTGACATTTCATGCTCCATGCTGTTAGGCACAAAAATGTCTATAACAGGGCCATACACCATCACCAAGGCTATGGGAGATAATGCCTTTGAGCTCAACATTCCCCCATTACTTGGCCTACACCTAATGTTCAATGTGGATCACCTTCGACCATACTTTCCACCATTATTGGACACATCTGACATTGTAGAACAGCTCACACCAATAGAGTTAAATCCAGACTGCATGGAACAAGCTGCAACTGATTGAATCCTGGGCACATAGATCAAGAACACTCACCAACTAAATATCCAACTATATTGAGTTGTCAAAGCCAGCCAACTCTTGCACCAAGGAAAATGGCTCACTAGGGACCAAGTTCAGCAGAAGTTTCCTCATCTCATGGAGGAACTCAACGCAATGGATACCATTGCTTCTTAAGGGGGGAGGAATGATCTAGGTGGGTATTGGTGGCCACCCGCCTATTCCATATGGACCCCCACCATTGTTTCTTTCATTTTTTTAGTTTCCTTAATTGTAGCACAGTTTACTATTTTTGGAAAACTTTTGGGTCCAAAACTTCTAGAGCCGTTTTGAGGCCCTAAACGATGTTTTTTTGGCAATATTCATTCAAGCGATTTCATTGAAATCACATTTTTAGTTGTAGTCCTTGGAGAGATCTTTCCAATGAGGTATCATGCATGTCAAACAGAGATAATATGACCAAGTTACGACCCCGAGAAGTTGGCTTCCCAACTAACCCCAACGGGACCCATAAACTTTTGGTATTACATCTCCTCGGGTTAGGGTTTTGGTTGTTTAGGGTTTTCTCTTTTTGTTCAATAATAAAAAGGCCCTTGAGCCTCATTGTAACAAAGTTCAGAGGCATGTAGCCGCCAAATCTCTTCTCAGAGATAAGCTACCATCGCCCGAGCTAGTCCCATTTCCATTATGTTTGAAGGCATATTTCATTGTTTGATATTAATGAACGATAATGTTATTTCTACTACATTTTTGTATTTATGGTGATATCTATAATTTGTTGCATTCCTATTTAGATTTGCATCATTTTACTCCAAATCAAAATCCACAATAGTTATATGAGTTTTTAGGGCTTCAATTCGATAAAGGAGAAAAAAATTGAAATTTTATCACCACAGTTTCCCCAAAAGTGTAAACCGTCTTCATGCATTCACCTTCACTCATTTGTTTATTCTCCATGCTGATAGCTGCTAAAAATATATTCAAAACCATCTGCAACTTTCGGTGCTCTGTCCTTTAGGGTTGAGCATCTTAAGAAAATACGTGATCATTGGTGATGTTTTGATTTGGGGTAGCATTGGATGTGCTCTAGCCACGAAAATGGGTGGAGAGCCTAAAGCACATGAGATCTCCAATACCCAAAAATGGTTTGGGCAGAATCTAATTAGTTTTGGGGTATTAAAATAATTAATATTTTTAATGGAGTCCCTAAGTCTAAACTTAGGGAAAATAAAATATTAATGTGAATTAATATAAAACTGAGCTAGAATGGTCCAAAAGTCATGGATCAAGACAAGTCTAATATTTTCCATTGATTAGGGACTTAATCTCGGCCGTTGAATTGTCAACGAGAAAAGTATAAGAGGAGGCTTGAGGGTCACTTGGAGAACACACCGAGTTGACAAAGAATTCGATTTTCTTGGGCAGGGCTTGCTAAGGAAATCGAAGGAGTGATCATAGTTGCAGTTGAGGGGCAGTGAATGTAGTAGGAGAGAGGCAGAGAGAGTATCAGGAGTATCAGTATAGAAGTGGGGAGAGGGTTGATGCAGAGCCGACTAGAGGCCACGCAGAAGCAGCCAGGAGCTACGCAGAGCCTGAGGAGGGCCAGTGTGGGAGACACAAAGGATCCAGAGGCTGACGCAGAGCCAAGAGAGGCTAATGTTGGGCCATAGAGGCTGACACTAGGTAGACGCTTGGCTAGAGAGGCTGACGCAGACCCTAGAGGTTGATGCTGGGAGATTTCGTGGGGCAGATTTGGGCTGATATCTGTCTCCAACTGAGATGTACTACTGCCGAGGGCATTCTCTATTGGGTGAGCCATTTCTGGCACCTAGATTGTATTCTAAAACTGATTAATAATAAAATCCTCAGATAGCTGCATCAGTTTTCCCACATTGGGTTTTTCCGGGGACATTAGTCCAAAAATAATGGTGTCACTTGTGTGCTTGTTTTTTCCTTCAAGTGATGATCTGTATGTGTTGAGATTGTACTTGCATTTATTTTCAGTATTTAGATGGTAAATAACTTGTTAATTAACAGAACCAGTAGGAAGAAATAAATTGGAAAGTAAATGACGAATTTCTAACAGATAGACTTAGGAATTCCAACATGGTATTAGAGAGTGGCTGCAGATCATAGGATAATTGAGGGCATCACCCGAGTAGAAAAGTTGTAGCAGAAACAAATGTCCCGAGTGACAAAATTTGTTCCTAGCATAAAATAAGCAAGGAAGGGGTGACGTAGTGCCCGCTTCTTCAATTTGAGCTGGGGAGAGGATAAACACAATGGAAGGGAGGAGCAGACCTGACCTATACAGTGCTCGATCATGTTTCTCAGTGAGGAAGGATTGATGCATGTGGCTAGGAGGTGCGATTTTTCTAGTGCCGGGATTGCGCAGAGCTTAGAGGCTTTAACCTTCAGTTTGTTAGGGCATATGAGGTCGTGGGTAAGTTGCGGATTGAAGCTGGTGGGGTACTATGGTCAGAATAGTACCTAATAGGGCAAGAACAAGGAGGAGGGAGTTGTTGCCAAGGATTTCTAGCCAAGAAATCTGGATTAGTGGTGCAACTGCACTAATGATTAGAGTGGGGGAATCTTGACATTGGCAGAGGGGTTTCTAGGAGGGAAATCGAGGCTCAGAGGGAGTCACACCGAGAAATTCTAGGAGGGAAATAGACAGACTCAGAAGAGTCAAAAGAGGAGTAGTGAAATGGCAATGAACGGGGTAAGAGATCAAGACATACTAGATAGAGCCTCAAACATCATAATCTAGAAGGCTAGAATCCTCTCTGTTCTATATAGGAATCGTCTCAAGCACTTTGCCTTGAACATGATAGTGGTCCCAATTAACTTGGATGAGAACAAAAAGTACTAGGAGGAAATGGCGAGGTCCAAGAGCAAGATCCTTGATGGGGTCAAGGACCATGTAGTACCACATATTTCTGAAAAGGACACGTCAAATTTGATGTGGGAGGCCATGATGAAATTGTATTAGCATATTTCTGTGTAGAGGAAGACGCTACTGGAAAATCAGCTACGGTCATACCAGATGCAGAAACTAGAACATATAGACACCTTCCTCGGTTGAGTGAAGGAGATCTGGGATCAACTGACTTCTATAGGGGCCATGCCGGATGAGGAGATGATGGTGAGGACTACATTGAACGCAGTCTTAGAGGATTGGGAGGTATTTGTCTAGAGCATACTGGGCAGGTCGACCCTTCTAGATTGGGAGGAACTGTGGGCAACTCTTCATCAAGAAGAGATCATAAGGATAGCCAAGGCAGGAAACATTGACAAGGGGGTCAGAATCAAGAAGGAGGAAGAGGTGGATGCTGCCTTAGCATCTGAAGGAAAGCAGGAGAAATAAAAGAAGAAGGACCTCTCCAAGGTCAAATGCTTCCACTGTGGGGAACTGGGTCACTATGCGGGCCAGTGTCTGAAGAAGAGAAAGTGAGAGGCTTCTGAGACCAAGGCTACACCAGAAAGGGTGGAGAAAGAAGTTGAGACATATGATGACTGTGCCATGAGTTCTCATGCACCACTTGAAAGGATGTGGGGAGACATAGAGCTATAGTCAGATGAACTACAGGTGATGAGGGGTACAATCCTCAAGGTACCCAACCTCTTGGATTATACCTTGCAATGGGAGCCCTGAAGAAGAGTAGCAAGACTTGCAGATGTTGGTAGATATGGATGCAGATGGAGCAACAGAGGGAGCTATAGTGAAGGAGTCCCAGGACAGTGTGAGGTAGTAGTGCGAGATGCACAGAGTTGTTGCAACAAAGCAGAGGTCAGAGAGGGAGAACTTGTTAGTGACAGAGGGAGCTTCAACATCTGGAGTGTTTCTAGCCTAATGGAGATGTTAGAGTTGGTAGAATAGTTACTTACTTCTCAGTAACTGAGTTGCAGTGCAACACTTAGTAGTGGCAGTTCTATGGGAAGCACAATGCAACACAATGAGAGGGGTTGCAGTGTAGATGCAACAGTGGTAGTGGCAGGGCCATGGGAAACAACACAAATGCAGAGGGAGCTGTTGTACAGATGAAACAGTGGTAGTGGCAGGGCCATGGGTAGTAGTACATGATGCAGCAGTGCAGAGGATGTTGGGCAACAAGCATAGCCTTAGCACAAGGACCGATGCCGGATGACCAGGGTGATGTTCAGTGAGGAGTATTACTAGAGCACAGTCGTCACTAAGAGGGAGTGTTGATTTGAGGTATAATCAGATGTTATCTAGCCACGAAAATTGGTGGAGAGGCTAAAGCCAATGAGATATCCAATAACCAGAAATGGTTTGGGTAGAATCTAACCAGTTTGGGAGATATTAAAATAATTAATATTTTTAATGGAGTCCCTAAGTCTAAACTTAGGGAAAATAAAATATTAATGTGAATTATAAAACTGAGTTATAATGGTCAAAAAGTCATGGATCAATCCATATCTAATATTAGTCGTTGATTAGGGACTTAATCTTTGACGTTGAATTGTCAACAAGAAAAGTATAAGAGGAGGCTTGAGGGTCACTTAGAGAACACACCAAGTTGATCAAGAATTCAATTTTTTGGGGTAGGGCTTGCTAAGGAAATCGAAGGAGTGATTAGAGTTTTAGTTGAGGGGCAGTGAATGCAGTAGCAGAGAGGCAGAGATAGTACTGAGAGCATCAATGCAGAAGCGGGAGAGGGTTGACGCAGAGCCAGCTAGAGGCCACGCAGAAGTAGCCAGAGGCCATGTAACGTAAAGGTAACTAGGAGCTACACGGAGCCTAAGGAAGGCTAGTGTGGGAGATGAAGAGGCTTCAGAGGTTGACGCAAAGTCAAGAGAGGCTGACACTGGGCCGGAGAGGATGACACAGACCATATAGGTTGACGCTGGGAGATTTCATGGGGTAGATTGGGGCTTATATCTATCTCTGACTTAGAGGTACTACTGCCAAGGGAATTCTCTGTTGGGTGAGCCATTTCTGGCACCCAAATTGTATTCTGAAACCGCTTTAATAAAACCTCCAGATAGCTGCACCAGTTTGCCCTCATTAGTTTTTTTCCCAGGACATTAGTCCAAAAATAACGGTGTCACTTGTGTGCTTGTTTTTTCATTCAGTTGATGATCTATATGTGTTGAGACTGTACTTGTATTTATTTTCAGTATTTACATGGTAAATAACTTGTTAATTAACAGAACAAGTAGGAAGAAATAAATTAGAAGGTATAAGAAGAAATAAATTCCAACATGGTGTGGGATAAGTTATGTCTTCCAAAGCTCAAGGGAGTCTTGGGCTTGCATGATTCATAAATCCTTAGTAGGTTTTCGAGTGCTAAGTTGTGGTGGAGGTGGTCGCAAGAGGGTAAGAAACAATGGGAACAAATTTAGAGTAAAAAGTATGGGCATAATATGTTATGCTCTTAAACTGTGAGAAGATGCCAGAGTACCAAATATACGAAGAAATACAACCCAAAACACAGAACAATATGAGCAAAACAACAAGTATTTTATTATTCAGAGATGAAAGCAATGTTCACTTTCCTTTTCGAGGGGGAAACATCCAGCAGAGTAGAGCTCAACTACAAAATAATACACGACATTCCACAATGGGGAGTCTCTATCCTTTATATAGGATTCATACATACAATACCATGGGTCATTACCATGGTTTTCTCAATACCATCTATCTAATACCATGGCTCGTTTGCAACTAACTGTGGTTCCTTTCTTAAATGCAGGTCAACCACTTACAATTATTAATACATGCTTTATTGACTCTTTAACTAACTATAACTATGAATCAACCTTATTACATAAATAAAGGGGTTAGGGTTGGACCCTAACATGCTCTCCCCCATAAAAAGAAGCCTTGTCCTCAAGGCTGAAGCTGCGAAAACCGCTGAAGAATATTGGTTGGTTCCTAGGTTGCATCTTCTAGAGAGGTGTCTTTCCACTTGAGGAGGACATCCTTGATCGTGCGACCATGCATATGTTGTTCTTGTGTATCGAGGACTTGCTCAGGTTGGAGCTAGAGTGAACCTTCTTCATCCAATTCAGGTAGACTGGTTTGAATTCTGCAATTGTTCCCCACTACTTTCTTGAGGAATGATACATGGAAGACTAGATGGATTTTTGAAGTTGGTGGCAATGCTAGCTTGTAGGTGATTGCTCCAATGCACTGAAGTATTTGATAAGGTCTGTAGAATTTTGGAGCTAATTTTTGGCAGTGCTTTTCTCTGAGCAATGTTTGCTTATATGGTTGTAGCCATAGGAATACCTGATCCCCTTCTTCACATGTGCACTTTGAATGATGTTGGTCTACTTGTTGCTTCATGAAATTCTGAGCTTGATGGAGATTATCTTTAAGATGGGCTAGCATGGCTGCACGGTTCTGTAGGAGTTGATCCACTGAGACTACTTCATATGGAGTCATCTTGGTGGCTACATGATAGTTAGTATTATACCACCATTCAGCTAGAGGTAGCCATTGTACCCATTGATGTTTCTTTTTTGAAGCGAAGCACCTTAGGTATGTCTCCAAACATTTGTTGACTGCTTCAATTTGACCATCAGTTTGGGGATGATAGGAAGTACTTAGTTGGAGTTGGGTGACTTGTAGCTTGAAAATTTCTTACCAAAAGTTACTAGTGAAAGTCGAGTCACAATCAGATACAATGGAAGTGGGCATGCCATGTAGTTTGAAGATCTGGTCCATGAAATATTAAGCCACCAAAGTGGGGCTAAATCTATGGGGTAGAGCGCAAAAATGAGTCTCTTTAGAAAGTATGTCCACAACCACCATGCTGAATGACTTGTTGCTTGACTTCGGAAGACAAGTAGTGAAATCCATAGAAATATCTGTCCATATTGAAGCAGGGATGGGCAATGGTTGTAAGGTGCTTGGTGACTTGACTGTTTCTCCTTCGTGGCATTGACACAAACCACATTCATCTACAAAATTAAGAATTTCAGTTTCCATTCCTTTCCCAAAGAAAGAATGACGAGTGCGAGCATAAGTCTTCTGAAAGCCTGCATGACCTATAGTGGAAGATGAGTGCAACTCTGCCAAAATGCACATTTTGAGGGTGGATGTCAATAATATAACTACTCTATCCTTGTAGTGAAGAATTTCATCCTTCCAAGAGTAGCCAACTGAGGAATGAGGATCTGCTCTCAAGTTATTAATGAGTTGGGAGAGAGAGGGATGTGAAAACCATTCCTTGTGGGCTTCTTCAATCCAATATGGTATGGGAAGAGAGATTGATAGAAGGGTGCTCTCATCCTCAAATTGGCGTGATAAAGCATCCGCTACTACGTTGTCACACCCTTTCTTATAAATTATCTAATAGTCATATCCCAACATTTTGGCTAGCCATTTATTTTGTTGGGGCGAGGATAGATGTTGCTCCAAAAAATATTTGAGGCTTTGATGGTCTGTGTGGATTTGGAAACGCCATCCCAATAAGTATGGTTGTCAGGTATTGACTACATGTAAGATGGCCATCATCTCCTTCTCATAGGTATATTGTCCCAAATGTTTCCCACTCAGTTGTTGGGTGGTGAAAGCCAAGGGTTGAACTTCGCATTAAGACAACACCAATACCAGTACCTGAAGCATCACATTCAATCACAAAATATTTGGTGAAGTCTGGCAATGTCAATACCAGAGTGGAACACATGGCCTATTTGAGAGCCATAAATGCGTGTTGTGATGCATCAGTCCATAGGAATGAATTTTTATTGGGAAGATTAGTGAGGGGTCTAATAATGTGACCATAATTGTGGACAAATTTGCGATAGTAGCCAGTGAGACCTAAGAATCCCCTCAAACTCTTCAAGGTTTTTGGTTGGGGCCAATCTTACATTGCTGGTATATTATTGGGATCCACCCAGACACCTTCACGACCCACAATGTCGCCCAAATACTTGACTTCTTCCATGCCAAAAGAGAACTTGGACAATTTGACAAATAATTTATGACTCCGGAGCAACTGCAAGAGAAGGTATACATGACCATTGGTGACAAATAAGGATTGATGCTAGGACGAATGACACCAGCTTCAAGGAGTTCCTTGATGATTTTTTCAATTTCATTATTTTGGACGAAAGGATATCGATATGGCCGCACACTCGGCGGCTGTGCCCCTCGGACCAAGCTGATGATATGGTCATGTTCCCCTATAGAGGGTGGAAGCTCCTTAGGTTTGTCAAATACCTGCTGGTGTCGATTCAAGACCTGTTGCATGTCAGGGTGAATATGAAGAGTAGTGGGTTCGATGGCCTGGATGGCATTAAACTGGGCTATGACTCCATGATGGACCTTTTTGACAAAATTTCCATGTGATGAGAGCTAATGATAGAAGGAGAACCTGCCTAGAGTCCACGGAGGGTATGCATGTGGTCTTTCTGCTTAAAGCTCATATAGAGCTCCTGGAAGTCCATGGTGATTGGGCCTAGTGTGCGAAGCCATTCAACACCCAAGACAATGTCACAATCACACATGTTAGTTGCAAAAATGTGGCTCTTTAGGTGGTAATCTCCCATTTGAAGTTTGATATTTTCACATCCGCCTTCACATTTCATTGTCCCCCCATCAACAATCTGGACTTGGAAATTAGAGATTGTCCTGACAACAATGAACAACTTCAACGATTCACTGATGGATAAAGTTATGAGTGCTACCACTATCAATCAATACTACTACAGGGTAATGTTTAATAAAGCCTTTGATTTTGAGAGTTTGGGGCGCAGAAATGCCCGCCAATGCATGTAGTGAGATAACTGGTTCCTCTGGGAGTTCATTGTCTTGCTGGGTTTCCTCAACTTCATCCTCTGGTCCCTCAAGGGGTGGGAATTCCTCAGATGAGTTGTGATAAGTAACATCAATTTTAAAGAATTTGGGTTCTTTGCATTTATGCCCGGGAGAGTATTTGTCATCACAGTAGTCACACAATCCTTGTTTTCTTCTTTCAGCCATTTTTGCTAGAGACACCTTTTAAACCTTAAGTGTTTGGGTATGGCCCTGAGCCTAGGTGGGGCATCCCTTGCCTATGAAATTTGGACGAGGAGACTGGGCATCTAAAGCACATTCCACTTCGATAGCCTTGTTGCAAGCATCGATCCATGTAGGAGGGTGGTGCATCCAGACATGTGCTTGGATGGCTTCTATGAGGCCACTTATAAAATATTCCAAGTATAATTCATATCCTAGACCATCTGTGCAAAAGGCCAATGTATCAAAGGTTGCAATGTATTCTTTTATTGTGCCTATTTGTCGGAGCTTAGTAAGACGACCCAACAAATTAAATTCTTTGTCAAAATGGTTACAAAGAGATTTTGCGAACACCTACCAGGTTATGTTCTCGGGATGGTATTTTTGATGCCAATGCCACCATTTCCATCTCTCTTGGTCCAAGTAAAGGGATCCCACACGTAGTTTAGTTGTATTATCCTGGATATCATTGAGAATGAAATATTGTTCCATTTGTGCTAGCCATAGTGCCAGATTAGAGCCATCAAATTTATACATGTCCAGCTTCGGTGGCCGAGGGTGGGAATGCTGGTGATTTCCATGGAAGTGAATATGATGGCTAGATTCTCCTTCCAAGTCATCATCACTACCATGTGCCTCCCGATGCAACCCCAACGTGCTCGGTTTTAATTGGTCCATGAATTTCTGCATCTGGTCTATTAGGTTCTAGAATGTATCCAACCTGTGTTCAAGGCGCTCGATCTTCTCGTTGGCCATGACTTGAGCTCTAGTTTCTACCATACACAGATCTTGGTCACTTATCGTCACTTTGAAAAAATTTGGGACCGTCTGAAAATTGAAGCTGACAAGTTTAAGGTACCACTACTATAAGCTCGTTGTCCTGATTCTTATGGGCTAAGTCTCTTATAAGCATTCCAGGAAGCCCAATTTTTTTTTCTTTTTTATTTTATTTTATTTATTTTTTACTTTGAATGGAGTTTTACTCCCTACTTATCAATACTACAGTGGCCAAATTCCAGAAAACTTGATCCTGCCCGATGTCCTGCGAGAATCACCCTAGGCTATAGGAGCCACAAGCCTCACTGCAAAAATGGTTAGATCTACCTGCAAAACCCCCAATTGCTAAATGTAAGCTGGATTGCAGCTGTGACATAACCCAAGTTGCTAGATCTAAATGGTACTTTGGTGAGAGACCTCAAGTGGTGGATTTGATTGTTGCAGCGGTGACAGAACCCCAACTGCTAGATCTAATCTGGAAAATAATATAATGGTAGATCTTCAGAGAGTCGAGGGAAATATTGTCTCAAAGGAGTGTCAGGTGCTATAGATCACAATATACATAAGGGTCCAACAATGGTACTCAGCCTAATCTTTTAGGGAACTAACTAAGGAGGATCAACTGTACCCCTAGCCGTACTACCCAAATACCCTATTGTACGTGCGAGTAATCTCCCCGAGTGCTGTTCTCGGTGTATTGTAGCAGCAAGACAGTTGATGGTTTAGCCAAGGCAAGGTTTCAGGTGAGCCTAAGGGGGTTCTGATATACCCAGAGGGTACATGGAAGACAGTCTGTGCACGGTTCTGTCTAATGCGCTACTACTCGAAGGGGTACCCATAGGGATTACAAGGGAGTCCAACAAGTGTGACCACCTCTTGTATTTCCTACATGCATGCCTCCCCAAATCTACAGGTTTATGCACTCAATGACAGATCCCGTGGTTTAAAAACACCAGAACACGTCTCTAGCCTAAAAAAAATTTATGACCAAAAATGGAGATACCACCGGCCTTGGAAAGCGCTTTGATACCACTTGTTATGCTCTTGACCTATGAGAAGATGACAGAGTATCAAATATACGAAGAAATACAACCGAGAACATAGAACAATATGAGAAAAACAACAAGTATTTTATTATTCAGAGATGAAAGCAATGTTCACTTGCCTATTCGATGGGGCGCCCTCCAATAGAGTAGAGCTCAATTACAACATAAGACATGACATTCCAAAATGGGGAGTCGCTATCCTTTATATATGATTCATACATACAATACCATGGGCCATTACCATGGTTCTCTCAGTACCATCTATCTAATACCATGGCTCGTTTGCAACTAATTGTGGTCCCTTTCTTAAATGTGGGTCAACCACTTACAATTATTAATATGGGCTTTATTGACTCTTTAACTAACTATAACTATGACTCGACCCTATTACATATATAAAGGGGTTACGGTTGGACCCTAACATAATATTACCATAGGACAATGCTTGTGAAATCACGAAATAGGTCAAGGTTATTCAATATAGAACATGGCCAATGAAAAGACATTCAATACATCAATATGTCTTCTGGGGAATACAAAATGGGAAAAATGCACTCTTCTGAGATGATTCCTAGAAACAACAACAAAAATTCAATCCGCAAGCTCCACTTCTATATCTCATAGCACTCATGCTATCTAAGAGTTAAAATTTAGTGGAAAATCATTGGTAAGTAGGATGGTCAAACCAAAAATAGTGAATGGATGCCACTAGAAGAATGGTCTCCTATCCTTTACTCAATGAATTGGAAAGAATTTCAGATCTCATTTCATGAAAGATAGATTAATGTTGTAATATAACTACACAAAATTTGATAGGGATAGTTTCCAAAAGGAACTTTTTTGATCAAAGAATCCTATTTGTTGGAAGTAGAGTATCATCAACCCCCTAAGCAAGATATTTGGTAGAAAATATGGAGACAAAGGCTATGGTTGAAGGTCACCCTTTTTTTATGGCTTTTGGTGCATAGGAGAAATTTGACATGGGACATAATTGTGAGGCATGGTTTTGAGGTTACATCCATTTGACTTCTTTTTAAAACAAATGAGGAAGAGGACCATTTATTGCACTCCTCCTAGCTCTATAACTCCTTATGGTCTCAGGCAGCCTCACTATTTAAACAATCAAGTATAATTCAAGGAAACATTTGCAACAAAATTTAAGATTGGACAAAATTTATTTTCCATAGCCCAATTTCGAACTGAGCCTAGTGCCTCCTACCAGGATTTATATTATTGAAATTCTAGAAAGAGCACAATAAGAAAATAATCTATCACAAGAGATCTAGTGAAAATATGATTTGGAGCAATATCACGCTTCTTCTGAAAGAAAATATTCTCATTCAATCCTAGATCAATGAAGAATGGAACACTTCCCTGACAAAATTTTAGATCTTTAAGAGACCTCATTTAGCCCCAACTCCCTCATCCTTTTCACCTCATATGGTTGCAGCTATGTCACCCTCTCTGAAACTTTCCCCCAACATCCCATCACAAGGATTTTTCAAATTCAACTTCACTAGTGCATCAAAGTGCCATCTGAGAAAGATGGACTTTGGTGGAGTCTTCGGGGATGCCCAAGGCTATGTTATGTATCTATATTATGGTTCTTTGGGATTTAATACCAACAATTTTATAGAGTTTCAAGCTTTTGAACAAGGTATGTTCTTTCCACAAAGCGTTAACTTTTCTAAGCAAGTCAAAGAAGGGGATTCATAGTTAGTGATATACTCTATAGGAAAATCATTTATGGATCCAATCCACATAACATATTGTAGAGTTAGGCATTGGAAAATTATTTTTTGAAAATATAGTTGTTTCCTCACATATCTGATGGAACGAGAATAAATTTGTAGACAAATTGGCTAACATGGGCTTCTCAAACTCCTTCATATTTGTCAATTCCACGTGGAAAGAACTTCCATCCTTTCCTCTAAAAAGGAATGTCAAGTGTTATTGGAGAAGGATATATCTTCCCTATATGGGGTGAGAAGTGAGGGGTCCCATTCAATAAGTGGCAAGGATGTTGTTGCCTCACTCAATGAGTGAGGTAGATGTGCCCTCTCAGATATTCATAATGTTAAGACATGTAAAGGTTAAGGCTTGGAAATAGTTAATGGAATGTTGGCCAAGATATTAATGAAGAAATTGGTTCATATCTCTGATTTGATCTTTCCATGCTGTGGGGGATGTCCAACTATAGGTTGGGTCCTTGCTATCTTAGTACAAATATTCATCAGGAAAATAGAATTCTTAGTATTTCCCCTTAATAACTACCAAAAGGAAGCTTTGTAGTCTCAATGATAAGTTTCCTTTGCTATCTTGAAGTTGGGTAGTCTTGTGCTTTGTGATCACCATGAAAATTATCCTTAGTGGGAGGGGTCTGATTTCATGTTTCTACTACAATCAGCATGGAAACTGGGAGAGCTTCGAATTCCACTTAAGCTAAGAGTTTGCAATTATTATCAACAAAAAATAATGGTTCATTAGAGGGCTCATTTTCGGCAGGGTGGAGGAGGAAGGGGCTCACCAGGTGTGTGGGTTGTGACCTCAGATTGACTCTACCTTTAACACCTTCCATCAAAATTCAAGGAGGAATTGCAAGAGATAGGAGAGGAGGTCATAGGTGAGTGATGATGTTTTATGGAATTTCACTTCTGCAGACAAAAATGAATTCCCTAGATCTAGTGGTCTGATCTAAAACAACAGAGGACAAAAATAATCAGTGTTTTCCTTAGAGAGATTGGAATATGGAAAAGGAACCTAAATAGAATTTGTAGTAAGTCCTTTTCTCCGCTTTTCTTATAAGCTCCAAATGCTATAAATGGAACTTGCAACAATGACTAAAACAAGTAAAGGAACTACAATATCCACATAGCATGATCTAACATCTCTATTCAATGAGTCAACATAGCACTAAAGTAGAAGAGCATAAACATGACGCAAGTATATGAAAACATATTTCTTTTTGTATTAATAAATAAAGGAGAGAGTTACACCCAAATATTTCCTGAGTCTGACCCCAAATATTTCTGAATAGATGCAGCAGTATTCTTCTTCTTGCCCTCAAACTTCTTAGGTCTCAGCTCTGGATGCAAAATCCAACATTGCTCATCATCATGCCCATCCTTTTTATAGTGAGAGCATGAAGCCTTGCTTTTTTGTGCAGTGTTAGCCTTCCTTGCTTTCCATTTCTGCTTTCTTTTCTCCTTATTCTTGCTTGCAATGGGTTGGGATGATCCCCCAACTTCTGGACTTCCATTCTTTCCTCTAGCTTCTAGATAAGTAGCTTGAACAAACACCTCATTTATACTAGTGGGATTAAACATGAGGATAGTATGCCTCATGTAGCTGTGTAGACTACCAATGTACTTCAACAGAGTCTCAGGTGAGTCTAATGAGATTCCTAGAATCAATGCTCTCTTTCTAAATTCTTGGGTGTATCCCTGTACACTTTTCCCTTTCAACTGTCGAAGAGTTTGCTAGCTCATCATGGCTTGTTGCATGTAGGCCAATGGATAGAACTGCTTTTTGATTGCAAAAACAAATTCACTCCAGATAGAGAGAGTCTTACCATGTCTCTTCAGGTCAGCTTGGGTCCTGCCTTCCCACCAAACCAAGGCAGTGCCTCCAAGGCATAGGCTTGCCAGCTGAATCTTTCTCTTGTCTGAATCGATATTCTGCAATCTGCATTAAACATAAATTTGTCTAATCCAATTTTCCAACTTTTCTGCATTCAACTCTCTATCATATATAGGTAAATCAAATTTATCATCTAGTTTAATCAAATATGTATTCTTTTTATGTTCAGGGCTATTAAGAGGTGTGAGAAAGCTTTCCTCTTTCCCTTTTCCTTTTGAGTGGTCATGGAAGTGAGAGTCATCTCCTTTATCTTGTTTAGAACCTGATGAATCTTCATCTTTGTGTTTTCTAAAATCCCTATACATTTCCTCTACCATGGACTTTATGGCTAGGAAACTATCTATGAATTGAGGGTCTGGCCCCATAGAACCTTCCTCTGACATTGTCTTCCGAGGGTAGATTCAACCAATTTCAGGATTAGTTTCGACCAACTCTCCTTCTCCTAATTTGAGCTTTGATCTAGTTCACATTCAACACCTAAATCCAACACAAGCTTGTCTAACCTTAATAGCCTTGAGCTCTGATAACACTTGATCTAAAAATCACTCATGAGTGATCTCAGTTAATTAATTAATGAATGATGGTATTACAGACTCATGTGCTGGTGTGTGTCTATGTTATCTTAGGCAATGGATCGATCATATTGCAAAATACACAAACACTGAGAAATGGAAAACGTAAGAGAAACACAGTAAGAAAATACAAGAACACAACCAATTAACAAGGAGTTCACCCAATCCTCCTGGGCTACGTCTTCGGTGTTAGCATTATGACACAGGTTTGGTGCTATGACATAGGTGTTTTCCTTGATGGCAACTCACTCAAATGACAGATCACAATTTAGGCTCTCAGAATGGAAGAAAAAGAGATATACACAGGTTCCTCTTAACCAAGTCGCTATACACACGGGTTAGATGATCAAAATGTGCGTATACGTATGCACACACTTTCATGCAAGGAAAAGCATGTACATGTGGGAAAACTTATTTTTGGTCCATGGTATTTAGTCCTTGGTATTTGGACCTATGGTTTTGGACCATGGTATTGAGTAAGGTCTAAGACTATAAAAGGGGGAAGAGATCATTAGGCAAAAGCATTCACTGAAGCATTGAATATCTTATGAAGAGCAAGATCTAGAATTGGGTTATGGTGCATAGCTGGATCTGAATCAAGGAGGAACCTAAGCTCTAGAAGAAGGATAAGTTCTACTGTTGGGTCAAGATCTTAAGGCTTGAATAGTAGTATCTTTGTGTGATTTTGATATGTTATATTTGGCACATGACTTGATCTATAAATATGATAATATGGTTATAACTAATTTCTAACTAAGTGAAAAGGGTAAATTATCTTTTAGATATTTGTATGCAGGTTCAGCACAGCATAGGCACATATACACATTGGTTCAGTAAGTCAAAACTGCGTATACGCTAGTTGGCCCTAATACAGAAGCGTATGCACATAGGTTCTACATATTTAAGTAACGTATGTCTCATAAAATATGTTTTAGCTACTTCTATTTATTGATGCAATGTTCTGGGTTCAGGATTGGTTTCTGGTTACTATTAATGTATTCTGGTTACAACATTCAGAGAAGTAATTGTTTGATTCATCAAAGGAGATTGGTTGATGCATATGTATTTGATGTTTGATTATTGTTATTGATGGATCCAGTCTGAAAATTTATGAAACGTGGTCCCTGGAAGAAAAGAGAAGGTTGTAGCCTTCTGTAGGTCAGCGCCTACGTACTAGTACATCAGCTAGTACAAGAGCTTAGTGGTTGTAGCTCCCTTCCAGGACAAGCTAGAGAACGAGAGAAGGTTGTAGCCTTATGCAGGTAGAATCCTGCATACTGGTATAAGACTGCACCAGTACATAAATATTGTAAAAAGAAATTTCTTATTAAAAGAAGATAGAGACGAATTGTAGCAGGTGGTTTTCACCCACATTGGGTTTCCACCTTATATCTTATGTCCATGTGTGTGATGATCTGTTCTGTTTTACTACTCTTGTTTACTGTTCTTATGGTTAATGAAGTTCTAATGCACTGATTAAAAATCAACATTTAATGAATCATAAGTTTACTGATATACGCTTGTTGCCTTAGACACAGTAGCGTATATACGAAGTTTCCCACAACTGAAGTAGTGTATACAAATCTGATTGTGAAATGAAAAATAATTGATTTGATAATACTGATTCACCCCCCCCCCTCTCAGTATTATTTCCAACAATTGAAATCGGAGCCAGGTCCTTCATAAGAAGCTTGATCGCTTGAAGGAAGATCTATCATCATGAGCAACTACGAAAAAGAGGCATATATCAGACCACCAATCTTTGATGGGAGCAACTTCGTCTATTGGAAGGTAATAATCAGATCCTATCTTCAATCTCTTGGTACAAAAGTTTGGGATATCGTGGAAGCAGGATACACATTTCCATCAGCAACTCCTACAGATACAGCTGGCAAGAAGTAGTATGAAACAAATGTAAAGGCTGTCAATACCCTATTAGGGAGTTTATCTCAATCAGAATTCGTCAAGGTTATGCAGCTCAAAACCGCAAAAGAAATATGGGACAAGATCATTCTAAGCTATGAAGGAGACGATCAGGTAAAACGTGAAAAACTACAATCTCTCAGAATTCAATATGAAAATCTCATAATGCACAATGATGAAAGTGTAGCTAATTATTTCTTACGTATAGATGAGATTGTTAATCGTATGAAAAACTTGGGTGAAGAGATAAAAGAAGTTACTTTGGTTGAAAAGGTTCTAAGATCCTTGTCTTCTAAGTTTGAATCAAAAGTTTCTGCCATAGAAGAAAAGCAGAATCTATAGAGAATTACCATGTCATAGCTACACGGAATCCTAATTGCTTTCAAAATGAGAAAAGGGGGACCATCAGATAGGAGAGAAGCTCCATTCAAAGCTTCAGGAAAAGGAGATTACAATGAGTCAGGACATATGTTAGAAGGAGATGAAGAATCAAACTTTGTCAAGAACTTTCAACGGGGTTCTGGAAGATTCAGAGGTAAGCTACCTTTAAAATGTTTTGCTTGTGGAAGAGTCGGTCAGTATGTAGCCAAGTGTCCTCATAAATATAAGCTTGGCAAAGGTAAGGAACCAGTTAGATGGAACAAAAAACAGAATGTAAGTAAGAAGAGCTATTATACACATGAAGACAGTGATGGATTTTCAATTAGTGATGAAGATGAACAATGTAATGAGTATAGACTTTTGATGGATTTTGAAGCTGATGATTTCTTGGATGCTATAGATGAAGATGATCTCTATGAAGAAATTTAGAAACTTAAAATCTGTTTAGAAGAAAAGAGTATGATCATAGATACTCTGACATTCCAACTTGCTGAAAGGGAAAAACACAATGAAAAGTTAGAATGTGAAATTGTGGGACTTAGAAAAGATATTGAGAAAACAAAAGCTCTTAATCTTAGATTTGCTAAAGGATCTGAAACTTTAGATGAGATTGTCAAAGTGCAACATTCTCCTCTAATCAAGACAGGTCTTGGATATTCTGAAGAAGCATCTCAAGCACAGAAGCCATCCACCTCCAAAAGTTATCTAGATGCAGCAAGGAAAAGTGAATAGGTTGACAATCAACAGCAAAGACATAAAGCAGATCACAAGGTAAATCATGGTCAATCTACTTCAAGGATGAAAAGGGATCACCAAGTAAAGCGGGGCAATCTACTTCAAGGATGAACATAAGTTACAACCAAGTGCAGGTAAATCATTCTCAATTTGCCTATGCAAACTACAATCACCTGGACAGTATGTTTGATAATCGCAGGAATTTCTTCAATGGCCAATGTTTCTCTTGTCATAACTTTGGACACAAAGCTACTCAATGTGTTGCCTACAAGACCATCATGACTAGAGAAGCACGAAATCAAAGGAGTGTGACTGGGATCATGAAAAGGACCTACAATAACTTTTATGTTCTTGAAATGAAATAGAATGTTCTATTTGTAACAACTTCAGTCATGAAGATTCTGAATGCAGGAGTAGGTTTTAGCAAACAACTCAGAAGGAGCAAGCTTCATTGAGTCCCAAAACATGGAGAAAGAAAGAACCACAACCAGAATAGGAAAATCAATGGTACATCGACAGTGGATGCTCGAAAAATACGACAGGTGATAAAGAAAAACTTCAGTCATATAGTGCCTTAGAAAAGGAAAGGAAGGTCTCATTTGGAAATGAAACCCCTGCACTCATAAAAGGTAAAGGTTCTGTTCTTTTGAAAGAAAAGGTCAAAGCTGGAAATGTTATGTATGTTGATGGCTTAAAGCATAATCTATTGAGTGTCAGTCAAATGTGTGATCAAGGAGATGAGGTAATATTTCGATCAAATGGATGTATTGTTCGTGAGCTTGATACAGGAGAAATAGTGATCAAAGGCATAAGAAGTCCAAATAATTTATACATACTCAAGGGAGGACAACAACAATGCTATCTAAGCAAGAATTATGAACACTGGCTATGGCACAGAATATTGGGGCACCTAAGCTTCTCTCAGATAAGGAAAACATGCAAATATTAGGCGGTTCGTGATCTACCTGACATTAGAATTCTAGACAATACAATATGCAAATCATGTCAGTTTGGCAAGAAAACCAGAACTAATTTCCCTGAGAAGGAAGGATAAGCTAGTAAGCTACTTGAACTTGTCCATACTGATGTATGTGGTCCATCCAGGAAAAGGTCACCTTGAGGAGAAGAATACTTCATATTATTAATTGACGACTTTTCCAGGATGTGTTGGATAGGACTTCTAAAGCATAAAGACGAACCTTTTGAAAAGTTCAAAGCATTCAAAGCCTTGGTTGAAAACGAATCAGATCGCAAAACCAAATGCCTCAGGTCTGATGGAGGAGGAGAATTTACCTCGGATGAATTTTTCAATTTTTGTCAAGAACATGGAATAAGAAGGGAATTCTCTACTACAAAGACTCCTCAGCAAAATGGAGTAGTGGAAAGGATGAATAGAACTGTTCAACAAATGGCTCATGCTATGCTTGATGAGTATGGAACTCCCACAACCTTCTAGGGTGAAGCTGCATTTGCTGCAGTTACTATTATCAACAAGAAAAATGTCCCGATGAACAACACTCAAACTCCTCATGAACTTTGGTATGGTAAGACTCCTACAGTAAAATACTTCAAAATTTTTGGAAGAAAATGTTACGTCAAAAGGACTGATGAAAACCTTGGCAAGTTTGAACCTAGAGTAGATGAAGGCATTCTCCTTGGTTAGTCTTCCCAAAGCAAAGGATATAAGTGTTACAATAAAAGACTTGGAAAAATTGTTGAAAGTATTGATGTAGTGGTTGATGAAGAAGGAAACAATCCAAGGCAGGTAAAGTCCAAAGATTTCGAAGATGATGAGGACTATCCTTCAACATCAAATCAGACTTATGATGAAGAAGAAACCTATGAGGCACCAGAAGAATAGATAAGGGTAGAAGAAAAGACTCCATCCAGGTACGTTCAGAAGAATCATCCAGAAACTCAAATTTTGGGGCAGAAGAGGCAAGTGTACAAACAAGAAGAACTATTTCAAAAGCTTTAAGCTATCTAGCATTGCTCTCCTCCACTGAACCAAGAAATGTAAGTGAAGCATGCAAATATGAATGGTGGGTCAAGGCCATGAATGAAGAACTTGAGCAGATTGAAAAGAATAACACTTGGAAATTGGTTCCTATACCTAATGATAAGAACCTCATAGGGACCAAATAGATATTCAAAAACAAGCTGAACGAAAATGGAGATGTTATTAGCAACAAGGCCAGACTTGTTTGTAAAGGGTATGCTCAACAAGAAGGTATATACTTTGAAGAAACTTTTGCACTAGTTGCTAGACTTGAAGCCATAAGAATGTTCCTTGCTCTTTCTAGCTTTCAGAAGTTCAAAGTATTTCAAATGCATGTGAAATCTGCCTTTTTAAATGGAGACTTAGAAGAGGAAGAGTATATTGAGCAACCAGATGGATTCATCCTTGGAAATGATCCAAAACTTGTATGCAGACTTAAGAAGGCACTTTGTGGTATTAAACAGGCTCCAAGGGCTTAGTATTATCGTCTGGACAAATATCTCCATCAACAAGGTTTTTCAAAAGGATCAATAGATAGAAATCTATATATAAAAATTAATAATGATAAATTGCTAATACTTGTTGTGTATGTTTATGATATCATCTTTGGTAGCAACGAAGAAGCCATGAGTCAAAACTTTGCTTTGGTGATGTAGAAAGAATTTGAAATGTCCTTGCTTGGTGAGATCACATATTTTCTTAGTTTACAAGTCCAAAAAAACAAAGATGGTATCTTTCTATCACAAACCAAGTATCTTAAGCAGATCTTGAAGAAATATGGCATGGAAGACTCGAAACCAGTATGTACCCCTATGGTAACAGGATGCAGCCTCAGCGCAAATGATGATTCAGCAGTAGTACATCAACCAACCTATAGATCCATGATTGGTAGCCTGCTCTATCTGACAGGTACTTGACCAGGCATCATGCATGCAGTGGGAATAGTTGGAAGATTCCAAGCAAATCCAAAAGGAGCACACCTTCAGGCGGTTAAAAGGATTTCCAAATATCTTCAAGGAACACAAAACTACGGCTTATGGTATCCTAGAGATATAGATCTCACACTTCATGCATATATAGATGCAGATTGGGTAGGAAGCGTGGATGACAAAAAAAATATTAGTGGTGGTGCATTCTTTATGGGTTCTAGATTAGTATCTTGGTTCAGCAAGAAACAAAGTTCAATTGCATTATCTACAGCTGAAGCAGAATATGTGGCTGCTGCATCTTGCTGCACACAACTCCTTTGGATGATGTAAACATTGCAAGACTTTCAAATCACTTGTACTCCACCTATCTCCATTTTATGTGATAATAAAAGTGCAATCAGTATTTCAAAGAATCCTGTCATGCATTCAAAGACCAAGCACATACCTATCAAATATCATTTTCTCCGGGAACAAGTGCTTGAACAAAAGGTCAAATTGGAGTCTGTTCCCCCCAAGGAACAAGTTGCTAATATACTCACCAAACCACTGCCCAAGGAGCCATTTGAATACCTCAGACAGAAGCTAGGAGTAGTTGATGCATCATCTTGCTGTTGAAACTTATCTGTTTTAGAGAAAAGTGGTTGTACGTGAGTTTCATGAGGCACATCCACATACATACATCGGTTTCTGTGGATACAGTCGCGTATATGTTGGTTTGAAGATAAACAGTGGGTTAGGCTTAGATGAAAAGAGTTTGATATGGGTCTGACAGAGACCATTTGGCATAAGTTCAGGGGGGATCATATATACTTTTAATAATGCATTGTTGGCATTATCTTAGAAGATCTTGGTTCAAGTTCATAGTTGTTTTTGGTTTCAGGTGAAACAGGTGTAGAGGGAGAACATGTTGCTGGTCTGAATGATGATTGACAGATGCTGCTGATGATAGTTGTTGATGACTATCATAGTCTAGTTGTAGATATTTCATCTCTATGTCATGCATTTCTTTTCTTATCAAGGTCATGTAACGGCCTACTTTGGTTTCCCCACTATGCCTGGGATGGATGATGTAATGTTCTTGTCTTATCATGTGTAAACTTTTGGTGTATCCCCACTTCGTTGGGTGGATGAGTCAATATTGGTATATCCCCACTTGGTTGGGAGATGGATGTATGTATGAGTCTTTGGTGATATGAAGGTCATTTATGATTTATAAAGTCATCTTTCTTTTTGTAGAACATCTTCTTGCAAACCTTGCCTACAGTCAGGGGGAGAATGGACAGCATAGCAGAGCAGAGATTTCAACATGTTCACGGGGAGCATAACCCTTTGCATTTGATGACAAAGGGGGAGAATGAATTTGAGTGACTTGGGGTTTCCATCAAGTCCAAAGGGGTATATTGTTGGCATTATGACACAGGTTTGGCGCTATGACACAGGGGTTGTCCTTGATGGCAACTCACTCAAATGACAGATCACAGTTCAGGCTCTCAGAATGAAAGAAACAGAGATATATGTAGGTTCCTCTTAACCAAGTCACATATACATGCGAGTTAGACGATCAAAAGGTGCGTATATGTATGCATGCAATTTCATGCAACGAAAAGTGTGTACATGTGGGAAAAATAATTTTTTGGTCCATGGTATTTGGACCTATGGTTTTGGACCATGGTATCTCGTCCGAAGTGTTGAACCCAGGTATTGGGTCCATGGTATTGATTATCTATGGTTTTGGACCATGGTATTGAGTAAGGTCTAAGACTATAAAAGGGGGAAGAGATCATTAGGAAAAAGCATTCACTCAAGCATTGAATATCTTATGAAGAGCATGATCTAGAATTGGTTTATGGTGCATAGCTGGATCTAAACCAAGGGGGAACCTGAGCACTAGAAGAAGGATAAGTTCTATTGTTGGGTCAAGATCTTAAAGCTTGAATAGTAGTATCTTTGTGTGATTTTGATCTGTTATATTTGGCACATGACTTGATCTATAAATCTGATAATATGGGTATAACTAATGTTTGAATAAGTGAAAAGGGTAAATTATCTTTTATAGATCTGTATGCAGGTTCGACATAGCAGAGGCGCGTATACACGCTGGTTTAGTAAGTCAAAAATGCGTATACGCTAGTTGGCCCTAATACAGAAGCGTATGCATGTAGGTTCTACATATTTAAGTAGCGTACATCTCATGAAATATGTTTTAGCTACTTCTATTTATTGTTGAAGTGTTCTAGGTTCAAGATTGGTTTCTGGTTACAACATTCAGAGAAGTAATTGTTTGATTCAGCAAAGGATATTGGTTGATGTAGATGTATTTGATGTTTGATTATTGTTATTGATGGATCCAGTCTAAAAATTTATGAAATGTGGTCCTTGGAAGAAAAGAGAAGGTTGTAGCCTTCTGTAGGTCAGCACCTATGTACTAGTACATTAGCTAGTACAAGAGCTTAGGGGGTTGTAGCTCCCTTCCAGGGGAAGCTGGAGAATGAGAGAAGGTTGTAGCCTTATGCAAGTAGAAGCTTGCATACTGGTATAAGACTGCACTAGTACAGAAATATTGTAAAAATAATTTTCTTATTAAAAGAAGATAGAGACAAATTGCAGCAGGTGGTTTTCACCCACATTGGGTTTCCACCTTATATCTTGTGTCCATGTGTGTGATGATCTGTTCTGTTTTACTGCACCTGTTTACTGTTCTTATGGTTAATGAAGTTCTGATGCACTGATTAAAGATCAACATTTAATGAATCATAAGTTTACTGATATACGTTGGTTGCCTTAGACACAGTAGCGTATATACGCAGTTTCCCACAATTGAAGTAGCATATACAAATCTGATTGTGAAATGAAAAATAATTGATTTGATAATGCTGATTCACCCCCCCCCCCCCTCTCAGTATTATTTCCAACATCTGGTCTAGCTTTCAGTGGTGGCCTTTTCTTATTGTGTCTTTTAAGAAGAGTTTTCACAATGAGGAGCTCAATTTGAGTCTCCTAAAATAGATGATGCTTAGCAGGGTGGTTCTTGGATTCCCCAAGCCACTAGAGTGCACAGATTCTTCCTTGCTAAGTCTCGACCTGAACTGGTCTTGAATGGGATGAGTCCAATTTGCTACCTAGTTCCCGACAAATATCCTCTCATGGATTGCTTGAACCTCTCAAGCCTTCTGGTTGCTCGATGCTACCTTACTCTGTAGGTTAGTTCAGCTTTCTATTTTCTGCTTCTTGCTTATTCTCTATTTTGTCTCTCTGTCTCATTGTCTCCTTCTTCCTTAGAGTGCTCGCCTCGCTCTTGCTTTGCACTCTCCTCTTTTTCTGTCTCTATCCATTCATGGATTAAAGCCAATTTGTCTCGTGACTATTCGCTTCCTCTTCCACCCCTTTAGATCGCCTACTACTGTTTACTTGGAGTTCCCTGCCTCTGTGTCATCACCACTGTGTAACGTCTTGTAGGGAAGTGGCCACTTGTCCTCTCACGAATTGCGCCAGTTCTTCCTCAAATGGTTCGGTATTTCGGTTATGGTGTGTAATGATTCATCCGCCAACTTAGCGGTCAAATCAAACTTCAGACTTTTATATGCTGCAACTTAATTCTCCCTCCAGAACCAGTCATTTATCGGCCGTAATCTCTGCCATCAGATCTGGAGCCCCTAGATCTACAATGTTCACTCTTATCACGCGGTTGACTTGCTCGGACGTTAGCCCGCGATGAGAGGTGGTTTTCTCTCTCATCCACTGGACACACATTGTGCAATGTGTGGAATCGCTCGTTCTCCTACCAAATCCGCATATTGTCCAACATGCCTTTGATATTTTTCCGGTTTTGGAGCGTCGAGCCTGCCTTTTTCTTTAGCACTTTCCTTACGGTTTCCCGGCTTCCCATGCAACCAAGTGCTCTTGGATTTTCCTTCTCGAGGAGTTTTTCCCAGTAATGCTGCTAATTGCGTATTAGAAATGGCCTCCATTTTCTGATCTAGACTTCCTAACTACTAGTTTGCGTCCCACGCAGTCTCCATGGGCCTCAATTAGCATTCTTTAATCGAGGTCCTCGTCATTCTTTGCTAGCTACAAACTACCACTATCCAGAGGTCTTCCTGATAGCTCTTTGTTCATAAGTTTTTTGAAGTTTGTCCTGATTTGATACAGTCATAACACTTTGATAATTTTCATGGATCCAATTCAGATCACCTCCACACAACTTTTGACTAAATAACTAAGAATTTTTTACTCATTTAATATTACTTCCACTCATTCTCTCTCATCCAACATTAGATTTTTCCATTCATTTTCTCACCGTGTTTTGACTCACATGTATCTCCACTTATATGAATATACTTTTTCACTTTCTTAAAAAGAACCTTCAACGTGAAAAATCCATGCACGTGAAAGTTATCTTTTCACTTTGTTAAAACTATTCACATGTGAGAAATTTAATGTTATCCAATTTAAAAAAAATCATCCTTTTACACATTCCACGTGACCATTCCAACGAAAAACTTCACAACATACCAGCCATGAAGACCGAATATTACCCAATGGATGAGTCTCATCCTTGAGGGCTAAACACGCAGTTGAAATAATGGAAATAAAGAGGTCATGCAGCGGAGATAGAGTAGCAAAGCCTGTGATATGAAGCCTATATAATAAAGAATCCAACTCTCTAGGCTGTAAAAAAAATTTACCCCCGAAGAAATAAACCGACTCCGAGAGAGATAGATCAACACTTCTGAGGGAGAATTGGTCGTT
Source organism: Pinus tabuliformis (assembly GCA_031772625.1). NCBI lineage: Eukaryota > Viridiplantae > Streptophyta > Pinopsida > Pinales > Pinaceae > Pinus > Pinus tabuliformis. The sequence goes on from CM062808.1 coordinate 160,236,605, forward strand.
TTAATTCTTGATACAACATAGTAAAGAGAACTTTGTAAAACAATCTCTCGATAGCAACGTGTCTCACATATCTCAATTTTTGTTACATATTCCAAAAGCCATAAACCCCAGCTAGCAACATGAGTCTCTTAGAATATATCTGCCACGAATACATTTCATGAATACGTTGTAAACCAACATTGGAGATATTGTCTCAATGATTTGATCCACAACAAATCCTTATCATTTTCATGTTAGCTCTGATTTTGGTTCATGCAACAACTCTCATCAATTTCACTTTAGCTCTGATACCAAAAATTGATGCAGTGCTCTAACTATAGGTATTCAAAAAAACAATAAAATTAAACTGAAGATCACACCAAGCATATGCACATAAAAATATGAGAATAATTAATTAATAAACAAAATAATTACATGAGAACTCATGGCCTATTGATTGGCCTCTCATTCCTCACACTCACTCACATACTTCTACATCTTACATGCCTCATGGGCTCACCTCAATTTATACAAATGGATTAGAACCCAAGTAGGTTCTATATCCCTCAACGAACTCCAACAATATCTCTCTTGATCCATAAAATATCTCATCCAAATCATTATCCCTAGATAAGAGCTAACTAATCCATAATCCTCTCAAACCTTCCATAATACTCTCGAATCTTCTCATATTTAGAAGAATTATCACTCTCTCTTAAAACTATTAAAAATATACATTAATTAATTAAATCCTACATTAAAAACTAACTCCTCTAGTAAATGATTGACCCAGGTTAGATGCTCTTGCATCAACATTTCAAGGTTTGATGAATCCATTTTCAAACCCTTCCTTCAAAAATTTGTTCTAGTGTTTTTTGATGATATACTAATCTACAAAAATTGTAGAAATTCCTTATCGATTCAAACTGCAGATTGTAATATGCTAAAATAGTTGAATTGAATCTACACTAGTCATTAGCGGAAACAATAATTGGTCGATGAAATCACGAAGCATATAAGAGAAAGAATTAAATTACACATAACGCAATAGTTTTCTAGGGAAATTCACAGCTAAAAACCCCCGCTATATGTATATTGCATTCATCAGAAAATATGAGAATATTACAATGTGTTTCTCAAGCCCAAGCAACCTCTGCACTATCTCTATCTATCTCACTGCTTCCTAGAGAATCTCAAGCCAATACTTAGCCAATTCTTCTGCCTGCCAAGCTCCTATTTCCTTTCTCTGTTCCCTTTGGAATTAACCCATATTTAATATGGAAATCAAAAAATTATGAATTGCACAATCCTCATAGGCCTTCCTCTGATTCCATGCACCACTGTACAATTCAAATGATTATACAAATAATAGTACACTGACACTGAACTCTAGTCTCAAATGGGTCTTTCTCTGATCTCACATGCATAAGTTAATTATGAGTAAATATTTAATTTATTGATTAGTGTTGGTTACATCCCACTACTGTAGGTTACACCCCACTATCGTAGGTTACACCCTACTACAGTAAGTTACACCCCACTAGTGCTGGTTACACCCGACTACTGCTGTTTACATTCCACTATTTCTAATCTCCAACTAATTCCTCCATAAGTTGGAACTAGTTTAATTGAATTTAACTCAGTTATGAATTAAATAATTACAACTCAAAATAAACTAAATTAGTGCTCCTAAGTGTAGGAGATGCTCTGCATGACTCTAGTTATACTCCCAACTCGAATATAACTGAGCTAACTAAGTCAAATCAACTTAGTTAACTATTACAAGTTGTCATGAGATACGGAATTACAATTTAATTCCTAATTTAATTCAAGGACAAATTAAATTAGGATTTTTTCTTACATTTTCAAGACCCCCTCTCAACAAGAAAGGGATTATCTGATACCCCTATCCTACCTCTATGAAAATCAAATTTGCATCTTGACAATTCCTTTGTCAAAATATTTATATCCTGCTCCTCTATAGGAATGTTCTCTAGCAACATGATTCTCCTTTGCACAAAATCTCATAGATGGTGATACCATATGTGAATATGCTTGGACCGATCATGAAAAACTAGACTCTCAGAGAGTTTGATACAACTCTGGTTGTCATAGTAAATCATTGTAGGATCCATCCACTAACCAAATAACCCAACAAGGATCTTTCTCACCCAAATAGCCTCACGAGCTGCTTGACTTGAATCCATGTACTTTGCGTCTATTGAATTGAGTGCAACTGATCTCTTCTTCCTACTATACCAAAAACCTGTTGTTGACCCAATAGTGAAGATCCCCTTGATGTGCTCTTCTTGTTTGATGGACCCCCTACCCAATCTACATCTATGAAGCCTTGAACCTTCACTTCGTCTGTGTGTCTATACCAAAGACCAAACTAAGTGGTGCCTTTGAGGTATATCAAGACATGTTTAGTTGTCTTCCAATAAAGTTTGGTTGGCTTAACGATGCCTTGACTATGCTGGTTATCTCCAAACCACATGTCTAGTCATGTGTTCACAAAATACATAACTGAACCTACAAGTTGTCTATAAATAGTAGCCTCCACTACTTCACCTGAGGTAGATCTTCCTTCCTCTAATTACAAGCTAGAGGAGTCTCCATGGGTTTGTTGTTCTCCATGTGGAACTTCTTCAGTAACTCGTTGACATACTTGCCCCTAGAGACAAATAATTCCCCATATCCTTTCCATACTTCCATACCAAGAAAGTAATGCATAACCCTGTTGAAGCTTGGAAAATCACTGCATCAACATGGGAGAAAACCACCCAGTCTAGACCTTAAGACAACTCCTTTTCCATTTAAGTGGTGGCTCTGACAGGATATAATGGGACCAATTTCCCAATGAAAGGTGATTGAATGAATGCGTAATGCTTATAGTGGTGAGAAATAGATGGATTTGCAACAATGAATCAAATTTAAAACATATGCATTAATCCACTTTATAACCTAGGATTGTTTAACATTTATCTAGATGCAATCTATAATGATTTTCCTTAGTAAATGACAATATAGATTGTTCAAACACCAATGGAAATGAAAATATTTCAAGATGATTATTTTGATAAAATAGTTAATCAAAATAATGTATATAACTCATATCACATTTAGAATATCAAAGGAAATTGCTTAAATGTGTTTAAAAATACGAATGGCAGCATGATCAGAAATGAATACATGTAGCATTATTCTTTAAATACCATGTACTAAGCAATATGAAAAGATAAATTCACTATTTATTTATGAACAAATAGAGGCACAAAGATAGAAATACCATATGCATGTTACTCAACTCAAAAAATAAATAGCAACAATTTAATCCTTCTCACAAAAATGATTTCGGGAGTACAAAAATGCAATTTCTCAAAATTCTTTATGAAAATTCCTAAAACAATGTTCTAGTCATTCTATTGAGAAAAATATGAAATTACAATAGTGTGAGCTTTCGTAAGTCTTTCTTCATAAAATTGACGACCTTTATTTCATACAAAAAGAAAGCTTAAATAGCAGAAAAACAACTGAATGTAATGTGTAGAGCGTTGAGGGCATTTAAAGAGGTCCCTTCAATAACGCTTAAAGGAAAACAATTTTTTGGTAGAAATTTATGAATGCAATTTGATATCTTCATTAGCTTTTTTTGTTCCATCGGATTATCTGGATGTTTTTCTGTCTGTTTGATCTAAATTTCCACTTATCAACATAGCCATCCTCTTCTGTCATGAACCTGAACACGGAAAATAGGAATTGATAAGCTAAAAATAAATGAGACTGATAAGCGAGTTTCATTTGAAACAAATCACGTTTTGCAGGAAATCAGGATAAAAATGTAGAGCGTAATAAATCCCAAACACAAACATCATGGAGAGGAATGCGGAGTGAGGTCTATAATAAGAGATGTAGACTTTATAGGCATATCGCAAATTGACCTTCAGAGTGGAGGCAAAGGAATGGGTAGTACTATGAAAGTTGTGATATGCCTAGATGCAAATTCATTCATATCCATTTAAATATCATGTTTGGTACGACTTGCATATTGAAATCAATGTTCAAATTTCATTATGAATCGCAATCCAGATTATGCAGAAGGTTAAATGAATCAAACCCGCAGATTATGCGATTGTGATGGACACGGGGTTTTATAAATTGCAATTGATTTTTTTTCGAGTCGGGTCCTGATCGCAGATTGCAATCACAATCAGTGATGTGGAGCGGGGTTTGGTCTTAAGGCTTTGGAACTTGCAATGTCTCGAATGCTATATTTTTATTCAACGAATTTAAATATATGGTCAAGTCCGGTTTGAATATCGCATATCACAATCGGGGAAAGGGAAGACTGCTTGACCTTTGGAGTTTGTGATATCCTACGGATGCAGGAATTTATGGACTGGCATTAACATTCCCGTCGGGTCTTAGCTATTGTGTTGGCTTATAGGGGCCTGACCCAGGTTTGGAAGAGTTATTTATCCAAACAAATCTCGTAGCTACCGGCCCTTTCAGCAACAGCCCGCAGACCGCGGACTGAGGTCTCACCCGAGGTAGCAGGGGAGGGTGCTGGAACCAAGTTTCTGCACCCTCGGGATGTCTAGATGTGATCTGGGGTTTTCGCACACGGTTCTGTAGCCTAACGCTTCTCTGCTTCCGAGAAGATCCGGACCAGGGCTATTTCTTGATACTAATTACTTGATGAGTTATTATAGATCAGATCTACTTATGGTAGTCTTTAAGCAAACATTTAATCAAGATAACCAGTGCGCGCATTCAAAAGAGATACAGATTTGCATTAACCCAAAACATAAGCATATGCATATATATTCAATAGACATATTAACCATAAATCAATTATATCCACAATAGTTTAGCTTTGACACAGTAATTTGGAATTAACTTATCTTTATTCAACTTCTTCCGTCAATATAACCAGATCTATCCTGTGCATTCAGTTGCAGGGGTCCGCACACACAGCTGTAGACTCTACTAAGCCTCTGCACACACAGTTGCAGAGCCTCTATCTACTACCCAATACCCTCGACTCAGACTTACAGACACTCCAAAACTTCTCAACTCATGAACCCGTTATAATTCAGATGATTCTTACTCAAAAACTAGCTATCCCTAACCATATAGCCTCGAACTATTTATATATTTCCATGGTCCACAGACCATGGGCGGGCTGACTCAACTTACTTTCCTTTACATCATCTTTGGGCAGACAACCATTTGACTTGACTTATTATAATTTGTGCTCCGTGCATCCCGCAAAGTCTTTACCCTATCTCTACCCAAAATTTCAGGCTTTGTGCCCCATGACCATTACGCGGAGCTTCTGCTACCCAACAGTCCCCCAACATAATCATCGTGACTCGTCCCAAGTCACTCAGCTAGTGTGGGAATCCTCATGCAGAGGTTGGTTAGCAACTTCTGCACGTCGCGTGTTCCTTCAAAAAATTCTGCTGCAGGCCTCTGTACCTGTTCCAAGTGAGCAGCTAATGCATCCCTATCACTTGCAGCTGCTTGCTCGATACCACATACTTCCTTCATATGCGCTAACTTGCCTTCAATAGTTGTAGAGATGCTAAAGGCTACATCGAGCCAAGGCTGGATGCATTCTTTAAGTATTGCCTCCTGTTGCTGCACCACGTCAACTTGGGCCTTGAGAGTCTGGGACTCCTTCATTTTGGCCAACTGATGTGTGATAGCGACCGTCTATGCATCCCCTCGATCTGTGTCATAGGCTTGCTGTAACTCGCGTGCCTCGGTTTCCACTCGCTATATGGTTGGGTCCTCCTAGAGGGACGTGAGCATAATGAGAGACTGATCTAGTAGTCTCAAGCATTCGTCGACAATGCTCCTCTCATTTCCAATCTGGCTTGAATTTTGCCACGACGCTGTTCTTGATCTATTGGAGGTGTGGATGGTTGTGCCTTGAGTTTGAGCTTAGAAATTTGTAAAGTTAATTCCCCCTAGGCTTTTGCGGCCTCCTCTTGGGCTGTACGAAATCCGATGGCCATGCGCTGAATCTTGGTAGCTGTTGGAAGGTCTTCGAGGATAACTAGCTCTAGTACCATGCTACATGCCTCCCTCACAACTTGTTCTACTTCTTGGTAGCGTGCAACCAATTCATCGTGCTGGAGAGTGACCTGTTCTAATTTGGCCTTTTGCTCTGTCAAGGTGTGGAGGGTGCGACCTTCCCTGGCACGAAGCTCATTAGTTACCCCCTCTTGTAGTTCGTATAGTGTTTCCCTCGGCAGGGCAACCAGACTTAATCCCCAATGTTGTGGGGAAAAGTATCCGATGCGGATGACCCTATCCCTACTCTAAAGGTGACAGTCTTTAGCAACAACTGAAAGTAAAGTTTTGATGATTTCCTTTAGGAAAGTACAGAGAGAAGGAAAAGAAGGTCAACCAACCTGGTGTCTTTCGCTTAGTCGATCCTTGTCCTCTCTCTTTTGTCTCCTGTTCCCAGCTCTTTGCTCTCTTTGCCGGTCCAGCTACACACAGATCCTGCACAAAACAAGAGAGGAAACTACAAGATACATGTACTCATAACTGAAGCATGGATTAGGGTGAATCAAATATACATGTAAATACAATACATCAATGCAATACAAGTATATAGGAGAACATGCAAAACTTTATTGATAGAAGTAACAGGGTTCTGAGAAGGTTACAACCAATGATGGCTCCAATCCAGCAGCACCTCCCCAGCAGCAAGAACTCTCCTCTTCACCTCTAGTAAAACAATCACCCAATAGCTCTAACTGTAATCCAACAGCACCTCCTTGCTTAACACAAAATTCCAGCCTCCTTAGACCTCATAGAAGAGCTCTATATATAGGAGAGAAGAAGAGAGGATGAGTCAGCTTGAGACTGACATGAAGCTGCCTTGTGTCCTCTCCCTCTTCAGTTAATCTTCAGTTCTTGAGTCCACTTGGAGATCCTTGCTTACACATGGTGATCAAGTACCTCTTACTCATCACAGGGCGAATCTCATGAACCAAGTGTCAGTTTGGAAGCTTCCTGGGCAGTTGACACCTTGCAGGATGACTGTGCCACTTGGCCAATCTCGCCCAGCGCAGGTAGCCTTCATTAATCTTGACTTCCAGCGCAGGTACAAGGAGGGACAGTTGCATTCCAGCGCAGAAGCTCAGTGGAGCAGCTGACATGATCCAAAATAAGCCTATTTTGAAGTGTTTTCAGGTGGAGAACTGATTGGAAGTGCTGTTGTTTGATGACCTTGTTCTTTTAGAGGTAAGAACAACATGTTTAGGGACTGAGGATCCCTGTAATTATTGACATTCCATGCTCCATGACGCGAGGCACAAAAATGTCTATAACAGTTGCCCCCTAAAGTATGAGGCCGTTTATCGGGTGAAATGCTTTATCTAGAGGGTCCGAAGTTCATTCCAGTGCTGAGGAGGCGCCCTGTAATACAATACAATACAATACATTATTTTTCATTCTATTTTCATGATCTAGCTGAGGTGGGCATTACCATGCTCAGCTTTTATAAATACATTTTGGTACATATGACAGACGATCGTCTGAAGGTAGACTGATAATTTTCTGCTGAAATTATCATCCTTTGAATAGGATGATCATCTACTGCAATGATGTACATGGCAAATGCTTTTATATTTCCTGAATATATATCGCAGCCCGGATGGATGAAACTAGATCCGGGGTCTTCAAACTCGTTCGATCTTCACTCTAAGTACAAGTCGATCCATGTGAGAATTTCACTGAAGTCGAACATGGAAAGACATCGCTTGATTACCGGTCAGTAATGAAAACCGTTAACAAGCGCGAGAGGAATCACCAATAATGACGATGACCCTCAAGGCACTGCAGTACAATTCACGTGGCGTGAATAAAGGACTTGGCGTCAAACGCCACGCAAAATCTTCTGGTCGAAGGTCATTGATGTATACCTGTCGCCGGAAGTGAGAAACTTGCCATTGAGGCATGCAAGCTTCAAAGTACTGATGGGGGTGTTCCTAGATCAACTTCTTGGATAATGAGCTGAAGTCAACAAGAAGCGATCCGTCAAAGGAGGGCCTTAATGAATCCCACATCAATGACACAGAACGGAGCTAATGATTTTAGTGGAGGTGAAAACAAACTGTGACATATGATTCAGGGTGGCGATCATGAATGGATGAAGGATAATGTATGGCAGTGGATGGGACACGGTTGACACTTTCAGAATGACCCCTCTTGAACATATAACGACACTGATGCGATGGATCGGTAGCATTACCCCAAATGTGGATGGTTTGGCGAGGACCATGGCGGTGAGACCGGTGAATGAAACAACCCAACCCGATGTGGTACGGAGGAAAAGTGTCATGTTCAAGAGTGACTTGCTACCATTAAACTTTGATGTTCTCCCAATTTTTCCCCAGTCATTTCTGACCAGTACCTCTTTATTTTTGTCAAGCTTGAGGAGGATAACATATGCTTGTTCTATAACCTGCCCTTCGGGCAAGCCCATTGCTATGATTTAACGAGCCTAGCGATAGGGAAACTCGTTCTCGTCTAAAGACAAGTTTGTCGCTATTTAATCATTTTAACGAGTCTAACGACAAGGAAAACTCGGTCCTTTTCATTTTTAGAGAGTCTAAAAAGGTACAGAAAGTTAACTCCAAAAATCCTTTTTCGTCATCTAATCCCTTAAGTCCGAAAAAGTATAAAACAATACAGAAGGGATGGCTGTTCGGTACTTTTACGAGCCGAACAAGACAAGCGCTCGATCTTTTTGTGCAATAATCCCTCAGGTCCAAAAAGATTAAAATTTAGAATAGGGATAGCGTTCCGGTCATTTAACGAGCTGGAAGGCCAAAACTCGGCAAACTTTTCATATTTTACGAGTCAGTGAAAAGAGCTCAAAGAAGACTCGTCTTTTGAGGAACGAGTGATAAACAGGGATAGCAGCAGATTCCAGGTACAGGTTGGAATTTTCCAATCACGGCAGTGTCACAAGGATGGCTAGGTGAAATCACTCTTCGCAACTGTTTCTCAAAAGAGGTAAACACACAAATGGAAGTGAATGATCGGCCAAATGATGGTGGAGGTGATGGATGAAAACACGACCAAGGCTCTTATGGCTGATGAATTTACGATCTCAAAAGGTTATTTACCGGTTCATTTTTTTCATGAGCTTGAACTCTGGGGGAAACTTTTGCTCACACTTTTCTATTTTTTAACGAGCATAGATTCAATCATAAAACTGCTCGAATTTTGCGTTTATTTTTTAACGAGCATGAACTATATGCTAAAACTGCTCGATATACCAGTCATAAAAAGAACGCCTCCCGTAAGGGCCAATTTTTATAGAGCTTATGCCTTACCACAGCTATGCTCACTTTTGGCAAATTTTACTTTTGCCCCACAGGCTTCTTTCATGCAAGTTTGGAAACGGCTAATCTTAAAACCAGATAAATAACCGCCCCTAGCTTGCACTCTAGAAGGTTTGCATGCCCCCAGGTATAGGATAGAATTTCGAGGCTGCCCCTCCTCTCCCCTACCTCTGCTTTTCTTTGGGTGTTCACAGTTACTTGTCATCTTGCCAATCTAATGTTAACGATACTTGTCTTCTCGTTATTCTAAGGGGTCTTACGCAGTACTCAGGCTTCCCGTCGGCCCACTTTTAACAAACAGCTATTTGTGACAATGGAAGAACACTACTCAAAGATAAAACATTGGTATTATTGAGGGAGGCTTGCCTCTTTCTTATTATTCCAAAGACGGTTCGATTTGCTGCCGCAAATCAATCTCTTTCTTCGGCGGTGTCTATCATTGGGTTGTCCAAAGATGGTTACCTTCTGTCAAAACAATATAGTCCCCTTCCTTGTAGGCTGCCCCTGCTTATCCTTCAAAACATATGTTTCGATGGGCGAGGCTTGAATTCAAGGATGTTTACTATCTGTTGCAATAAGGAAATTCCCACTCGGGCATTGCCCACTTTTAGACAAAGGTGAATGACTCTTTGGTCAAACACATAACTTTAACAAAAGATTATTATTCCAGAACAACCCCACTTCCTACGGACGGGGTACGGACTAGTCATATTCTTCTGCGGAAATTCTTCCTTATACCCGGAGTTTCTTCTGCCCGAAGCAAACCAGGGTGCATGCCCCCTGGGTCCTAGTCTTTCTTTCCGAATTACTCGCGCTCATCGGGAAGGAGGACCGGGGGTGGAGGCGAATCTTGAGTGAACAGACCATTTAGGAATGGTATTTGACTATTTGCGATGCGAGATCCCGGAAACGAAAGTTGGTCTACGAGCTTGACCACCCTTCTTTCGTGTGGAAAACACATTACTCTAAAGAGTGAGGAGACTATCGCTCCCATGCAATAAATATAGTCACGTCCAAGGAGTAGGTTATAATCCAAGGGTCCTTGGACGACCATCACGTTCATCTCGACGGTCTTCCCTTTCAATGTAACAGGTACATTGGGGAGGATCCCTAATGGTCGACTGGTTCCTTTATCAAAACCTGAGAGATTTCTCAACTCAGGTAAAAGCGCTGGGGAACCCAGTGCTTTCCAAGCAACAGAGGAAAGGATACTCACAGACGCCCCTTCATCAATGATAGTACCAGCCATAATCATTCTATAGATCTGGACAATGATTCTGAATGGTGTACTGGCCGGTAACCGGGGTCTGCCTAGTTGATTCCAATCAAAGGATACAACCAGGTTGCTTGGTGGTGGGACCGAATATACGGCCGGATATGACTCTGATGATGTTCCTTCCTGCGATAAAGGAATCGGCACATTGCCCTGACGCTCATCGGAGTCGGTGCTGATGAAAAGAACCTGGATGGTGTCATCCTTATTCTCTTCAGTGAGGGTGTCGCATGAAGATGACTCTTCGGCGACGGTGTCATTTGAAGACGGGTCTTCAATGACGGAGTCATTGGACGATAGAACCTCTGAAGGAAGAACCGGGCCAACTGCCGTATCGACCTTTAGACTTTCGTCTGGTCTGGATTCAGTAGGTTCATTCTCAACGACCGACACTTCAGCTGACCACTTGAGCGGGTCAACTGGATTTTCAACTATCGAGGGATTAGGCGCGAGTTTTCGGTATCCAGGAGGAAGTTGCAACGGTGAAACCGGGCGATCTTCCAAAACTCTCTTTGCCTCATCTAAGAATGGACATTTGTGGATGGCATGATTGCCTTCACACAATAGACAGGGGGATCTTGGTCCCCTTCTTCGTCCTTCACTCTCGCTAGTTGACGGAATGCAATCAACATGACAACCAGAGGTTGATGCTACCGGATTGTGCAACCTCGGGGACCAGTCCCTTAGTATCCGGGGAATACAAGGACAATCACGATGGAAATGGATCCCTTTGCAAATGACACATGGCGATTTAGGCCCGGTCGGTGCAGTGTGTGGGTTTTTTGTCAGCTTTCTTCTGCTTGCCCCCAGTCGCCTTCGCCAGAGGCTCCTTCTGCTTCTTTTCTCTCTTCTTCTTTTCCTTCTTCTCCTTGGGAGGCTGACTTTTGCCAGCTCTACCTTGCGAAGATGAAGGATCAGAGGAAGTATCATAAGAAGTGGAAGGCTGGTGGGTAGTTCTAGATTGTTCTGACTGTTGATTCGACTGCTCAGGATTAGTGGCGATCTGGACTACATTAGTTGAAAAGAGCCATACAGGGAGGCCGATTGTCAATCCTGGAAGTGACAATGTAGCCATATGAGGCGCACCAACATCTCCCCAAGAGGAGAAGGGATTTGGACTTCCGCCAAGGTTACTTCCTTGGTTGGTGGGCTCCATACTTTTCAACTGAAAGATCAACGTGGGAATAATAGGTGATTATGTTCCGCTTAAAATAAATTTTATTAACGACGCTTTTAGACACAAACTTGCTTTTTCATGTTTTAAGAGTCGAGAAAAAGCTAAAGATGACTCTAGTCGCCTTCGATGTATTAACGAGCCCGAAGTGACAAATGCTCGGTTGGACTTTTTCAGTTATAGAGTTTGAAAAAGGCCAAAAGAAACTGCTCTGGAGATCTAGGCAGAGGGTGTGCCAAACCTTTCGCGAAACCACAGAATACGTTTTACGGTACGGGTGGTCGATCTTCGTGAATGCTGTGTTCACTGCATCGCGATCAGTAGGGCGGCCGACACGGTTTCCTAAGGATAAAGGATAAAAGCCTATAGGGGTCTCCCAATATATGCGACGGTACGCGGGAGCTCAAGTCCGTGTTAGTGCCACCGACTCTCAGGAGGAATCACCCACCTTCGTAGAGATCGACAGTCACTATGTTTAACGACGCCGGAACACGTCTCTACCTAGACCTCTAGATGTTTGCGTTAAATTCCAAAGCGTTGTTATGTAAATTGAGTTTATTTTAATGTTGATCTTTTTTAACAGTTTGCCTTTCAGGTTCGCCACGAGATGTATATATACAACTTCCTATATGCAATCTAAGAATGAGAAGCAAATCTTTTCAATCTTTCAACTTTGAAAACCTTAATCTACTGAGGGAAAAGAAAGACACAACTTTTTCCACAGATCATAGAACACACACTAAAATGCACATTTTCCTAAATCGTCAAGCACACAGTCAAATGCAAAATGCACAATGCATGTCTTTCTTTTCGTTATCCTTAATGTTGATGTAAGACAGAAAGGAAACTGTTGTATAATTTTGAATCTAATTTCAAGTAGAAATAAACAAGCTTGTCCAATAATCAAAAAGACACCTTATGATCGACTTGTTTAAACACAGGAAATGTATAGATTCAAACCATAAAAATGAAGAGCAAACAAACTCAAACAACCATGAACAGTAATAAAACTAGCTCATAAGATCACAAAGACACTTTTACAGTTCAGGATCTAAGAGGCCACAGCTATACTGGTTCGCTTTTCACAATGGGAAACTGTAACTGAAACAAGAAATACTGAAAGAACATTCACAGTTTCATCACACAACTGAGGCGGAATAATGTCAAGGAGAAGTGGTTTACAGCAAGTACAATGACCAGCAAGCAATCAGCAAAAAATCAGTGAAAACAAGGCCAAGACACAAAAGGAAAGCTGAGCAAGACAATGGCTAACTGGACCAGCGCAGGTTCTAGTCTGCCAATTTGACTCTCAGCGCAGTTCCCGAAGGGAGCACCTGCGCTGTAATGCAGACTGCCTGTGGACAGCCTGCACTGACACACGAGAGTTTCGTCTACAAAGAATTCCGGGTCATAAAAAGCTCAAAAATGCACTGTTTTTGCTGAAATAAAAAGCTATAGGTCAAGTACAGGCTAAGGGATGATCAAGAGGATGAAGATCTATCACAAAGAGTAAAGAGTCTTTTGTAGATAAGCTCTTCAAATCTTGAATTTGCTCAGCAAATGAGCAAGAGTAGCAGTCCCTCTACTTCGCTTTTGATATAATCAAAAGCTTTTCGATTTGGTACTCTTTTCTTCAAGAAATGAATAGCAAAATACTACAAACACCAACAAGATACTAGGCTCCCCAGCGGAGTCACCAGTTTGTTGTGGGGAAAAGTATCCGATGCGGATGACCCTATCCCTACTCTAAAGGTGACAGTCTTTAGCAACAACTGAAAGTAAAGCTTTGATGATTTCCTTTATGAAAGTACAGAGAGAAGGAAAAGAAGGTCAACCAACCTGGTGTCTTTCGCTTAGTCGATCCTTGCCCTCTCTCTTTTGTCTCCTGTTCCCAGCTCTTTGCTCTCTTTGCCAGTCCAGCTACACACAGATCCTGCACAAAACAAGAGAGGAAACTACAAGATACATGTACTCATAACTGAAGCATGGATTAGGGTGAATCAAATATACATGTAAATACAATACATCAATGCAATACAAGTATATAGGAGAACATGCAAAACTTTATTGATAGAAGTAACAGGGTTCTGAGAAGGTTACAACCAATGATGGCTCCAATCCAGCAGCACCTCCCCAGCAGCAAGAACTCTCCTCTTCACCTCTAGTAAAACAATCACCCAATAGCTCTAACTGTAATCCAACAGCACCTCCTTGCTTAACACAAAATTCCAGCCTCCTTAGACCTCATAGAAGAGCTCTATATATAGGAGAGAAGAAGAGAGGATGAGTCAGCTTGAGACTGACATGAAGCTGCCTTGTGTCCTCTCCCTCTTCAGTTAATCTTCAGTTCTTGAGTCCACTTGGAGATCCTTGCTTACACATGGTGATCAAGTACCTCTTACTCATCACAGGGCGAATCTCATGAACCAAGTGTCAGTCTGGAAGCTTCCTGGGCAGTTGACACCTTGCAGGATGACTGTGCCACTTGGCCAATCTCGCCCAGCGCAGGTAGCCTTCATTAATCTTGACTTCCAGCGCAGGTACAAGGAGGGACAGTTGCATTCCAGCGCAGAAGCTCAGTGGAGCAGCTGACATGATCCAAAATAAGCCTGTTTTGAAGTGTTTTCAGGTGGAGAACTGATTGGAAGTGCTGTTGTTTGATGACCTTGTTCTTTTAGGGGTAAGAACAACATGTTTAGGGACTGAGGATCCCTGTAATTATTGACATTCCATGCTCCATGACGCGAGGCACAAAAATGTCTATAACACCCAACTACATTCTTTGCCTGCGGTTTTGGCTAGGACAATGCCTAATGGCAACAATAAGGTGTTTGGTGTGTGCATGCATACCATTTGCTCGGCGGTAGCTGTATCTTTTGCTAGATGTAGGGTGACCCTGCCCGGGGGTCACACCTGTAATGCCTGCAACTGCACTTGGATCTCCCCCAACACAGTTGTCTGCTCAGTGATTAGTTCTGTCAACGCACTGGTGGGAACATTGCTCGTTGGCTGGCTGTTGTCAATGAATTATTTTTCCAGAGCCTTTGCTGTTTTGGACTTTTTTCGTGTGGCCAGTGATTCCTTACCGTGCGGCCGCTTGATGTGGTCTTGTGTCTCCGTTTCCTGTGGCAGGTCCTGTTGCAAGTCCATTTCCTGTTCTGCCTGGTTCTCTTCTATTGTTGGGTTCTTGGTATCCTCTTGCTGCAAAGTGGCTTGTTATTCCTGACGTGTCTTTTCTGCCAATTGAGTGAGTCACTGCTGTTGTGTTGCCATCTTGTCAAGAATGGCCTTGTCTGGGGCGTGCCATTCTACAGGCCATGCTACTAATACCATGTAAATGGCATCATATGTTGCAATGAATGGAAGTGTGACCCCTGATTGCTTTGAATCCTTTCACGCCCGCATATACAAGTGATGCATGTTCACTTTGAACTTGGTCGTGCTTTGGAAATTATTGTAGATCATGGGAGACATCCGTGGTCTTCGATCAATCCATGTCCGTAGATTCCCTTCCATGGAGGTCGAAAAAGCCCGCATTTCAGAAACCCTTGCTGCATCCTTTGTAGTCCAGAGTGAAATATACCGCACTGCTTTAGGTAGGCTATCTTCAATGCTGGGAAACTGGCTCTCCTACGGCAATTCGCCTGTAACCAGAAGGATTGATAAGAGCAACCATGCATAATGAAATGTCTTACCTTTTTCCTGTGCTTCTTGACAATTGGTTAGAAATTCATTGCATAAAAATTGTGCCCAATTGAACTGAACCCCTTTGGCGCACTGCCCTGCCAGCACAATGACAGGAGTTGGCACCTCATCTATGCGACACTTCCTCATGAGTTTACTAGCTAGTAGCTGAGTGGTGACTCGTACTGCATGGTCATTGATGTTTGCTATGACATACCCATGCTTTTCTTTTTCCATCTGGTATTTTGCCTTCATTGTTTTGGCGAGGCTTACCTCACTACTTGTTCTTGCTATGTCTGTGGGGTCGTTCCCTTTACGTGGCAGGTGCGTAATTCAGTGGATTAAGTCAGCTCTGATCAGAATCGGTTCTTCCAACCAGAGATATCAATCATGTATGAGATAGAGTAGCTGTCGGATTACAAATATGGTGATGGTCACACGGTGATAGTGAGGTATCCACCTTAGATTCAGTAACCTCGCCTTCTCCACACCTAGTAACCACTTTTGCGGCAATAATTTGTCTTCAGCCGATTCGGGGAACTTTTCACTGTCTACAAGGTCCCAATATTTGAACTTGATGCTTGGAACGTGCCCCATCAGCAACCCCTTGAACCTTATTTCATATGAAAGAAGCAAGATCTGGAGCGTAGTCTTTGCAGCATCCAAGTCCTTCGGTATCTTGGTTGTCCCAGTCCATGGAGAAAGATATGAAGGTAGTGACAGGAGTTGGAATGCAACGTCTTCTTCCTCAGCCTGTGCATCAATCTGATCAATCAGGGCTTGTAGATCGTCGTCGTCCTCACCGGGTTCAGTGGTGACTGCTTTGCCCTTGTCAACTGCTGACCATTTGTTGAATCTTGGTGAGGCCCGGACTGTCCCTATTGTCTGCTTGTTCTTCCTGGGTCGTGGTGTGCGTGGAGACTTTGGAACTTCGGGGACCTGAGTCACGCCCTCGGGCTCTTCCTGATTTAGTTGCAATTCCTCTGTGAACCGTGCTCGGGTTCTAGCCATGGTACTCATGGGGTGCCTGGTAGTCGAGTGCTCGCTGCTCTTCACAAGTTCAAAGCACCAATATTCCAGTTCCCTCCACAGATTATGAGATAAGTACATAACTTTGAAAAAATCCCTTCCCTCCTTTTCCAGTTTACTAACAGCGTCTAGATGGTAGATCTTTGCATATCTAGTTCGAAACTTTCACCTTAATGTCCCGCCGCCTGCTCCTCCCTGACGTAATCTGACTTTCTTATCATGAATAGTGTTGTGAACGGTCATCTATCTACTTTTCCCTGTGGTAGCGCAATCCTTAGGACGCAACTGTGATCTTGTGGACTAAATGACTTGGTAGAGAACCTTTTTGCCACGCTGGCTTCCTGTAGACTTGTTTATAGTCCCACGCCTTCTTTCAATTGCTTGGGGTGTTGATACTTTATTTTCTACCACTATTTAGGTGTTTGCACCTTTGGTGCGATTTATCAACTTCCCTGCTAGCCCGAGATGTGAGCACTACTCGAGCGATTGGGTAGCCATTCTTTTGGTAGGCACTGTTATGGGGGGTGTGTTCTTCCATAAGTGCAGGCGCAGCCATGATAGTAGGGTCACAGCTAATTCCTGTGCTACAAGATACCCGACCGGGCCTAATCTCCTTATGTGTAGACTGGCATGGCTTTCATGGGCACCGCAACATGCTATTCTGCTGAATCCGTCCCCTCTTAGCATGCTTTGCTTCATTGGCCATACCCATAGTTTATTGATGTCGCGGGGCTTGTGGCTACCCTGTCTTTTCTGGTCTCCCTTTTGCCGTCTATTACAGGCCCATCAAAATTGCGGTATTTGCAACTTCCCATTGGGTTGTTTTATCGAGCGGCCGCTATGAGTGCTTCCCCCTGGTTCCCTGCTGACCTTGTCGCTGGCTGTTGGCAAACTGGTTTGTTGTGGTGGCTTTGGGCTACTAATTCTAAGTTGGTTGGGTGTCTGCACATCATACACCTGCAACCTATGCTGGCGATGGGTGCTTACCCCATTTTTCTCTCCCATCTGTGCGCGCGCCTGCCTCCGACATCCACGCCATTTCCTTCGCATCTTCGGGACTGCACCCTTTTCTAAAGCAATGGTTGCACGTGGTGCCTCCGCGGATACTTCCAGCAGGTTTGTTCTCCCCTTCATTGATTCACAGTGATCGACTGGTTCTTTTGTTTTCGTGGAAATCTCATCAATTGGCTACTCCTTTGCCCCTATTTTCACCATCCTGTTACAATTTAGTGTGGTTACTTCATGTAGTTGGTTCTGCCATCATTCAATCTCTTCATCTAAGTTTGAAGTGCAAGAAATATCATGGTCCCATGAGATTCTATCATCTGCTGTTGGATTTACCCTATCTCGATCTTGCGCTATGATCTGGTAGATATAGTCCAATTCACCATCACTGTCTTCATCATGCACTGGCTCAGTATAGCGTTCCCCTTCAGCTGGATCCAATGGAACCACTATGTGGAGAAATTTCTTTTCGAATGTCATTTTTTGTTTCTTGAGGTTGATGACTCCATTCATATCGATTACTCAATCTATCCCTAACAATGCAAGATATGGGTTACTATCATCCACAATTTCTATGACCTCAAAATTGGTTTGTGTGCTAGCGCCGTCGATGTCTACTATAACTCCATGCAGTCTTACCATGGGCAGGATATTTTATTGGTCAGCCATCCATAATTGGATCAGGGACCATTATAGTGTGGGCCTACCCATGTGCTCCCGAGTCTGTTTTGGTAGGAAATTCGCATCGAACCCCAAATCCAAAATGACCTGGTCCATCTCATAGTCTCCAATCTGGACAGTCAATCACATTTTCCGCCCGATGCACAAAGCATGTTTGCCTAACTTCTGGACCATTCACAGTTCGTCTGCTCCCACACATCTAGTTATCAATTCTTGCAGTCCCTTCACCGCTTTAGCATCCCTGAGTAACTTCATGCATGTTTCCAAGAAGGTGGTTAGCATAGAAGTATCCTTCTTCGGTCCCAATTGATCCTTACTATCCGAAGTAGAAGCTTCCACGAAGTTCTTCTTAGCTTCCATAAAGGTTTCCTTTGCATGCTCCAAGTCAAATTCTGGTTGTTTTGAGGGGGCCTTACGGACCCATGTATCCTCCTCTGGCTTCTTCCCCTTATCTTCCCCCATAGTGGCGCCACTTCTGAGCATCATATTCACGTTAGGATCTTCCGCGCGTGGTTCAACCTTCATCATTTGGACGTTCTGAGTAGGGTTAGCCGGAAGCACCCCCTTTTCCCACATCTGAGCAATCAGCGTGGGGAAATCGACTGCTTCATGATCAAATTGGTAACAGTAAGGGAAATAGGCTTTGGTCGGGTTCGTGCAATCACACGCGTAATGCCCCGGTCCTCCACAATTATAGAAAATTAATTGTCCTCATCCCCGTCCAGGTCCCATTCCCCCGCGGCCCCGTCTGCATCCTTGGTATCCTCCTCGCACGAGTGGTGCGGCGGGATCCTGCTTGCGCGCCTCCATCTGCATCCTATAAGTAGGTGTTCGATCCATCAACATCTCATAAATGCGGCAATTTCTTTCATCATGGCCCATCGTCCTTTAGGAGTTGCAAATTAATTGTTGGGGGGGGGGGTTGTCTTAGTTTTGGCAATAGATGACAATTGTCTGTGGCATGCTTTCCTCCCACCCAAAAAATTGTGCACCAGAGTGCAGGTGCCATGCTTGGCCCAGCTTGTACCTCTGGTCACAACGGTATTGGTCCCCCCTGCCACATAGTTCGCGAAGATCGAACAGTGGTCCTTATCGTAGCCCTGGCCCTTACATTTGATACACCACACTTCTTCCTATACTTCTTTCTGAGGCACCTGCCCTTGTTTCAAATTTCGCATTTCTAGACATAAGTTTTGTATCTGCGCTTGGATTTGCTGTAATCCCAACCCTGGATCCTGTATTTGGGTTTCGTGCAACCTCATTACTATCTCCAATGCTTCAGCTTGGATTGAGATCTTTTCTTGTGACAGAGCCATCCTCAGATATGGTGTTAATGACGCAACAAACCAAGTGCAGTGTTGCACATCCGACAATGTCATGTTTGCCTCGCAGATGGTGCTTTTCAACCTTTGATCCAGATCCCACGGGGTTTCACCAGGCAACATTGTGATTTCCTTGAACCCAATAACTGACTGTGCTTCTGACTTTGGTTGACCAAATTCCTTGTTTAATGCATCTTGGATTGCTGCTATTCCCTCATTTGGATGATCGCTTGAGTATTTCATGTACCAGGTCAACGCGCGATCCTATAGCACGGTAACTAAGGTAGCCTTCTTGATGTTATCATCTGTGATGCCTTCAGCGTCCCATACAGACCTTATCACAAACCAGAACTGGTGTGGTTCCTCGTTTCCTACACCCTTAAATATCGGCAGTTGGACTGTGTTCACCATCCCAACTTTTGGTGGTGGAGGAGGTGGGGGTGGTGTTAGTGTGGAGGGGTTTGATGTAGGTGAAGTAGGTGGTGGCATGGATGGAGGTGGTATCAGTGGGAAGTGCTTTGTAATAAACCGAACTGCACTTTCCAGTGAGAACCTTGCAAACTCCTCCTCACTCTCCCATGAGATAGAAATCAGAGGACTGTTCTCTACCCCTCCCATTCCTCGGTAACCTCTTCCACTCCGCGTTACTCCAAACATCAATAGAAGCACATAATATGGTTTTCACACAACAACATCGTAATCCAAGTATTCAATGATTTGATATACTTACTCTGCAGTCCTTGGAGAAATAGCCTTTTCGCTTCACTATAACTCACAGTTGTATCTATCACGAACTCCGTGATAAATCCTCCTATTACCCGATCCATCCAATGATCTACTGTGCATGCGATTTTATCTTCAGTGGCTTCTAGCCTGCGCACCAGTTTTGGAGTCCACAAAATAGGCTGATCTAATCTGCCCCTTCCCACGTTGTCAGCTAACCTCGTGATCCCCTTGAACAACTCTATCAGAAATGTCGCGAAGAAGATCTCATGGACATCTGTGTATATATAGTGGTCCAACCAATCTTCCTCAGATATTTGTGGGTTTTTGTTTTCCTGAACCACAAACTCGTGGAGCTTCAAATCCAGCCACTCTTAAAGTTCTTTCTTTGTAGGGTTCCAGTGTTCCAACATCAGACACCCCTTAGGCAGATCTCGGTCCTGGAAACGGAACCATTTGTTGGCTTATATGGGCCTGACCCAGGTTCGGAAGAGTTATTTAGCCAAACAAATCCTGTAACTACTGGCCCTTTCGGTAATAGCTCGTGGAGCGCAGACTGAGGTCTCACTCGAGGTAGCAAGGGAGGGTGCTGGAACCAGGTTTCCGCACCCTTGGGATATCTAGATGTGATCTGGGGGTTTCACGCACCATTCTGGAGCCTCGCACTTCTCTGCTTCCGCATAGATCCGGACCAAGGCTATTTCATGATACTAATTACTTGATGATTTATTATAGATCAGATCTACTTATGGTAGTCTTTAAGCAAACATTTAATCAAGATAACCAGTGCCTGCATTCAAAAGAGATATAGATTTGCATTAACCCAGAACATAAGCATACGCATATAGATTCAACAGAAATATTAACCATAAATCAATTAGATCCACAATAGTTTAGCTTTGACACAGTAATTTGGAATCAACTTATCTTTATTCAACTTCTTCCGTCAATACAAACAGATCTATCCTACACACTCAGCTGCAAGGGTCTGTGCACACAGCTGTGGACTCTACCAGGCCTCTGCGCACACAGCTGTAGAGCCTCTATCTACTACCCAATACCCTCGAGTCGGACTTACAAACACTCCAAAACTTCTCAGCTCATGGACCCGTTACAATTCATATCATTCTTCCTAAAAAACTAGCTACCCCTAACCATAGAGCCTCGCTCTATTTATACATTTCCATGGTGCGCGGACCTTGAACAGGCTGACTCAACTTACATTCCTTTACATCATCTTTGGGCGGACAACCCTTTGACTTGACTTATTATAATTCGCGCTCGACACATCCCGCAGAGTCTTTACCCTATCTCTACCCAAAATTTCAGGCTTTGTGCCCCATGACCGTCACACGGGGCTTCTACTACCAACATATCGCTATCACATAAGACATAGGTCACAGGACATAGGCAATGGTTTATGCAATCTCCACGGATGCGATATTTTATAAATTAAAGTTCATGACCCTGTCGGGTTTGGTCTTATCAATTAGAAATTGGTGTTAGCAGAGGGTTTTTTCCTTATGGAACATTTTATTATGTCGATGTGCGATGTGGGGTATGGCAGAGTTATAAAGTTTTTAACCTTCGGGAATTTGAAAACTCCGATTCATTTTAATTTTTAATTAAATAACCCATTTTAATACTTAAGGTTTTCAAAGCTTAAGTATAGTTTTGGTCTCACGAGCTACTAAAATTTGGTTCCTTTTATTTTTAGGGAAATGATTTTGATAATCAAGGTCTAATACTTGGGTTTTAGTTAAAAAAACCTAAGTATTAAACTTTGGTTATAGGATTTTACTAACAATTTTTTTTGTATTGATTTTCTATTTTTTGTTTTTTTGTTTTTTTAAAGAAATAAAATCAAAGGCTTTTTTTAAAACTAAAGGGTCCCTATTTTAATATAATAAATTTCATAGGAAATTTATAATATATTAAAATGTGGTGTTGTTGAACAGTACAACAATTACCGATTCACTGGAAGAACCAGTTACCTCTGATAAATAAAAAATTTCTTCAAAGATTCAGTAAAAATAATTTAGGAAGTGGAAACTACTTTTCGAAACATTTAGATAAATAAAATTACTCTGACTATAAAACTCATTAAATTGAAATTTCTTTTAAAACCTTTCGTGAATGAAAAACACCTATTTACTTGTATCATTCATTAATCAGTCTATAAAAATAAAGTAGGGGGGCTTTTATGACTTAGCTTGTAGTGTGCTCGTTTTTCACAGGTAGAGCCACTGTTGCCTTCAAGCATTCGTGGCCTTGACAGGGTTACCTTTCAACCAACAACAATCCAGCGTCCCATCTATTTAATAGTGCAATAATTAGAGGTAAGTTTAATTTTCTTTTCTTTTCTTCTTTTGTTTTAACTAATGCTAAAATGCCATTGTCTTGGTTCAGTGACTAGATAACGACAATGACATTCACTGGTAATAATCAAACTGAACAAGCTAGCTCGTAATGAGACCCCTTGTCTTATAATTGAAAAATCATAAGCCATTACACTGATTTGGTGTTCAGTATGGTAATGTCAGTTTAATTGATTCCCTATGATCATGGTAGGCGGGCTCGTGATGGCACCTCTTATCTTTTTAGATTTTTTATATTTTAGAATTACACTCTAAAAATTCTGTTTTTAATGGATGGGGAGGATCATTGACTCCTTAAGATTTTTGGATGACAAATCTGAGTTGAAAGTGCTTTAGTCATAAGACAATCTTTACTTTTTAAGGATAAACTTTTTTACTGAAACTAGAGTAAAAAGATATAATTTTTGAGGTTTTTAAAAGATTTCACAACCTAATGGAAAAATTTCAAAGTTCTATAATTTTTATCTAGTTTTCAATTTTGGTAACCACTTCTTAAAAAAAATTCCTACCTTCAAAATGAAAAAAATGAAAGCTAACTTCGAGAGATGTTTGAAAAGTCAGTAGAGTACTATTTAACATTTTTATTACCAAAATATGTAAAAGAAAAATAAATTGCAGCAGGATGTACAATGGAAGTGATTTTTTACAGATTTTTTATTTTTTAATTTTTATTTATTTGTTTATTATTTTTAAGAAAATAATTTATTTAAGATGAGCCCATTTACAGGAAGAGAATCTCTCTTTCCTGATAAATCTTGAAGTATAAATGTAGATGGGCTTATCTGTTCAACAATCTAAAATAGACCAAGCCATAATTTCTAAAATTTGGTATGTTTCCCTTTTTCTTCATGTGCTTTGTCCCACTTGAGAACTAGATATCCAACTTGGAAGGATCTTTGTGTGAATGAACTTGCATCAAAAGAATCTTTCACCATCTGTTGATGTTTTGTGTGTGTGAGTTGTGCATTTGCCCTTTCTTCTTCTAGTTTTAGGATTTGTGAATTTCTTAATTGCAAGGAAGAAGAAGGCGTTTCTTCAATAAATTGAACTAGGGCTAATGAAGGAAGAACTAAATGTGATGGAATGATGGCTTCCTTCCCATATACTAAGCTGAATGGAGAAGTTTTTCTAGAGGCCTTCTGAGTTATCCTATTAGCATGTAGAGAAAATATTAAAGCTTTGTGCCAATTTCTTTGATTTTTATCAACAATTCTGTTGATTATTCTAAGGAGATTTTATTAGTGGATTCTTCCAAACCATTTCCATGGGGATAGTAATTAGTAGAGTATTTGAGTTTAAAAACTCTCCTAATTGCAAATTCAATCGAACTAGTACCCGAAAAATAAGATGCATTATCAAATATAAGTGCAAAAGGCAAACCAAATCTTGTAGTGATAAATTGATCAATAAATTCAATAACATATTCAGAATTGACTACCTTTAGCGGAATTTCTTCCACCCACTTAGTGAAGTAATCCATAGAAGTCATAATAGGTATATGCTATTTAGAAGAATGAGGAACGATCTCACCTATGATATCCAATCCCCATTGTTCGAAAGGTTTTTCGACGTTGACTGGATGCAGAGGCAAGGTTGGTTTCAGTTATCTTCTAGAAGCAGTTTGGCAATTTTTGCATTTCCTTACGTATGTGTGGGTATCTTTGAAGAGAGCGAGTCAGTGGTATCCAACATGTAAGATCTTTTTTGTAGTAGTATGTCCTCCAAAGTGTCCACCTACTGGTCCATCGTGAAGTTCCAATAAAACTGTTTGTGATTTAGACTTTTCAAGGCATCTTAACAATATGGAAGCATAGTTTCTCCTAAATAACACATTATCAACAATCTCATAATGATTTAGTTTTAATCATAAAGCTATTTTTCTTTTATGATTGAATTTTGGAGGATCATATCCATTTTTCAAATAAAAAAATTAAATCAATGTATTGGGACTCAGCATGAATTACACTTACCTCAGAAATGTGTTCATTGTTATGTGTCTCCTTTGGCTAGTATGTTGGATTCTCCTGCAAGCATCTTGCAGAAACCTTTCCCTCTCACAATTTTGGCTAGTTTAATTTCAATATCGTATCCCTGCAGAGATGTTACCTAATTTTATCTCTTTTTTCCTAATTATTTATGCTTTGGTAATTGCCTCATTGTTGGGAATGGGACTATTACTTTTGTGTGTGTTTTTAAAAGAAAAGGTCTAAAATGCTTTACAGATTTATATACAACAAATGCTTGTTTTTCTACTTTTGAATAATTCAATTCAACACCCTGAATATTTGAACTAAAAAAAAGATATGGGTGCTTCAATTTTATGATTATCAATTTGTGTCAAAACAACGACATAAGATGTTGAAGAAGCAAATGTATATAAGATGAAATGATCAGAGAAATTCAAAGTATTTAAAGGAGCATTGATAATTGTCTGTTTGATTAAATTGAATGCTTTCTTTTGATGATGACCCCATTTAAAAACTATGTCTTTCTTAATCATTTTTTTTTAACGACAAAATAATTTGTGAGAAATGAGGGAAAAACTATTTGACAAAATTGATCTGTCCAAAAAATGATTGCATGTCTTTTGTTGTTATATGGTGGAGAAATTTATGAAATTTCTTTTATTTTATCAGGATCAATGTAAATTCCATTTTTTGACATAGTCAATCCTAAAAGTTTCCCTTCACTAAGAGCAAAAAAATACTTTCTCATATTTAACGAAATTCCATATTTTCTACAGCATTCAAAAATTTGTCTTAAGTCCTGCAAATGATTATTTTTGTTCTTTGAATAAATAGTAATGTCATCTAGATAAACAAAAACTGTTTTGTTTAACAGACCTTTGAAAGCTATATCCATGGCTCGTTGGAAAGTGGCCCATGCGTTTATTAAACCGAATGGCATTTTTTGGTAGGCATAAGTTCCCCATTTATTTCTGAAAGTATTCTTTCGCTTATTATCTGGGTGGACCATGATTTGATTATATCCTGAGAAACCATCAAGGAAATACATAAGTTCAGAACCAACCACTGATCGTAAAATATGTTCCATAGTAGGTAGCGGGAAATTATCCTTTTGGCTGGCCTTATTGAGATTCCTAAAATCTATACAAATGTGGATATCACTGTTTTTATTCCTAACAGGTACCAAGTTGGAAACCCATCTTGAATGCATAACAGGAGAAATGATTTTAGCCTTAAGGAGTTTATTCAATTCCATTTTGATTTTATTTTCTAAGTTCGAGTGAATTTTCCTTAATTTTTGTTAGACACATTTATCATTTGATACCATCGGGATTGTATGTTGAATGAAGGAAGTTTCAAATGTTTTGAGATCTTCATAACTCCAAGCAAAGACATCCTTATATTTTTTAAACAAATGAATGAAGGATAATCTTTCTTTAGACGAGAGACCAAGTCCCAAATTGATTTTCTGAGGTTTAAGATCTGTTCAAAGGTTTATTAATTCAAATCTCAAAGTTGAACTCTGTAGTTTTGAATTAGTAACTCTTTTAAATATGTATTTTAAATCATATAGATACTCAAGTTTTACTACAAAATTGGGTATCGAATTATCATCGATTTTCTGTTTTAATTGATTGTCGTGTTCATCCTAATCAATTATTTGGTCATCGTATGATTTTTCATAAGTTAAGAAGCTTAAAATGTCTTCATCATCATTAAAATCCGCCAATTGTTGATATTATTAGGAATGGATGGTCTAAGATTAACTCTACAAAAAATCTATTGAGATTGTAATCTTTGGATGGGACTAGTTTTGATGCAACATTAGCAAGAAGGTCAACGCTGGAATTCTGAATCCTAGGAATAATAGAAATTTTGAATGCTAAGAAATGTGAAGTGAGAGACTGAACCAAAGACTGATAATGCTTCAAGTGTGAGAGATACAATGCATCATGTTTCTTACTTGTTTAATTACAATTTCCGAATCTCCAAAACTTGAAGGTATTTAACATCAAGGCTAATTGCTTTGTACATAACTTGGACCAGTGCCTCATATTATGTAATATTATTTGTGCATTCGAATTCCAATCTTCAAGTCAGCATTGTCTTCACACCTTCAAGATTAACCAATATGCAACCTGCTCCTACAACATCACTTGATTTCGACCCATCAAAATAAAATGTCCAGAATAAAGAATTAACTAATGGTTTTTCTATCATATTTACACATCTGGAAAAGTTTGTCTCTGAAAAATTTTCAATTTGAGAAGTTACAGAATTACTCAGAAATGGTGACATTCATTCTTTAAAATTCTCGAAAAATGATTTAGTAGAGTAGTTTCCAAGAATGTTGTTATTAAATGGTACTACCTCATTTTCACCTTCAAAATCTGTTACCAAATGTTTCATGTTTTTTTCCCAGTTGATTCTAATTTGATTTGGCTTTCCATTAAATGGGAGCCATAAGTGAGACCAATCAGTGGAAAAATAACTGTGTAATTTTTTGGACCAATATCTACTAAGAATTAAACCGTAGAAATCTGGGATATCAACAACTAGTATATCAATTATTTGACAAACTTCAAGATTGAAAGATAATCTAATAAGAACTGAATTCATTTCTCCTATGACTTTGAATTTTGTCCTATCAAGTTGCAACAATGTGAACTGCATTTTTTTGCAGTGACATGTTTAGTTTGAGACAAACTAAATACGACACGGTATTCGAAGAAGCCCATGAATCTACCAAGCAGTTATGTACATTTTTATTAAATATTTCAAAAGTCAAAATAAAAGGATGGGTATGTGAATTAGACTTGTCACCTATGAGAATAGCGTCAGAGGAATCAAATAATGAATGACCAAGAGGTTTACCCATTCTGTTAGAAACTTTGGATACCACAATAGCAAGAAGAGGACAAGGAGGTACTGCGTTCAATTCTTTCAGTAAACAATTCTGTTGTTGTTTGAGTTTAGTGAGTTAATAAAGGGAAATGTGTGCTTTTATTTTTTTCATATCCTCAACTATATTGTACTCAATAGTATATGAAACTACTAAGGTTCTAGGTGAAGATAAAGAATTGGATGAAGATGAAATTACTTGGGGGGAAGTGGAAGTGGATTTTTTAACAACAACTTTATCTTTAGTAGTGGAAGTTGAAGATTTCTATTTTTGAATTGGTTGTATAGGAGCAACTGGACCTTTACTTCTTATGCCAACAGGTAATGCTTCATATTCATTTTCACTATCAGAAATAGGAAGAATAAAATCCCACATTCCATTTAAATCAGCTATTTGTTCATCTTGTGATTCATCAGCAGAAAATGTTGCTTACTCGTCATCTTCATCATTAGTTTCTACATACATACCATGTTTGGATGTTGTGGATTAGGTGGTTGATTTATTCTGTATGTTCTAAAAGGCATTTTGGAAGAAGATTCAACTACTTATTTTTTGATCTCTACCATCTCGTTAAACAAATTTTTAAGGACTTGTTGCAAGCCTTCAAGATCAAAGGGGTCTTTAAGTGCTTTCTTTTTAGGTTCATCCTTAAATGTAACTGTTTTTAATTTTTTGTCTTTCTAATCCTTTTTATTTTCTAGTGCATTTATCCCCTTCTCTACAGACACAAATTCTTTCATGTTTTCTACCAAGGTATTTTTATTATCTCTATCGACAAAAATTTCTACGTTAGAAGGAATAGATGAAATATACCATTCAATTTGTGCATTGACACTAGGTCTAGTAGTAGCTGGGATTTTGTTTAACAATTTGTTAAATCTGGAATTGAAATCTTTTATCTTTTCCCCTGAATTCATTTTTAAATTGGAAATATCATTGATAAGAGATGCAGTTGAGTGATCATCACCAAATTTAGTCAAAATTTGTTCTTCAAAATATCCCAACTAGTAATAGAATTGGCTAGTAATGAAAAGTACCAAGACCCTGCTGATCCTATAAGTGTGTACGAGAATACTTTAACAACAACATCTTCTTCAACTACCTCATTAAGATTTACAACTAAAATATAATTATGAAGGTGCTCTTCAGTAGGTAACCCATCATCAGGATTGAATTTGAGATTAGCCATCTTTCAGGATGTTTTGGTAGAGGATGAAGTGGTGCTGGCATTTGAACATCACCCGGCTTGGACCACGGTCTAGATACCATTGTAATAGTTGGGGAGGCGGATGTGATGAAAGAAGAACTGGCAACTATGATAGTACCACTTGAGGCAATACTAGTTGTTTGTGTAGAGGAATGGAAATAGATGAAGTGATCGGTAGAGAAAGAGGAAATGAAAAAGGAATAAATGGAGATGTTTTTGAATGAGAGAATGAGGTAATCTCACTAGTAGATGTTTGGGAATATTATGTAGCAATTTTCATTCGGCGTGATTTAAGTGGAAATTAAAATGGAGAGATGCCAATTTTTTCACTTTAGTACCGAGTCAAAACACCAGTTCCATGAAAAATAGAAGTTATACTTCCTTCAAAAACTTTAGATGCTTCAGGATTTTCTGCTGAAATGGAGATGTCTTCCAATTTATTTATCGAAGTTGTAATTTCTAGTGATTCTGGAGTATAATCTGTAGGGATTACCTCGTGAAGTATTCTAGGAGACTTGGAAGGTGATTGTACAACTCTTGATCTAAAAGTAGGAGATTTTGGAGGGGATCTGAAAGTTGTAGGAGATTTGGAGGGGGAATGAATCTTTGAATGGGCTTTTGTTTTTGGATTGGACTTAATTTCCATTCATAGAATGCAGGCCCTCCTTCTAGCACCAAAAGTGTAGAGGTTTTGAAAATTTCTCCATCAACATAGGGGAAAACCACCTGGTCCAGACCTTAACACAACTCCTTTTCCGTTTAGGTAGTAGCTTTGACTGGATATAATGGAACCAATTTCCCAATGAAAGGTGATTGAATGAATGTGTAATTCTTATAGTGGAATGAAATATATGGATTTGTGGCAATGATTCAAATGGAAAACATATGCATTAATCTTCTCTATAACTTGGGATTGTTTACCATTTATATAGATGCGATCTATAATGATTTTCCTTAGTAAATGAAAATATAGATTGCTCAAACACCAATGGAAATGAAAATGTTTCAAGATGGTTGTTTTGATTAAATAGTTAATCAAAATAATGTGTATAACTCATACCGCATTTAGAATATCAAAGAAAATTGCTTAACACGTATTTAAAAATATCAACGGAAGCATGATAAGAAATGAATACATGTAACACTGTTATATAAATACCATGTAATAAGCAATCTGAAATGATAAATTCACTATTTATTTACAAACAAAACAAAGGAACAAAGATAGAAATACCAGATGCACATTTCTTAGCTCATAAAAGAAATAGCAGTAGTTTATTCCTTTTCACAAAGATGATTTCAGGAGTACAGAAATTCAATTTCTCAAATTTCTTTATGAAAATTCCTAAAACAATGTTCTAGTCGTTCTATTGAGAAAAGTATGAAAGTACAATAGTGCAAGCTTTCATAAGCCTTTCTTCATAAATTTAGGACCTCTATTTCATACAACAAGCAAGCTTAAATAATAGGAAAACAACTGAATGTAATGTACAGAGCATTGAGGGCATTTAAACAGATCACATCAATAACGCTTAAAGGAAAACAATTTTTTGGTAGAAATTTCTGAATGTGATTTGCTATCTTTATCAAATTTGTTTGTTCCATCGGATTATCTAAATGTTTGTCCATTTGTTTGAACGGAACTACCACTTATCATCACAACTTTCCTCTTTTGTCATGAACCTGAACACAGAAAACATGAATCGATAAGCTAAAAATAAATGAGACTGGCAAGCAAGTTTCATTTGAAACAAATCACGTTTTGCAGGAAATCGGGATAAAAATGTAGAGCATAATAAATTCCAAACACAAACAGCATGGAGAGGAATGCAGAGTGAGGTCTGTGATAAGAGAGGTAGACTTTACGGTCTTATCAAAAATCGACATTCGGAGCAGAGGTAAAGGAATGAGAAGGACTATGAAGGTTGCGATATGCTCAGATGGAAAGTCATTCATATCCATTTAAATCACATTGGGTCTGACTTTCATATTACAATCAGCGTTCGACTTTCATATCACAATCTCAATCTAGCTTACGCAGAAGGTTAAATGAATCAAACCTACAGATTATGCAATTGCGATGGACGAGCGGTTTTATAAATTGCAATTGATTTTCTCGTTGGGTTTAAGCCTGATTACAGATCGTAATCGCAATTGGTGATGTGGAGTGGGGTTTGGTCTTAAGGCTTTGGATCTTGCAATTTCTCAAATGTGGTATTTTTATTCAATGGATTTAAATCTATGGTCAGGTCCAGTTTAAATATCACATATTGTAATCAAGAAAGGGCAGAGTGCTTGGCCTTTGGAATTTCCGATAGCCTGCGGATGTGGGAATTTATGGAATGGAATTAAATTTCCCGTTGGGTCCGAGCTATCACTATCACATAAGAGATATGTCACGATACTTGAGAAATGGTTTATGCAATCTCCGCGGATGCGATATTTTATAAATTGAAGTTCACGACCCTATTAGGTTCAGTCTTATCAAATCGCAATCAGTGTTAGCAGATGGTCTTTTCCTTATGGAAAATTTTATTATGTCGATGTGTGATGTGGGGTATGACAGAGTTATAAAGTTTTTAAGCTTTCAGAATTCGAAAACTCTGATTCGTTTTAATTTTTAATTAAATAGCCCATTTTAATACTGAAGGTTTTTAAAGCCTAAGTATAGTTTTAGTCTCGGGGGCTATTCAAATTCGGTTTTATTTTTATTTTTATGGAAATGATTTCGATAATCAAGGTTTAATACTTGGGTTTTAGTTAAAAAACCTAAGTATTAAACTTTGATTATAATGTTTTATTAATAGTTTTTTTTTTAATAGATTTTCTATTTTTTTTGGTTTTTATTTAATTAAAAAAAAATCAAAGGCTTTTTTTAAAACTAAAGGGTCCCTATTTTAATGTAATAAATTTCATAGGAAATTTATAATATATTAAAATGGGGGGTACATGAACAATACAACAGAGCCCTAGGTCCTTCATCTCAAATTATCTTATAAGATCCTCTTTGCAAGGTTTTATTAGCTTCTCATCACCTGTTAGAATCAAGTCATCGCCATAGAATAGTATAATCAACAATTTACCTTCAACCACAATATGGTAAAGCTTCACATCTGCTTCACTTTTAATGAAGCCCAACCCAGTGAAATAGTTGTCAATCTTGGTGTACCAAGCAAGGGGTGCTTGTTTTAGTCCATACAACGATTACTTGAGTTTGCACACATGCGACTCTCTATTGAAGGTCTCAAATCCTTCTTGATGCTTAATATACACCTCTTCCTCAATCATAACATTGAGGAATGATGTCTTCACATCCATTTAAAGTATCTTCCATCCCATATGCGCTAACAGTGCTACAATATATCTAATTGAAGAGCACCTTTCTATTAGAGAAAAGGTCTGACCGTAATCAATTCCCTCCACCTAAGAGAATCCTCTGACCACAAATTTGGCCTTGTGTTTCTCCACACTCCCATCTACTGCTTGCTTTACCTTGTAAAGCCATATGAAACTCACCACTGACTTGTCTTCTAGTCTTGGTACCACTTCTAAAACACTATTTCTGATAATGGAGTCATACTCCTCAATCATGGCATCAAGCCATATTGGTTTCTGCATTGCTTCCTCTAACGAGGATGGCTCAAACTATACACTCTCATTGATCAGATCCATGTAGCCAATGTGCTGATCTAGTGACCTCCTCTACCTGTGCTATGATGTGGGTGCACCTACATTCTCTCTAGCATCATGCATCAATATGTCAACCTCTTTAGTGTGCTTCCTTCCATCTCTAGAAGTCTCTACATGAGTGGGTGCTTCCACTCTCTACTCCTCTACATCTGGCTACTCCACATCATCCCAAGGTTTCTATTTTGGAGCTAAAAGATCCTCATATGCATGTAACTGAATCACCCTCTCAAGTGAACATCTCATGGAATTCTCTTCATCGAACTTCACATCTCTATGAACCAATGTCATCCTATTGGATGGCAGGTACACTCAATAGTTCTGAGGTGTATTAATGTACCCCACAAATATGCCCAACTCAACTGTTGGATCTAGATTTTTCCATGCATCCTTGGTAACATGATAGTAGATTGATGAACCAAATATCCTAAAGTGTACCACACCTAGTATCTTACTTGAAAAATCTTCTTCTGGTGTACTCATCCCGAGAATTCGATGAGGGCTTATATTCTGCAAATAAACAACTGTGTTATATGCTTCAACTCACAAGTGTAATAGTAGGCCCTGATCGTTAAACATCACGTGTGTAACTACCACAATACTTCTATTCTTCCTTTCAGCCGGTCCATTCTATTATGGGTTATGAGGTGCTATTAACTCCCGTCAAATTCCTTCTGATGCACATAAGTTCTTGAATTCATTCGACACATATTCTCCACCACTATCACTTCTGAGAGCTTTAAATTTCTTGCCAATATCTTTCTCGACAAGTGCTTTAAATTCACAAAATTTAGTGAAAATATGATCTTTCTTATGCATGAAAAAATTCCACCACTTACGAGAAAAATCATCAAAAAATATTACATAATACATGTGCTTGGTCGTGGAGGCTGTCAGGAATGGTCCACACACATCTCAGTGAACTCTATCAAGGATCACTTATGCTCCAATGTCTTTATCATGAAAGTTAGATTTGGCATACTTCCCCAATGTAGGCCCTTTGCATGTGTCTCTATGCTCTAGTGTACCCTTGGGAAGTCCTATAGAAATTTGTTGCATGATCTTCAAAACTCCATGGTAAAAGTGACCCAATATTCTATGCCACAACTCACTGATGTCTTGGCTCTGCACGTTCTCTGCTTTACTCCTCAAAATAGTGCAATATTCTACATCCAATTTGTATAGGTTCTTAACTGGGACACCCATCTACTTCACCTATCCTGAGGCTATGTGACAAAGGAAAGCCTTTCCCTTGTTAAATATGACATCATAGCCATGATCCTCCAACATGGCAACTGAAACCAAATTATTCTTCAAACCTGGAACACACATGATATCTTTTAATGTGAGAGGAGTATTAGACTCGTTATGAAAGGTAACATTATTGATGCCGATCACACTATACCTCCCATAATCTCCCATCTCGTTGTGCATTTGAAGGTCCTTCTCCTCCAAGTCACTTAAGAAATCTTTGTTGCTGTTCATATGGAATGAGGCTCCACTATCCAGGTACCATACACTACCAATCTCCGATGTAACCATGTAAGCAATGAGGGTGACATCCATATTGAATTGTGAAGTAATAGATTCAATTGCCACTCCTCTTGAGGGATCCTTACCAGCCTTCTTGTGCAAACACTTTGTGGCGTAGTGTCTAAGCTGGTAATAATGAAAACATTTAATATTCGACAAGTCCTTCTTCTTACCAACCTTACTCGAATATGATTTGGAATGTGATGACTTCTCCTTCCATTTCTTTGCCTTTCCATCTAAGGTACAATTTTTCTCATCGTCTTGGATAAGGATCCATCTCTGGTTCTTCATTGAATCTCTTCTTGTACCAATTTGGACCATAATCTCTCCCACTCTGGTAACTTCTCCTTCCCATTAACTGAGTCCTAGTAATTGTGCTAGCTCTTGGGAAGGCCCAGAAGTGTTAGGTTCATAATATCACCTTCAACAGCTATAACGCCAACACTTCCAAGCTCATCTCGACATTGGGTGAGCTTGGTTAAGTACTTTGGTATTGAGTCTCCCTTCTCCATCTTGATATTTCTAAGCTTGTCCTTTAGTGCCAAACTTCTTGTGCTCACTATTGTTTTGAAACAAGTCTATGAAGGCCTTCCACATTGCAAATGGAGTTTCCTTACCATGGAAGTTAGAGACAATATGATCTCAAAATCCTTCTAAGATAATCCTTCTTGCCTTTGCCACACACTTTCTCCACTCTGCCAGATCCTGAGCATCAACTCACTTAAGAATATCTTTATCTATGAATTCCTTAAGCATGTTGTCTTCTAACAATGCCTCCATCCTGTCTATCCAAGAAATATAGTTTGAACTACCCTTAAGGGCATATTTGAGTCTCAATATGTAGAATGACCACCTATTGGCTCCGAAGTATGATACTACAAATTCCATTTCTCCGTGAAAATACAAACTCATATTCTCCTCTTCTATAGTGATTTCAACTCCAATACCATGTAGAAATTCCTTATAGATTCAAACTAGAGATTTTAATATGCTAAAACAATTGAATTGAATCGAATATACTCATGAGTGGAAACAATAATTGATTGATGAAATAACGAAGCATATAAAAGAAAGAATTCGATAACACATAACACAATAGTATTATGGGGAAAGCCATAGCTAAAAACCCTTGCTATCTGTATATTTCATTAATAAAAAAATATGAGAAGATTACAATGCTTTGCTCAAGCCCAAGCAACCTCTGCACTATCTCTATCTATATCACTACTTCTGAGACAAGCTCAAGCCAATACTTAGCCAATTATGATTCCTTCCAAGCTCCGATTTCCTTGCACTGTTCCCTTGGGAATTAGCCCATATTTAATTAGGAAATCCCACAATTATGAATTGCACAATCCTCATAGGCCTTCCTCTGATTGCATGCACCACCTGTACAATTTAGATGATTATACAACTGATAGTACATTGTCCCTAAACTCCAATATCAACTGGGTCTTTCTATGATCTGACATGCATGAGTTAATTATGAGTGAATCTTCAATTTACTAATCAGTGCTTGTTACACCCCACTACTACAGGTTACACCCCACTACATTAAGTTACACCCCACTACAGTAAGTCACACCCCACTACATTAAGTCACACCCCACTATAGTAAGTTACACCCCACTACAGTAAGTTACACCCTACTATAGTAAGTTACACCCCAATGATGCTGGTTACCACCGTTGCTAGTTACACACCACGATTGTTGATCTCCCAGTAATTCCTCTGTCAGTTGGAACTAGTTTAACTGAATTTAATTCAGTTAGATTGAATTAAATAATTACAACTCAAA
The DNA here is from genome assembly GCA_031772625.1 of Pinus tabuliformis. Taxonomy (NCBI): domain Eukaryota; kingdom Viridiplantae; phylum Streptophyta; class Pinopsida; order Pinales; family Pinaceae; genus Pinus; species Pinus tabuliformis. The sequence continues at coordinate 160,272,318 of CM062808.1, forward strand.
ATAAACTCAACTAGTGCTTCTAAGCATTGTAGACACTCTAAATGACTCTAGTTAGACTCCAAAATCAAATTTAACTTAACTAACTAAGTCAAATCAACTTAGTTAACTATTACAAGTTGTCATGAGATATGGAATTAAAATTTAATTCCTAATTTAATTCAAGGAAAAATTAAATTAGGTTTTTCTTATTGCATTTTCAACAACAGGTCTTCGAAATATCATGTTCAACATGTTGACAAGGTGCTCAAACTATCGGAGGAGAAGAATTGTATGCAAAACCATCCAAATGTTTCTTTGGGGTATATGAAGTGGAATATTTGAGTCACATTATATCTCATGAGGGTTTTAAGGTAGACCCTAACAAATTTAAATCCATAAAGGAATGGAAAATACCAACATCCTTAAATCATCTTCAAGGATTTCTCAAGTTTACATGGTATTATCATAAGTTTATTAAGAATTATCGGAAAATAGAAACACCATTAACAACATTATTGAAGAAAGATGCATTTTTGGGACTCCAGAAGCAACTAAGGCCTTTGAATATCTTAAAGAGGAAATGTGCCGACCTCCAGTCTTAGATACACCAAACTTCACAAAAACTTTAATTGTAGAATGTGATGCCTCAGGAAATGGTATTGGTGCTATTTTAATGCAATAAGGAATACCTACTTCTTTTGAAAGTCATCCAGTCAAGGGAAATATTTACACAAACCTATTTATGAGAATGAAATGTTGGCTATACTACATGCTCTAAAGAAATGACACCCTTACCTAATGGGAAGACATTTCAAGGTAAAAACAAATCATGATAGTATTAAATACTTCTTAGAACAAATATTATCTTTAAAAGAGCAACAAAAATGGGCCACAAAGATGTTGGGTTATGACTTTGAAATCATTTACAAAAAAGGGAAGCAAAATGTTTTTACAGATGCACTCTCGAGAAGGGATGATGATGTGGAATCACAACTCTATGCCATTTCTATTATCCAAACTAATTGGATAACTGAAGCAAGGGATGAATGGGAGAATGACAAAGAGGTATGGACACTCATTGAGGAGCTACAACAAGATCCCAATGCATCTGATAAATTTATATGAAAAAATGATTCAGTATGGTACAAAGATTGCTTATATCTATGTAAGAACTCCCAACTCAAACAAAATGTTCGTATGGAATTGCACACCTCTCCTATAGGAGGGCACTTAGGAATTTTAAAAACTTACCATAGCGTTAAGAAATATTTTTTTAGGATGGATTTAAATTTGATATTCAAAATTTTGTGGAAAAATGTTTGGTTTTCCAACAAAATAAAATGGAAACAATTAAGACCTTAAGTCTTTTATAGCCATTATCCATTCCCAGTCATTATTGGGAGGATATCTCAAAGGATTTATCACTAGTTTACCCAAGTCCGAAGGAAAGAGTGTCATCATGGTGGTTGTTGATAGACTTACCAAGTATGCACCCTTTCGTGCATTATATCATTCTTTCAAGGCTAGTACAATCACTACGGCATTTGTGGAAATAATTCAAAAGCTAAATGGAAACCCAAAGTTTATTGTGAGACAAAGATTCCATTTTCACTTGAAATGTTTGGAAAGAATTATTTTCTTGTCCTGGTACTCAATTAGCTCATCTCTAATATTATCATCCTCAATCTAATGGGCACACTAAGATAGTGAACAAATGTTTGGAAATATATCTTCGTTGCTTTGTATCTGATAAACAAACATAATGGATCAAATGGTTACCTCTAACATAATGGTGGTATAACACTACCTTCCATATCAAAACATAGATGACCCCATTTATGGCGCTTTATGGATATAATCCACCATCCTTCACATCATCTTTAAGAGACAATTCTAAGGTTCAAGCAATGGAATATCACATCCAACATCAACGACAAGTTCTCTCTTAAATGATAACCCAAATCTGGGAGAAAATTGAATGACACAATAGGTAATCAACATCATAGTGAAAGAAGTTTTATTGTGAGAGATTGGGTATTTTTATGAATACAACCATATAAACAAATTTCCCTCAAGTAAGATAAGAAGGATAATAAATTATCACCTAGGTACTATGGCCCTTATAAGGTGTTGTAAAATATTGGTACTATGTCACACAAATTGGAGCTGCATGTATATTCATGAGTACACAGAATTTTCCATGGTTCATGCTTAAAAAGGGTTATAGGTGAAAAGATCCCTGTTCAAACTATATTGCTATAACTTGATGAGGAAGGAAAAATCATATTGGAGCCTAAATAAATCACAAAAAAACATTATATAGTTACGAAATCAATTGATGTTAGAGTATCTTATAAAGTGGAAGAACTTATGTGTTGAAGATTCCAAATGGGAGGATAAGCATTTCATACAGAAGAATCCAGAACTACTCAAGCATTGAGGAAAACATTTTTTGAAGGAGAAGGGCATGTTAGGTCCCCATAATACTAGTGTAGTTCCCATATTGTTATTGTTGTGCTCATAGAAGGCCACTAATGTTATTATTGAGTCCTTACATTATTATTTTTATGTAGGCCCTAATTATAGTTTGACCCTTCAGACTCCTTGTTGTCGCTGCTACAAAACCCTCCAAAATTTTGGGTTACATCCAAATTATGGAGACTACTTTGAATTTTCATCTTGGAATCACAACTATTAAGAGTCATCACATGTGTTTCTCTCTAGATGTTCTTTTCCCATTAAGAAGAAACTAAAAGTGTCATCTTTTAGCATGATAAGCATCACATGTCACACGTATGGAGTTTTGGTTTATTTCAAAGGGAAAACTTGGTGTTAATGAGTCACTCTTATAATGTAGACATGTATCACACCCATTACCAAAGCTTCAAGCACTATTGCACAAGTGTCATCATTGTCGTCACAAAGTGTACCTTTAGTGTTGCACTTGGGGAAAGATGTCACAATGTCATTGCATTGGAAGAATTATGTTTTTCATGTGTTATGAGTGATCAATGTTATGTTGTCAATTGTTTTAAGTGTGTGATCATGCTCATATTTATTCCTTGTTCACTTTGGCCTTACTAATCACACACTTAGCCAAATCCGAAAAAATTCTTAACCGAGCAACCTGGCCTCACTCATCCTTCTTGAACTACACACGGCACAGTCTCATCCCTTAAGCCCAAACCTTGGCTCTTGGAACTATGCAATGCATAGTCCCTACCTTCCAGAACTACACACTATGCAGTCTTAATGCTTAGTCTTGACCCTTGAGCCCCAAAATTGTGCAGTATTTTCCTTAATTTGGTCTTCTCTATGAATTTTTCAACGTCAAGAAAAAATCCTTACCCTTGACCTCTTTAACTACACAACTATGCAAGCCCTATGCCTTTATCCCTCCAAAATTGTGCAATGGGAAACCTTAAGCCTCAAGCCTCAATCTTGACCTCCTGAGCCCCTCAACTTCGTAGTTGTCTTGCCTTGGCCTCCCTGAACTGAACACTATGCAATATCAAGGCCTTATCTTGGCCCCTGACCCTTGAGTTGTGCAATCCTTGAGCAAATCTTGCAGTCTGACACTCGGTTCCATCTCAGTTAATGGTTGTATAAAATTAAGTAATTGATGAATTTTGTATGCAATAATTTGTATCATGTTATTGTCTAAACTCTCCTCACAACATTTAGAGGTCTCAACATGCCTCAGGTCATACATTTCTCCTTTCTGGAGGAATGAAAATGCCAATGTTGTGCTAGATTACGATGGGATTTTTTGTTGGCAACTAGTGGGTATATCCTAGATCTTCATGATAAAGGTTTTTTGCCATACCTACAATCCATTTGCTTATGGGCCTATCAATTTTTTTTTTGGAATCATTTTTTGTTGTGGGCATGTGTTCTGTAAGTTTCTTATTTGAAAGCATATTCAACATCTAAATGTTTTCTTCTCATAGCCTAATACTGAGGTCCAATAAAAATTTGTGTATTTCAGTTGATTACGGTTAGGTAGACCTTTGTTGAGGTCTATCTCTACACAAATTTTGGAAAAAGTAAAGATACCTTTTTTTGTTCTCTCAAGATCCATCATTTTGAATTTTTCCAGAGTATTTTCAATATCCTGTAAGACTCTATGGTACTAAAAAGGAAGAGGGACATTAGTTAGTCTTACCCATATCAGCTATTGAGACCACCATATTTGTGGCATCAAAATTAGAGAGCCATGGAGTAATGAAGAGCCTAAATTTTCCCCAAAACCATGGCCCATCTTTTAAGACATACTCCAAATTTTTTTGTGTATCAAATTGGACAATGAAGAAACCTTTGGAACATAAATATATGTCACGGTTGGGGGTCTAAGTAGAGCAAACCCACTAGTGTAATGTGTCAGTTTTAGGCCAAAAAATCTATATATTACAACCCTTGGTTAAAGAATAGAAAAAATACAATTTACCTTCAAAAGATTAACTTCCATGACTTGTAATTGTTCCATTTGTTCTATGATGTAGGTGTTGGGTTGCGTTATATTCTTTCCATGACTAGCCCACGTAGTTAATCAGGGGGTTAGAGGGGGGGCAGAGCCCCCCCTTTGTTGCGCCGATTATGTAGTGGGAGGGGGTCACAGGGGGTTTGAGAGGTACCCGTAACCCCACTTTATGGGGTCCCCCAGGGCAGCGCCCCAGAAAATTTTGGTTTTGGACTCTATGTTAGGTTGGGCAGACCCACCTATGGTTTTGTGCATGTTTTTCGCACATTTTTTTGGAGGCGATGGTTTTTGGTCCATGGTATTGTACGCGATGGTTTTCAGTCCATGATATTGGATTCTTCGGCATGTATAAATATGTATTATAACATTGAATGGAACATAATGAAAAATCAAGCTGGTAGTCCTGGTTTTGGGATCTAGGGGAAAATCTATGTGTATATGTGTTTTATGTGTTATGCTCTCGCATTTTTTATTTTCTGTGTTTTATAATTCGTATGCAGGTAATTTCTGTACGGGGTTAAAACCTACATTTGGAATCAAAGCTATTTTGGATTCAAGGGGACGACTTTGTTGTTGAGGGATTTCGCTCGGGCCTATGGTAGACCTTGTTTAGTGGGAGATCTGTGGATCGATTCTGGTGGTGAAAGAAGATGGCGAGCAGTGGAAAGATAGAGATAAAGAAATTTAATGCTCAGAGTTTTGAGTTGTGGAAACTCAAGATGGAGGATCTGTTGGTGGATAAAGATCAGTGGATTGTGGTATATCTGGGTACTAAACCAACGAGAGTGTCAGATGAAGAATGGAAGAAGTTGGATTGGAAGGCAAAGAGCACTATACGATTGTGTGTCTCAAATTCAGTATTGCTGAATGTATCAGGGGAAGCTACAACGAAGGCTTTGTGGGACAAGTTAGGGACTTTGTAATCTAAGTCTCTGGTGAATAAACTGTTCCTGCGGAAAAAGTTATATAACTTGAGGATGAAAGATGGAGACTCAATGACAGAGCATCTGAATGCATTTAATACTGTGGTAAGTCAGGTAGCATCTGTTGATATTAAAATTTTAGATGAAGATAAGTGCATCAGCTTGTTTTGTTCTCTACCAAATTCGTGGGATAGTCTGGTTATTGCAATAGATAGCAATGCAACTGCCTTGCAGTTTGATGAAATAGTCTTATCCTTGCTAACGGAGGAGATGAGATGGAAAAATATGGAGAGCCAGAATGGTGATGCCTTGTCTGTATGAGGATGGTCCCAGAATAGAAACAAAAATAAGTCATCGAGTGGGAGATCTAAAACTAGAGGGAGATCTAAATCTGGAAGAAAACCTATAAAGGTGGTGTGTTGGAAATGCGGAAAGGAAGGGCACTATAAAAGGGATTGTAAATCTAAAACCCCTGATAAAGGAAATGGATCTAATGATGCTCCTTCTAGAGAGGTGACAACCACCTCAAATGAAGGTGAGGATGTGTACTCGGCTTCTTCAAGTACACATGTAGATCATGAGGCATGGTTGATTGACTCGAGTGCATCCTTTCACTTCACTCCCCATAGAGAGTGGTTCTGCGAGTATGAGAAATACGATGGTGGTGATGTCTTCTTAGGGGATGATAGGAAGGCTAGAATCATTGGTCATGGAAAATTGAAGTTGAAGTTGCAAGGTGGAAGGGTTAGAACACTTCCAGGTGTTCTATATATTCCTGCATTGGCTAGAAATCTGATTTCTGTAAGCAAGCTGGATGATGCAAGTGTAAAAACAGTGTTCAAGAAGGATACTTGCAAAATGGTTCGGGGAGCACTGGTATTGATGCAGGGAGTTCGAATTGGAACTCTGTACAAGTTGCAAGGTAGGACTGTTATTGATGGGTGCAACAGTTCTATGGTTCCTGAAAGTGGAGCAGAAAATCTAGTGGTCTCTGGAGAGAAGACCATGTTGTGGCATCAAAGGCATGGACATATTGGAGAGAAAGGCCTTCGAATACTTCATGGTAAAGGTATGGTAGAAGGTATGAGTAATAGCTCTTTGGATTTTGATTTCCGTGAAAATTGTGTATATGGGAAGCAGAATCGGGTGAGTTTTCCCTCTGGTAGTAAGAGAATGAAACAGATATTAGAACTTGTGCACAATGATGTGTTTGGACCTGTGAAGGTTCCATCACTCAGTAAGTCTATGTACTATGTATCATTTATGGATGACTTCCCAAGGAATACATGGATATATTTCCATAAGAAGAAATTTAAAGCCTTTGACAGGTTTAAAGAATTTAAGGTTCTCGTGGAAAATTAGACAGAGAAGAAGATAAAGGTGTTGAGGACAGATAAAGGTGAAGAGTTTTGCAGCAAGGAATTTGAAGAATTTTGTCAGAAGTGTGGTATAGCACGACGGAAGACTACTCCATATACACCTCAAAAAAATGGAGTTGCAAAAATAATGAATAAGACGTTGATGGAAAAGGAAAGAAGCATGCTCAGTAGTGTCGGGTTAGGATAGGAATTCTGGGCAGAGGGGGTGGATACTGCATGTTACCAGGTCAATAGGTCAGCTTCATCAGCGTTGGAGGATAAGACCCCACAAGAGGTATGGACTGGTAAGAAACCCTCTCTTTCACATTGAGGGTATTTGGATGTGATGCATATGTACATGTTCCAAAGGAGAAACAAACCAAGTTGGATAGTAAATCTGAAAAGTGCATATTTATTGGGTATAAGGATGGTTTAAAGGGTTATAAGCTTTGGAACCCACTCACACGGAAGGTTTTGTACAACCAAGATGTGGTGTTCAGAGAGGTAAAAGATGTTATTAAACATGAAGTCCAACCAAAGGAACCTGAGAAGATAGAGTTTGAGCTTAAGGAGGAAGAATCAAACTCTATAGCAGAGGAGGAATCAAAAGATGAAGAGCCACAAACTCTGGGTGTGAGAAGATCAGTTTGAGAAAGAAGGTGGCTAGAAAGGTATAGTCCATATGCTTTCTACTCAATTTTTTCTTTATCTATTACTGACGATGATCCCAGAACTGTGAAGGAAGCAGTAGATTCAGAGGATGGAAAACTCTGGAAAGAGGCCATGGTTGATGAAATGGCATCTTTGCACAAAAATGAGGCTTGGGATCTGGTGGAGTTTCCGGCTGGAAGGAAACCATTGGCAGCAAATGGGTGTTCAAGAAGAAGATAAATGCAAAAGGAAAGGTGGAGAAATACAAGGCTCGGTTGGTAACAAAAGGTTATTCCCAAGTGCTGAGAATTGATTTTGGTGATATTTTTTCTCCTGCTGCCAAGGTAACTTCTATTAGATTAATTTTATCTATTGTTGTTGCTTTTGATTTTGAGGTAGAATAGATGGATGTGAAGACAATGTTTTTTCACGGGGATTTGGAAGAGGAAATATACATGAAGCAACCTGAAGGCTTTGCGGTGAAGGGTAAGAAAGAACTGGTATGCAAGTTAAAGATGTCTCTGTATGGGTTAAAACAGTCACCAAGGATGTGATATCAGAAATTTGATACATTTATACGGGGACTTGGCTTCACTAGAAGCAAAGCAGATCACTGTGTGTATTTTAAATTAATTGGCGACCGTGTTATTTATCTGGTCTTGTATGTGGATGATATGTTGCTGGTTGGAAATGAAAAAGAAATTATCCAGGATTTGAAGACCCAATTGTCCTCCAAATTCGACATGAAGGATCTTGGTGCTGCAAACTATATTTTGGGCATGGAAATTAAAAGAGATTGGGAAAAGAGGAAGCTCTGGTTAAACCAGAGGAAGTATGTCAAGAAAATATTGCAGAGGTTTAATATGCAGGATAGTAAACCAGTGAAGGTTCCTATTCCTGTAGGTGTGAGGTTATCTACTGAATAGTGTCCCAAGACACAAGAAGAGGAAGAGGACATGTCCCGTGTTCCATATGCAAGTGCAGTCGGTAGCCTGATGTATGCAATGGTATGTACTAGACCATACATTGTACATGCAGTGGAAGTATTGAGTAGGTTTATGTCAAAACTAGGGAAGGAGCACTGGATAGTAGTGAAGCGGGTTTTCATGTATTTGCATGGCACTAGTGATTATGGTTTGTGCTACCAAGGAATACCAGGATTGGACAAAATGTTTGATATTCATGGCTATGTTGATGCATACTGGGCTGGAGATATGGATCATAGAAGATCTACAAGTGGGTATGTGTTTACCCTATTTGGAGGTGTAGTTAGTTGGATGAGTAAGAAACAATCTGTAGTGGCACCATCAACTACAGCGGCAGAACAGATGGCAGCCACTCATGCAAGCAAGGAAGCAGTTTGGTTGCAGAGATTGTGTTCAAATATGGGGTTAGTACAAGGAGCTATAAAGATAGACTATGATAGCCAAAGTGAAATTTTATTGGCAAAGAAACCCACATATCATTCAAAGACAAAGCACATTTATGTTCAGTATCACTTTGTGAGGGATATGATAGAAGAAAAAAAGGTGTTGCTAGTTAAGGTGGACACTTTGAAGAATATTGCAGATGCATTAACAAAATCTATGAGCTCTGAGAAGTTCTCTTGGTGTAAAGAAACAATGGGCATTTCAAGGCTGGAAAAATGACTAAGCTCTCTTGTGGCACCCTGTGGAAAGAAAACAAAAAGTGGGAGAATGTTGGGTTGTGTTATATTCTTTCCACGACTAGCCCACGTAGTTAACCAGGGGGTTAGAGGGGTGTTATTGACATATTTGGGCACTTCAACCCCAATCACATATGTCAATAAACCAAGGGCTCTTTAACCCCTAAAAGTGTTGTTTCATACCCTAAAGGATCATGGTCAACTGATTATATCATTTCCCAGAAGTTACACTTGAAAACCTACTTAGAACTTGTCAAAACTGACCCATACAAACTACTCCTTGGTCAAGGTGTGATGCATCTCACCTATTACACACGGGGGGTGTGATGCATACTGAAAAGGCCTTCTGTAGGGTGCGATGGGTGAGAGTAGACAAATGGCAGAGACAGTTTGCTAAGTGGAAACCCAGAGAATCTTCTAGAAACTTCTCATATGACACTTGCCTCTCTGAATTCGCCCAGGGATGAGTAAGAGATCATGAAATCTCCAAGTGGAACCAAGAACTATCAATGAAATGACACTAATAAAAATCCCAGAAGCTGACTCACCCCCTTGCAAATATCTATATATGGATCCCTCATCACAGAGATCTAGAGGCTGGAATTTTGTAATTTGTAAGGAAGTGATGTTGGTTTCTCTTTGAGACATTGTGTTGTTGGGTGATCTTGCTTTTCATGAGGTGAAGAGGGATTTCATGGTGGGAGGATGATGCTGGAACAGAAAGTTGGGTTGTAATCATCTCTTCTACTTCTACTATCAATAAAGTTATTTGAGTTTTCCTCCATATACTTGTGTACTTGTGAATCTTGTATTTGTGAATCTAATTGTATGGTTAATGTACTTCTGATTCTGCATTGTTTATGGTATTACAGATCTCTATGCTTTGATGGTGTTTTTTTGCTTTTCCTCTATAGGTGTTCCTTAAAGTGGGACAAGTGAGAAAGGAGTGGCAAACTCTATCAAAGGAGAGAGGAAACAAGCAAGGAGCCAAGCATAATATTAAGGTTGGTGCTCTCTGCTTCTCTCTTATTTATCTTACATAAAGGAAAACACAAGTTACTTTGAATTGTTTGTTTCTAAGATATCTACCAATCTTAGTGGGACTAGCAGTTCAAATAGACACTAGTTTTCCCAGAAACAAAATGACAACTCCACTGGGGGGTGATTAGTTTGTTTGTTTGTTATTGTAATTTGCTTTATGAACTACAGACAGAGCTTGAAGTTAAGCTAGCTAGCCTTTGAACTGCTTTTGCTATGCAACTGCAAAGTAGATCAATGCTGCTTCAGTCAATCTCTGGGTTGGTTTATGAACTGAACATCTGACTTGCAAACATCCTAAGTGCCCTTGTGGTAGCTCAATAACCTCATAAGATCATACCCCTATACTTTTTTGTTACTGTCTATCATAACTTAGCTAAAATAACTGAACTTAGCTGCAAATTTTGAGCAAAAACCAAGCTCAGTTTCATTCCCTGGTCCATCACACTGTCTGTAACTGGCAGTCTAGATGCATCGCACCTCCTGTGTGTTGCAGGTGAGATGCATCCCTGTTTCCCTTAAGGACAGGTGTGATGACTGAATGATACTGTTTCCTTCTCTGGAATTTGGTTTTTTCTTCTTTGTTTTCAGCTCTATTCAGTAGTTTTGCTACTTATGATCAGTATATCATTGTTGAAGCCTTCTTCCTTTACATTATTCAACCTCCATTGATCAGGAATTGTGAATGTTTTTTATGTATTTTTCATCATTTACAGTCCTCCTTTGTCAAGAGTAGCTTAATCGGACTATCATCTTTTGATTCAAAAGTGTTGTAACTGTCGTTTTGAGTCAAGAAGAAGAGTGTCGTAAAGTCTTCCTCTTCTAGATAGTTGATTGTACTTTTTTCATTGTATTTGATTTGAATTATCAATATTTGAAGTGTCGAAAGCAGTTTTCCATTCAAAATCGAAAGTGTTGTTTTAGTCTTCCTTTCATTTTGAAAAGAAATTGTTGAAGTGTCGCTTTGAAGAAAATAGTTCAGATCTGTACTTAGTTTTCCTTTTTGGCATTCTCACATTAAGGAAATGGAAAAACAAATACATGCATGTGCATTTGCATTTAGACTGCATGCGGAAAATGATTTAGGAAAAGTGCATTTAGTGTGTGCTCTCTGCTCTCTGTTGAAAGAATCGTACTTTTCTTTCCTTAGTAGCTAGGATTTTCATTGCTAAAAGAAAAAAAATGACTGTTTATCATTTTAGATTGCATATTTAGGAATTTTACATCTACATCACGTGGTGAACCTTGAAAGACAAATTTCTAAGAAAGATCAACTCTAAAATAAACCTCAATGAACATAAAAACGCTTTGGAACCTAACACACAACATCTAGAATTCTAGGCTAGGGACGTATTCCGGCATCGTAAAACCTGGTAACTATCATTTTCATCGAAGGTTGGGTGATTCCTCCTCTTTGGTACGACAAGTGCCAGTATGGACTTGTGGTCCCCATACCATTGAGTATATATTGGGAGATGAAAATAGGCTGATATCCTTTATCCTTAGGAAGCTGTGTCTGCCACCCTATCATTCTCAATGCACTAAACACAACATTCGGGAAGATTGACTGCCATACATAAAGTCCTTGGTAATTTCTCTTTAATTTACCACCAAGGTGTATATTGCAGTTTTGCGATTGGTTTGGTAATCCCTCTGTCTAGACATCCAGAGTGGTCACTTTCATTCCTTTTCGACTCCTTAAAGTAAAAGGTCCATCTGAGCACTTGTCACTTTAGGCTCATTAAAAATCAAAGGCAACTAGAATCACTTTTAGCTTTTTCTAGACTCTTAAAAATTGAAAAAGAAAGTTGTGTCAAAGCGTCATAAAATTTATTTAATTTAAAATAACATTTTCCCCTTTTTAATTTTGAGTTGATCAAGTAATCCGCAATCATGGAAGAAAGACAATCAAAACCTCGTCGTTCATGAAGGCTAGCGAGTCAACCATCTTTGACTCCAGAAATGAAGCCATTCCGGGCAAAATGGTCTCATTTAACTGGGTCAAATTCTCCTGGTCTATTTGAAACTTGTGTTTCAACATCATCAGAGACTCCAGTTACTCCAATTATTTCTGGTACATCTGCCTTTATAGAAGAAGTTCCGCAGTTACAAGAGGACATTAGAACTAATCCTAGTGTAGTGGTAAACACTTATATCCCTTAACCAGCTCCATCTAGGGCTGATTTAGAAGGTGTCACCCCTCCAGTATCTGTTACTGCAGGATCTATACCTTCTTCGGCTCCAAAAATATTTTACGGACCTGACAGTCTACCACTTCCACCTAGATTGATTGCTATAGAAGAGATTGTAGAGCATCTTCCATCTAGTACCCCATTGCATTTTGGAACTGGGATCCACCGATATCCTTCTACTAACAGAGGTGAGTTCTTTTAATCACCCTTCATTGCAAGTTCTTGTCGAATCGCTAGGAAATCTTTTGGATACACTAAATATGTTTGAACAACCATTAACATCTAGGACTGTGTCATATGATGCAACAACAATAGAGCCTCCTACTACTACTCTGACAATGTTTGCTAGAGTACCATCTATCCCAACTAGTTCTCAACAGCTATATGGAGTCTGCCCAGGGACTGTTTCGACAGCATGGTCTGTTCCTATTTGTTCATCTGAAATCTTATCTGGAATTTCTTATGTTGAGACTCAACAAATTGATCCTTCACATCAGTATCAATTTGGGTAGTCTAGTCTCCAAAGACTAATATATCCTTTGAACACTGGATTGCCGCCATATGGGGGGCAGTATGCCTTTTCATTGTTCCCTCCAGGATAACTACCATATGAGAGTTCACAACAAAATTCGGGTCAAACTAGAATTGCATCCAGTGGTTGGGTACCAATACTACTTCAACAACCAAGAGTTGTATATTCAATGCAACCAAATCCACCTGTGTCGAAAATTCCCACTACACCTGCTATTGTGACGGTGTTGCAAGTACAAGCACTGCCTGTTGTATGTCAACCTCAAGTCTCTCAGGTTGTAATACAACAGCCTCCTCCATGGCTCAATCACAACCTCAGATTAGTGCCTCCTTAACTTTAGTGACTTAGGCTCAAATGAATACTATCACCCCTCATCTTGGTCAAACATCCAGTATTGGACAACAGCAAATGGTCCAACAACCATGGCTGGTACAATATCAACAACCACAATTCCAGCAAGATAACTAAGGACTTGAGCAACAAATATTTTCAGGTAATGGTTAACCGTATTTCCAAAACGGTTACCAAAAATCATATTATAATGGTTATGCCCATCAACCTTATCAAAGTTATCAGCATCAAATACATTATGCTAGTATGCAAAGACCTACTGCTCAGGCAATCCCATCTTATCCTGGATATGCATCGCCAAACCTGAATCAACAGTTGCCTTTTATAGCAACTTTAGAATTATCGGATCTGAACCAGCTGAAAAATGATCCAATTGCTTATGCCCCTTGTTGGCCAACAATTCCTCATAAACTTCCCTCTGATATTCCTAAATTTAATGGAAATCCGGGTGAAGACCCATCGAATCATGTAATGACTTTTCATTTGTGGTGTTCATCTAACACCCTCAATGATGATTCGATTAGGCTTCAGCTTTTTCAGTGAACTTTAACTAGTCTGGTAGCAAAATGGTACATTGAATTTCCTAGAGCTTCGTTTGACAACACCAACACCCTCGCCACTACTTGTTTAACCCACTTTCAATTACCCATAAGGTATGAAACAGGAACGAAGCTCCTTACCAATTTTAAACAGACAATAGCCACTCACATATCTGATCATATTCATGAGTGGCAACGTCATCGTCGAATGGTAAAGACATATGTTCTTGATCAACTTCTAGATGAGTGGTTTATTAAGTCGTTATTACCATCTATTCCAGAAGATGTGGCCAAGGGAGGAGTTGTCACTGAAGAGCAAGTCATTGCTCATGCACAATATCTAGACTTGATCTATACTCAGTCTGGCACGCTCTATGGCAAAATTCCTGACACTCCTAGACCAGAATTTTCCGTTCCTTCCCCTCCTAAATCAAACAGGGACACTCATGCTGGTGATGGCATGATTGGCACCTCAAGTACGCAAACAGTAAAGGCTCCATTTGGTAAGGCCCTTGTAGTTTCTAGTAAAAAGCAAATGACAAAATTCTTGCCTCAGAGGTTAATGCTATGTCATCCGACAAGGGCAAGGAACCAAAGCAACCAAAGGGCAAGAAGAAGGGGGAAAACAAAAAGAAGAAACAGGAAGATTCGACTCTTGATAAATCTTCTTAAAACCCTACTAGGAAACAGAAACCTTGTTATCCATGTTTAATATGTAACAATGGGAATTTCACAAGAGATTGTCCACATCGAGCTGAGGTTGCAAAATTTTTAAAGACTTCAACTACCTCAGTGGTGTTGACTGATCCGTTTCCAAACCCAAAAACCAACCTGGTTGCTATCAATCATGCTTCCAAATCCCAAGTGCTTATTTTATCCATCTCGAAACAGCAAAATGATGCTTCGATATCGACAAGGAATAAAGATTATGGGAATCCATGGTCGTCAACCAACAAGGCTAAAGATCAACCCAGTAGTTCGACAACAACTTCGTCAAAGGTTGTGCCACCCATCATTCCTGAACTAACAATAAAGTTGCCAAAGGGAGTAGTACATAAATCGACATTTAATCCTCGTGCTCGAGCAGCACAAAATTATAATATAATAGAGGATCTGGCTCAATCACCATCCGCTATGTCGACACTTGAAGTACTTCAGAATTTCCCCTCCCAAAAGCAAGCTTTATTATCAGCAATAGGTGGCATTGACCCAACGGATTCCAATCTTGTGGCCTTTAACCGCAAAGGATATGAACCTCAGTTACTAGCACAGCTCGCTTTCCTTATACAAGTAAAAGCCCTCAACAAGACTGTTCATTGAACAATCATTGATGAGGGAGCATCTACCTTTATTATGTCAATGAATTGCTAGAAAATTTTAGGCTCACCACCCTTGTCGCGATCATCAAAGACATTAAAAGTGTTCGATGGAAGAACATACACGCCATATGTGTTATAGACATTTTTGGGCACTGCAACCCCAATCATACGTGTCCATAAACCAAGGGCTCTTAAGTCCCTAAAAGTGTTGTTTCATACCCTAAAAGAACAAGGTCAACTGATTACATCATCTCCCAGAAGTTCTCCACAGGAAACTACTTAGAACTGGTCAAAACTGGACCATACAGGTTGCTTTGTGCTAAGGGTGCGATGTATCCCACCTGCCCAGTGTAAAGGGTGCGATGCATACTAAAAATCCCTTCTGTATGGTGCGATGAGCGAGAGTGGACAAATGGCAGAGACAGTTTGCAAGGTGGATGATCATGGAATCCTCCAGAAACTTCTCCTATGACACTTGCCTCTCTGAAATCGCCCAGGAATGAGTAACAGATCATCAATCTCCAAGTGGAATCAAGAACTATCAGAGACAGGACACCAATCAAAATCCCCGAAGCTGACTCACCCCCTGCGATCATCTATATATGGATTCCTCATCCTAGAGATCCAGAGGCTGGAATTATGTATCTTGTAAGGAAGTGTTGTTGGTTTCTTGTTGGAATATCATAGTGTTGGGTGATCTAAGCTTTTCATGAGGTGAAAGAAGGGCTTTCATGCTAGAAGATGATGCTGGGTTGGAACAATTGGTTGTAATCCTCTTTGCTATTCTTGATATTAATAAAGCTATTCAAGTTTTCCTCCACATTCTTGTATGTTTGATGACATATGCATTTGTGTGGTCAATATATATCTGGTCCTATATTGTTTATGATTGTAGATCTCTGTTCTTCGATAGTATTATGCTGCTTTGATTCCATAGGTGCTCTTTGAAGCTAGGTAGACGAAGGAGAAGTGGCAAGGATCTGTTAGAAGGGAAAGGAACCGAGCAAGGAACCAAGCGCAAGACTGAGGTTGGTGTCCTTCATTCCCCTCTTATCTACTTCTCACAAAGGAAAATGAAAGTGGTTTTAGTTTGTTTGTTTCTAAGATAGCTACCAGTCTTAGTGGTACTAGCACCTCCGAGTGGACACTAGATTTCCTGATAAAAAAATGGTGACTCCACTGGGGAGCGAATAGATTGTTTGTTTGTCTAAATTTGTTTGTTTTATAAACTTACAGACGGAGCCTGAATTCAAGCCAGCTAGCCTTCGAACTGCATTTTCTATGCAAGTACAAAGTAGATCAATGCTGCTTCAGTCTATCTCTGGGTTTTGTTTATAAACTGAACAATCAATTTGCAAACCTTCTAATTGCCCTAGTGGTGGCTCTAGTAACCTCATTAGATCAACCCCTGTGATTTATATGTATTGAACAACACTTGCTCGGCCTAAATCCCACCCTCTCTTCAAGGAAACTAGTATGCATCACACCTCTCATGTGTAGTAGGTGGGATGCATCCCTGTTTCCCTGTGTTACAGGTGCAATGATCAAAAAAGGCTAATTTTGCCCCCAGGTTTTGGTTTTTCTTCACTCTTTTTAGCTCTATTTAGGAGTTTTGCTATCTGTGATTAGTATACCACTGTGGAAACTCCCTTCCTTTCCATTATTCCGCCTCCATTGTGCAAAGAGCTGTGACTTTTTTTATGTATTTTGCACCATTTTCAGTTCTCTTTTACAAAGTAGTAGCATAACCGAACTGTCGTTTCTTTATTTGGAAGTGTTGCAAGTGTCGTTTTCAGTCAAAGAAAAGAATTCTATTATTCTTGATGGTCGATTATATAGTTACTCTTGTATTTTATTTGAATTAGTAGTTTTTCAAGTGTCGAAAGCAGTTTTCAATTCAAAATAGCAAAGTGTCGTCATTATCTTCCTTTCGTTTTTGAAGAGAAAATTGTTAGTATTGTCATTTTGAAAAGATAATTCAGATTTGTACTTAGCATTCTTCTTGTCATTCACACATTAAGAAAGTTGAAAACAAATACATGCATGTGAATTTGCATTTAGACTGCTTGTTGGTTTGATTTAGGACAGTGCATCTAGTGTGTGCTCTCTGCTCTATGTTGAAAGAATATCATCTCTCTTTCTTTAGTAGCTAAGATTTTCATTGCAAAAAGAAGATTAAATGATTGTTTATCATCTTAGATTACATTTTAGGAATTGTACATCTACATCACGCGGTGAACCTGAAAGGAAAATTTCTTAAGAAAGATCAACTATAAAATAAATTTAATGAACCTAAAAACGCTTTGGAACCTAACGCACAACATCTAGAAGTCTAGGCTAGAGACATATTCTGGCGTCGTAAAGCCTGGTAATTGTCGCTTTCATTATTGGTTGGGTGATTCCTCTTCTTTGAGACGACAAGTGCCAGTACAGACTTGTGCTCCCATGTACCTTCGAGTATATATTAGGAGACCACAATAGGCTATATCCTTTATCCATAGGAAGCCGTGTCTGCTGCCCTATCGATCACAATGCACTGAACACAACATTCGGGAAGATTGACTGTCGTACCATAAAAAGTATTCTGCAGTTTTGCGATTGGTTTGGTAATCCCTTTGTCTAGATTTCCAGAGTAGTCTCTTTTGTTCCTTTTCAGACTTCTTAAAAGAAAAGGTCCATCTGAGCACTTGTCACTTCAGTCTCATTAAAAATCGAAGGCGACTAGAGTCATCTTTTGTTTTTTCTCAACTCTTAAAAATTTAAAAAACAAGTTGTGTCAAAGCATCTAAAATTTATTCTAATCAGAATAACACCACCTTTCCTGTGTTGGTCTTAGGTGGAGAAAAATGGAGTCTACCAACCAAGGATTTCCCCTTGGAGGAAATCCTAGTCCTTTCTCCTCTTGGGGAGATGTTGGTGCACCCCATATGGCCACATTGTCACTTCCATGATTGAAAATCAGCTTGCCCGTATGGCTCTTCTCGACCTCTGTCGTTTAGAACACCATGATTCCTGAGCAATCAAGTCAGCAACTAGATGATACCAAAGCTACCCCCCAACCTTCTACTTCGTCCGATTCTCCCTCTCCTCCTTCCTCTTCGCTTGATGAAGCTGGTAAAGCCAAAACTCAAGTAACTAAGAAGGAGAAGAAGGGGAAGGAGAAGAAAGAGAAGAAGAAGAAGGAGCCAAAGGCAAAAAGGGGTAACCAGGCATCGTCTAGTGAGAATCCACACACTGCACCATCAAAGCTTAGTTCTCCATGTGTCATTTGCAAGGGAGACCACTATCATTGAGATTGTCCTTGTATCCCTCGGATCTTAAGGGACTGGTCTCCTTGTTTGCACAATACGGTGTCGTCAACCTCTGATGATCATGTTGAAAGTACACCGTCAACTAGTGAAAGCGAAGCATTTGGACAAAAAAGGAAATGTAAATTTCCTTGTAAACTGTGTGAAGGTGATCACGTTGTCCACCATTGTCCCTTCCTAGATGAAGCTAAAAGAGTTTTGGATGACCGTCCGGCTTCACTACTACGGCTTCCTCCTAGATACAAGAAACTCTTGCCGAGTCCATTGCTAGTTGAAAATTCGACCGACACGCCATTGTGGTCGGTCGAAGCGTCTATCATTGAAGATAAACCATCTGAATCCACACTAGACGAAAGTCAAAAGGTCGAGGTGGCAGTTGACTCAGTCTTGCCTTCAAAAATTCCATCTTCAGATGATACAATCACCGGAGAGAACGAGAACGACACCGTTCAAATACTTTTCATAAACACAGACTCTGATGAACATGGGGGCAAACTACCCGTTCCTTTACCATAGGAAGGAAGTTCTTCAGAGTCATATCTGGCCATCTATTCGGTCCCACCTCCAAGCAACCTAGTTGTTTCCTTCGATTGGAACATACTAGGCAGACCCCATTTACCGGCTAGTATATCGTTCCGAATCATTGCATAAGTATACAGAATGGTCATGGCCGGTACCATCATAGATGAAGGGGCTTCTGTGAGTATCCTTTCCTGAACTGCTTGGAAAGCGCTTGGTTCGCCATCGCTTCTGCCTGAGATGAGAAATCCGACAGGCTTTGACAAAGGAACCAGTTGACCATTAGGGGTCCTTCCCAATGTGTCGATAACATTGAGAAGGAAAACCGTTCACATGAACGTAATGGTAGTCCAAGGACCTCTGAATTATAATCTACTCCTTGGGCGTGACTATATTTATTGCATGGGAGCCATTGTCTCCTCACTCTTTAGAGTAATTTGTTTTCCGCATGAAGGACGAGTGGTCAAGCTCGTAGACCAGCTTCCGTTCCCTGGCTCACACATAGAAAATAGTCAAATACCATCCCTAAATGGTCTTTTCACGCAAGGAAGGTCTCATCAATCTCCAGTCCATCCACCTGAAGAGTGCGAGTGATTCGGGAGGACATGACTGAAACCCAGGGGCATGCACCCTGGTCTGTTTCGGCAGAAAAACCTTAGGTATAGGGTAGGTTTCCGCGGAGGATATATGACTATTATGACACACCCGTCCAGTTAGGAAAATGGGATTAGACTGGAATAAGACTCCCTCGTCAAAGTTATGTGAGTGGTGGCGACCGCGCCACTCACCTTTGTCTATTTCGGTAGACATCACCATGGAAGCATTTTGTCTGCAACGCGGATGGGGAGCTTTCATATGGTAACCTGGAAATTTTTCGCTATACCTAGGGGCATGCAAAAATTTTTACATGCAAGCGAAGAGCGACCATTTATTTTCATAGTTTGTAGTTTCTCAACCCTTTAAACTCGTAGGATTGGTCGTTCCTAACTTGCATAAAGAAAGGATCCGGGGCAAAGCTTTGAAAGGTGCAAGCTCCATAAAAAATGGCATCTTAGATGAGATATCCTTATTATATGACTGGCACGAGAAATTTTTATGTGGAGTTCAAGCTCGTTAAAAATTAAACCTAAGCAGTGAGAAAATGTTTCCCCCAGAGTTTAAGCTCATTAAAAAAAATGAACCGATTTCCGGTAAATAACCATTGTGAATGCATTATCATCAGCTTTTGAGCCCTAGCCGTGTTCTCATCATCACCTCCACTCCGTTTTAGCCGATCATTCACCTCCATTTGATTGTTTACCACTTTTGAGGAACATCTATGAAGAGTGATCCTGTTATCGATCCTTGTGACACTGCCGTGATTAGAAAATTCCAAACCTTACCTGGAATCAGCTGCTACCTGAAATTATCACTCGTTCCTCAAAAAACGAGTCTCCTTTAAGCTCTTTTCACCTGACTCATAAAATGTGAAAAGATTTTTGAGCGATTGGCCTCTCCAGCTCGTTAAAGTGACCGGAAGTGCTATCCGTCCTCTAGATTTTAATCTTTTTTGACCTGAGGGATTATTACACAAAACGATCGAGCACTTGTTTTGTTCGGCTCATTAAAATTACAGAAAATTCATCCCTTTCGTGTTATTTTATATTTTTTGGACTTAAGGGATTATATGACAAAAAAGTATTATTGGAGTTTCCTTTATGTCCCTTTTCAGACTCTCTAAAATTGAAAAGAACCGAGTTATCTTTGTCGTTAAACTCGTTAAAACCGAATTGCGACAAACTTGTCCATACAGACAAGAACGAGTTTCACTGTCGCTAGGCTTGCTAAAACATAGCGATGGGTTTTCTCGAAGGGAAAATTATAGAAAAAGCATATGTTATCCTCCTGAAGCTTGACAAAAATAAAGAGGTACTGGTCAGCAATGACTGGGGAAAAATTGGGAAGAAAACTTGAAGAAACTTTATTAGTAGCAAGTCGCTCTTGAACATGACACTTTCACTCCGCATCTGAGTTGGGTTGGGTTGTTCCATTCATCAGTCATATTACCATTGGACCACCACACCATCCATATTTGGGGTTAACGCTACCAATCCATGTCAGTGTCGCTGGTATGTTAAAGAGAAGTCGCTCAGAGAATTCACCTGTGTCTCATCTGCTACAATACATTCACGCTCCATTCTTTCATGACCGCCACTGTGAACCCTGTATCATCAGATCGTTTTCACCTCCAAAATCATTTACTCTGTTCTGTGTCGTAGATGTGGGATTCATTGAGGCCCTCCTACGACAGGTCGCTTCTTGTCGACATCAGCTCATTATCCAAGAAGTCGACTTAGGAACAACCCTTTCAGTACTTTGAAGCTTGCATGCCTCAATGGCAAGTTTCTCACTTCCGGCGACAGGTTTACATCATTGGCCTTCGACGAAAAGATTTTGCGTGGTGTTCGATGCCGGTCTATAGTACCTTGAGGGTCATCATCATTAATGGTGATTCCTCTCGTGCCTGTTAACAGCTTACATCATTGGCTGGTAATCAGGCGATGTCTTTCCATGTTCGACTCCAGAACATCTTTCACATGGATCGACTGTAGAAATTTTGAATAATTTAACACATATTCAATAGAGATTATCCTGATCATGTACTATTAAGGAATATATACACAATACATAATCTCCTCTACGTTGATCATCAATATAGCAGCATCAATAACAATAAAACATCAAGAGCATTCACACATTAACACAGTATGTAACTCGGGGAAAGCATCTCGCTAAAAACCCCAAATATCTGTATATTAATGATTGAGACCATGTAACATTACAAATTACAATGCTTATCACAAGCAATCCAGTACCAGCTCCACCTGTTACACAATATACAACTAAGATCTGATCTCCAAATCTATTCCACTGCTTGCCTGCCTCCACTGCTCAATACCTGCTCAAGAATTGATGAGAATGGTTTACCAAACTCGTATTTCACCTGTAAAGAATCACTCACACTATGGAAGACGTGAGTACAGGCTACAATTACTTGGTATTGGCCAATTCATTGGCATACTCAATCCCTTTGATTGTGCAAGATCTGATGCACAACTATAGTCACAACTGATAGCAATATGATTCTCTAACACCTGTCCCTGTTGAACTGAACATGCACTGACATGCAAATGAGTTAACTGATGTATTCTATAGTTGTATTATGAGTTAATAATTATTTTAACAACTCATCATTAGTCTATTGGCAGTTAGACTAACTACAACTAGTTTAACCAAGTCAAACTGAACACAACTCCATCAACTCCACAATCAACTCCACCAAACTCAACTGATTGAGTTCTAACTGAAGTCATGCATGCAACAACTCAACTGACTCATAAGAAAAGTGTACTTCCTTCTGACAGCTGCATGGGCCACATCTGTAGCTCAAACTGAAGTGCTCCAAGAGAATAAGATCAAGTTTATAGTCCAAATATTATTATGAGACAATAATATTTGACTTTTCTATTTTGGACAGCTAGTCTAAAAATAGACGTTGATCACTCCTGCTATGATCACTCTTGCTATGTTCACTCCTACTATGATCACTCCTGCTGTGGTCACTCCTGCTGTGATCATCCCTACTGTGGTCACTCCTGCTGTGATCATCCCTGTTGGGATCCAAAAATAGAACTTGCGCCATAATTTGCCTGCGGGCCCACTTAGTGAAGGCGACTCTTTTCACTAAGCTCCATCATCTTGTTGCAATCTCAACACTCCCTCTCGACAAGATATGGATTATCAGCAACCCCTATCCTGCCTTGGTGGTACTCGAATTTTCTCCTGGTGAGAGCCTTCGTCAGAATATCAGCATCCTGATCCTCTGTTGGAATGTATGAAAGAAACATGATTCTCCGCTGCACACAATCTCTGATATGATGGTATCTGATGTCCTTGCTGCCATATACTCAGCCTCTTGAGCTCCCTGCCCAATCTGCATCCTCTTGTCTGTACCAAGATCCATATCCCGATGTGCCTCTCAAGTAGCGCAATACATGCTTGCCCGCCTTCTAGAAGAGCTTGGTAGGCTTAACCATAGCTTGTGAAAGCTGGTTAACTGCATATCATATATCAGGTCGTGTATTAACAAAATACATCAGCGACCCCACCAACTGTCGATAAACAGTGGCATCCATTTCTTCTCCCAAAGTGGCATCCTCCTTCCTCCAACCTCCAGGAAGAGGAGTATCAACAGGCTTGCAGCCATGCATGTTGAACTTCTCCAGTATCTCCCGAGCATACCTGCCCTGAGAAACAAACAGTCCACCACCATGCTGCCATATTTCCAATCCTAGGAAATAGTGAAGGAGGCCCAAATCCTTCATCTCAAACTCTGTAGCAAGATCCTTCTTGCATGACAGTATCAAAATCTCATCACCCATTAGAATCAAATCATCAACATACAGTACAATGATAAACAACTTACCCTCCACCACAATCTAGTATAGGTTAGGATCCACCTCGCTCTTGGAGAATCCAAGTCCTGCGAAATAGTTGTCTATCCATGTGTACCAAGCACGTTGTGCTTCTTTCAACCCATACAATGCTCTCTTGAGCCTGCACACATTCGACTCACTGCTGAAGACCTTAAAGCCTCCGGGTTGCTCAATGTACACCTCCTCCTCAATGACTCCATTGAGGAACACAGTCTTCACATCCATCTGATGAATGTGACATCCCATCTGCACTGAGAGAGAAAGAATCGTCCGTATGGAAGAATACCTTGCGATAGGTGCAAAGGTCTCCTCATAATCGATCCCCTCTATCTGTGAAAAGCCTCAGGCAACAAATCTTGCCTTGTACTTCTCTATGCTCCCGTCAACTGCCTGCTTAATTTTGTAGATCCATCTCGAACCCACCACTGATTTCCCTTCCGGTCTAGGAACAATCTCCCATGCACTGTTTCGGAAAATAGAATCATACTCTTCCACCATGGTGTCTACCCATGCAGGATTCTCCACAGCTTCCTCGAAAGAGGATGGCTCAGTCACAACACACTTTCTCATAAGAGCCATGTATCCAGTGTACCGATCAGGTGATTTTCTCTGCCTGCGTTGGGCTGTAGGTGGTCCTACACCTTTCTCTGCATCTTGAGCCAGTCACTCAGCTTCTGTCAAGCGCTTTCGCCCTCTGATGGTTGGCGCTGCATGAGTGGTCTCTTCCACTCCATGAACCTCGTCCTGTGGCTGATCCACATCCTGAAGCTCATCCTTAGGAACTAATAGCTCCTCTTCTGCATGCAAGTGTAGCTCCCTCTCATGCGAACACTTCATGGCTTTCTCCTCCTGAAATTTTATATCCCATCGCACGACAGTTTTACCATTGTCTGGCAAATACACACGATAGTTGTGGGGCATATTAGTGTACCCCACAAATATCCCAACCTCTGCAGTTGGCTCCAACTTCTTCCTAGCATCCTTCGTCACATGCATGTAAACGTTAGCACCAAAAATCCTCAAATGAGAAAGATCAGGCTTCTTACTAGAATAAGCCTCCTCGGGTGTACTCATGCCAAGTATCCTATGAGGACAACGGTTCTGCACATAAACTGCTGTATTGCATGCTTCCGCCCACAAGTGAAGGGGTAGGCCTTGATCATGCAACATTACCCGTGCAACACCCACAATCGTTCTGTTCTTCCGCTCAACTACCTCGTTCTGCTGTGTGTTATGGGGAGCTATGAGCTCTGTACGAATCCCTTCTTCCTTGCAGAAATCCTTGAAGTCGTCCGAGATGTATTCACCACCATTATCGCTCCTAAGAGCCTTCACCTTCTTCCCCGGCTCCTTCTCGACCAGTGCTTTGAATTCACAGAACTTTGAATATGTCTCACTCTTCTTCTGCATGAAGAAGATCCAACACTTACGAGATAAATCATCAAAAAAAATCACATAATACCTGTGTTTTTCTGTTGAAGCAACTGAGAAAGGTCCACACACATCTGTGTGAATTCTCTCAAGGATCATCGTGGCGCGACTATCCTTCTCGTGAAAGGTGGCTTTCACAAACTTCCCCAAAGTACACCCCTTGCACTGATCTGACTGCGCAAGTGTGCCTTTAGGAAGCCCTGTAGTGATCTGCTGCAGTATTTTCAAGGCTTCATGGTGAAGGTGACCCAATCTCCTGTGCCACAACTCTCCATCATCCCGGCTCACCAATCCTTCTGCCTTGCCTGCCATTGCTATGCATCCATCTACATGCAACTGATAAAGGTTCCTCACTCGAACCCCTATCTTCCGGGTCTCACCGGTTGTCTTGCTACGCAGGAAAGCCTTTCCCTCGCTAAAAACAACATCATACCCCTTGTCTTCTAACATCGCCACTGAGATAAGATTCTTCTTCAATCCTAGAACATGCATGACTTCCTTTAATACGAAGGATTTACCAAACTCCCTCTCAAAGGAAATGGTACCGATACCGGTCGCACTGTATCTACCATCATCGCCAATCTTGATGTGCACTCCAATATCTTTGTCCTCTAGATCAGAGAACAAATCTCTATCTCCTGTCATGTGAAAAGACGCACCACTATCCAACAACCACACCGATCCCATCACACTTTAAACCAAGCATGCGATCAATGAAAAATCAAGCTCAAACTACGAGGCTAGAGCCTCTCTTGCTGCCGATCCAGAAGCCTGCTTGTTCTTCTTCTGCAGACAATTAGTGGCATAGTGTCCGTGCTGGTGACAGTGAAAACACTTCACCTTGGACATGTCTTGCTTCTTTCCTTTCACACCAGACTGAGAAGCTTTCTTGCTCTTCCCTTTCTTTTCTTTGGTAGCCAAAGCGCAATTCTCTTCATCAGATACCTTTGATGAAGATCCATTCTCAGCTTTATTGTTTCTGAGTTTATCCTTGAGTGCCAGGTCGCTCTTGCTTTGGATTAACATTTGCAATCCGTTGAAAGACATTTCAACAACACTGCTGCAAATTCGATTTCCACTAGTTCCAAATTCAACCGCCTCGAATCTAAGATTCGTGAGAACACAATATTTCTCGTACAGAGATTGACTGTATGGGTATTCACCGGATATCTCACCTTCCAAAGGAAGGATGAATCCAGAGGCTACCTGGCCCGATTACAGACTCTGCCTGAAGAAATAGAATGTAAACACTTCCTGAATAGTAGATCTGATGATCAACAGCTCTGATACCATGTAGAAATTTTGAATAATTTAACACATATTCAACAGAGATTATCCTGATCATGTACTATTGCGGAATACATACACGATACATAATCTCCTCTACGTTGATCATCAATATAGCAGCATCAATAACAATAAAACATCAAGAGAATTCAGACATTAACACAGTATGTAACCCGGGGAAAGCATCTCGCTAAAAACCCAAACTATCTGTATATTAATGATTGAGACCATGTAACATTACAAAGTACAATGCTTATCACAAGCAATCCAGTACGAGCTCCACCTGTTACACACAATACAGCTAAGATCTGATCTCCAAATCTATTCCACTGCTCAATACCTGCTCAAGAATTGATGAGAATGGTTTACCAAACTCGTATTTCACCTGCAAATAATCACTCAAACTATGGAAGACATGAGCACAGGCTACAATTACTTGGTATTGGCAAATTCATTGGCATTCTCAATCCCTTTGATTGTGCAAGATCTGATGCACAACTATAGTCACAACTGATAGCAATTTGATTCTCTAACACCTGTCCCTGTTGAACTGAACATGCACTGACATGCAACTGAGTTAAATGATGTATTCTATAGTTGTATTATGAGTTAATAATTAGTTTAACAACTCATCATTAGTCTATTTGCAGTTAGACTAACTACAACTAGTTTAACCAAGTCAAACTGAACACAACTCCATCAACTCCATAATCAACTCCACCAAACTCAACTGATTGAGTTCTAACTGAAGTCATGCATGCAACAACTCAACTGACTCATAAGAAAAGCGTACTTCCTTCTGAAAACTGCATGGGACACATCTGTAGCTCAAACTGAAGTGCTCCAAGAGAATAAGATCAAGTTTATAGTCCAAATATTATTATGAGACAATAATATTTGACTTTTCTATTTTGGACAGCTAGTCTAAAAATAGACTTTGATCACTCCTACTGTGATCACTCCTGCTGTGGTCACTCCTACTGTGATCACTCCTGCTGTGGTCACTCCTACTGTGATCATCCCTGCTGTGGTCACTTCTGCTGTGATCATCCCTGCTGGGATCCAAAAATAGAACTTGCGCCATAATTTGCCTGCGGGCCCACTTAGTGAAGGAGACTCTTTTAACTAAGATCCATCATCTTGTTGTAATCTCAACATCGAATTGTACTCCGAGTGAAGATTGAACGAGTTTGAAGACCCTGGATCTAGTTTCATCCATTTAGGCTGCGATATATTCAGGAAAATAAAGACATCAAATGTACATTGTTGCTGTAGAGATGATCATCTGAATCAAAGGATGATGACTCTATCAAAATCATCAGTCTCCCACATAGACGGTTGTCTGTCTTATGTACATGAAAATGAATTTATGAAGTTGAGCATGGGAATGCTCGCCTCAGCTAGATCATGAAAAATATTATGAAGATAATGTATTGTATTCTATCTTATTACAGGTCGCCATCCAGCTCGAAAAAACTTCAGATCCTCATGATAAAGCTTTTCACCCGACATCAAAAGATTAACAACCTCATGCTTTAGGGGGCAACTGTTATAGACATTTTTGGGCACTGCAACCCCAATCATACATGTCCATAAACCAAGGGCTCTTAAGTCCATGAAAGTGTTGTTTCATACCCTAAAGGAACAAGGTTAGCTGATTACATCATCTCCCAGAATTTCTCCACAGGAAACTACTCAGAACTGGTCAAAACTGGACTATACAGGTTGCTCTATGCTAAGGGTGCGATGCATCCCACTTTCCCACTGTAAAGGGTGCGATGCATACTGAAAAGCCCTTCTGTAGGGTGTGATGAGTGAGAGTGGACAAATGGCAGAGACAATTTGCGAGGTGGATGATCATGGAATCTTCCAGAAACTTCTCCTATGACACTTGCCTCTCTGAAATCGCCCAGGGATGAGTAAGAGATCATCAATCTCCAAGTGGAATCAAGAAATATCAGAGAGAGGACACCAATCAAAATCCCAGAAGCTGACTCACCCCCCTGCAATCATCTATATATGGATCCCTCATCCTAGAGATCCAGAGGCTGGAATTTTGTATCTTGTAAGGAAGTGCTGTTGGTTTCTTGTTGGAATATCATAGTGTTGGGTGATCTAAGCTTTTCATGAGGTGAAAGAAGGGCTTTCATGCTGGAGGATGATGCTGGGTCAGAATAATTGGTTGTAATCCTCTTTGCTATTATTGATATTAATAAAGCTATTCAAGTTTTCCTCCACATTCTTGTATGTTTGATGATATATGCATTTGTGTGGTCAATATATATCTGGTCCTATATTGTTTATGATTGTAGATCTTTGTTCTTTGATAGTATTATGCTGCTTTGATTCCATAGGTGCTCTTTAAAGCTAGGTAGACGAAGGGGAAGCGGCAAGGATCTATTAGAAGGGAGAGGAACCGAGCAAGGAACCAAGCGCAAGACTGAGATTGGTGTCCTTCATTCCCCTCTTATCTACTTCTCATAAAGGAAAACGAAAGTGGTTTTAGTTTGTTTGTTTCTAAGATAGCTACCAGTCTTAGTGGGACTAGCAGCTCTGAGTGGACACTAGATTTTCCGATAACAATATGGGATTTTAAGTAACTTGCAAGTTAAACTAGGGGGTAAGACAGTAGAAATTGAAGTCGAGGTCATCGATGGAAACCTTGACTACAATATCCTACTGGGCAGGCCCTGGATTTATGCTATGGCTGCTGCTGTGTCAACATATTTTAGAAAGATTGCATTTCCCTTCCAAGGTGGAATTACAATAATTGACCAACTAACCTTTTTCCCCAACAGTTCACAAACTTCTAGAAGCATTCCATTGATCCATGGAAGTTCTCAATCGCTTCAAAATGTCAGAGTAGGTCTCCTAAAGGGCCCTTCCTTAATGGGTACTTTTGCCCTCCCGCCTCCAAGTAATCTGGCGGAAGTGGCCATAGTGGAAACGAGTCATATGATATCTTCTACATCACCAAAGATTAAGAAGCACTTTGACCATTTTGATACTAAGGGTCACCGAGGACGGTTCTTATCTTGTGTTGACCTCGTTACAAAATGAAACAAGGGTTATGAGGATAGTTCTTTTATTGTGTCAACCTCATTAAAAAATGAAACAACTCCCTTTCCAAATCAAGTCTTTGATTATGATCTCGTAAAATCCAAGTCAAGTCTTTCCAGGATCTCGAAAGTAAACCTTCATTCCAACCACCGCGTTGAATGCAATGAAGCTTGGGGGGCATGCACTTCGATTTGTGTCATTATGCTAGGGGCATGTGAACTTATAACAAGCATAGTTTTTCTTTTTAAGCTTGTGTAAACATGAAACCGAAGACGAGCAATGTTTCCACAAGGTTCAAGCTCGTTAAAAAATAAACCCTCGAATAAGCATATGTTCCCCTAGAGTTCAAGCTCATTAAAAAATGAACCCACCTTCAGTAAATAACCTTTCTGATTGCCATTCTATCTGCCTTTCGAACCTTGGTTGTGTTCTTTCCATCACCTCTATCCGTTTGGCCAATCATACGCTTCCACTTGATTGTTTACCATTTTGAGGAACAACTGCGATGAGTGGTCCTGTTAGCCAACCTCTTCACACCACCATGTTTTTAGAAGTTCCAAGATTACCCGGAACTAGTTCCAAGATTACCTGGAACTTGTTTGCTACCCTAAATGCCACCCGTTCCTAAAAAAAAAATGAGCCTACTTTAAACTCTTTTCGGACTCGCTAAATATGAAAATATTGTCGAGCAGTTGGCCTCTCCAGCTCATTAAAGTGATTGGAAGTGCCATTCCTCCTGTATTTTAATCTTTTTGGACCTGAGGGATTATCCCACAAAAAGATCGAGTGCTTGTCTTTTTCGCTTCGCTAAAGTGATCGGAAAAGTCATCCCTTGTGTATTATTTTAATATTTTTCAGACCCAAGGGATTATAATATGAGAAAGAATTATTGGAGTTTCCTTTTCGTCCCTTTTCAAACTCTCTAAACATGAAAAGGACTGAGTTATCCTTGTCGTTAAACTTGTTAAAACAATAGTGACAAACTTGTCCATCTAGACAAGAATGAGTTTCATTGTCGCTAGGCTCGCTAAAACATAGCGACAGGTTTGCCCGAAGCGCAAATTATAGAACAAGCATATGTTATCCTCCTAAAGCTTGACAAAAATAAAGAGGTACTGGTCAGCAATGACTGGGGAAAAAGGGAAGAAAAATTGAAGAACTTTATTGGTAGCAGGTCGCTCTTGAACATGACACTTTCAATCCATCACCATGATTGAGTCGGGTTGGGATATTCCGTTCACCGGTCATATCACCATTGGTCCTCCGCACCATCCATCTTTTGGGGTTAACACTACCAATCCATATCAGTGTCACCGACATGTTCAAGAGAAGTCATTTAGAGAATTCATCATCCAGCTAACGCCTCATCCACTACAATACCATCACCCTCCATTTTTCATGACCACCATTCCTGAACCTTGTATCATCAGATCATTTTCACCTCCAGAAAATCATTTGCTTCGTTTCGTGTTGTAGATGTGGGATACATCAAGGCCCTCCTACGACGGGTCACTTTTTGTTGACATCAGCTCATTATCCAAGAAGTTAACTTAGAAACAACCCTTTCAGTACTTTGAAGCTTGCATGCCTCAATGACAAGTTTCTCAATTATGGCGACAGGTTTACATTAATGGCCTTCGACCAAAAGATTTTGCATGGTGTTCGACATCAGATCATATATTCACACCATGTGAATTGTACTGTAGTACCTTGAGGGTCATTATCATTATCGATGATTCCTCTCGTGCCTGTTAACAACTTACATTATTGGCTGGTAATCAAGCGATGTCTTTCCATGTTCGACTTCAGAACATATTTTCACATGGATAGACTTGTACATTGGGCGAAGATTGAATGAGTTTGAAGACCCCAAATCTACTTTCATCCATCCAGGCTACGATATATTCAGGAAAATAAAGACATCAAATGTACACAGAAGCTTCACAGATGATCATCAAAGCTAAGGGATGATGACTCTACATATAAAGAATCACCAGTGTACAATAGTAGACGATTATCTGTTCTATGTACATGAAAATGAATTTATAAAGCTGAGCATGGGAATGCCTGCCTCAGCTAGATCATGAAAATAATATGATAATTATGTATTTTATTGTATCTTATATAGGTCACCTTCCAGTTCGAATACCTCGGATCCTCATGATAAAGCATTTCACACGACATCAAAAGATTTATGACCTCATGCTTTAGGGGGAAACTGTTATAGACATATTTGGGCAGTTCAACCCCAATCACATATGTCAATAAGGCAAGGGCTCTTTAACCCCTAAAAGTGTTGTTTCATACCCTAAAGGATCATGGTCAACTGATTACATCATTTTCCAGCAGAAGTTCCACCTGAAAAAGTACTCAGAACTGGTCAAAATTGACCCATACAGACTACTTCTTAGTCAAGGTGCGATGCATCTCACCTATTACACATGGGGGGTGTGATGCATATTGAAAAGGCCTTCTGTAGGGTGCGATGGGCAAGATTAGACAAATGGCAGAGATAGTTTGCTAAGTGGATACCCAGAGAATCTTCTAGAAACTTCTCATATGACACTTGCCTCTCTGAATTCGCCCAGGGATGCGTAAGAGATCATGAAATCTCCAAGTGGAACCAAGAACTATCAATGAAATGACACTAATCAAAAACCCAGAAGTTGACTCACCCCCTACAAATATCTATATATGGATCCCTCATCACAGAGATCTAGAGGCTGGAATTTTGTAATTTGTAAGGAAGTGTTGTTGGTTTCTCTTTGAGACATTGTATTGTTGGGTGATCTTGCTTTTCATGAGGTGAAGAGGGCTTTCATGCTAGGAGGATGATGCCAGATTAGACAGCTGGGTTGTAATCCTCTCTTCTACTTCTACTATCAATAAAGTTATTTGAGTTTTCCTCCATATACTTGTGTACTTGTGAATCTTGTATTTGTGAATGCATTTGTATGGTTAATGTACTTATGATTCTGCATTGTTTATGGTATTATAGATCTCTATGCTTTGATGTTTTTTTGTTGCTTTGCCTCTATAGGTGTTCTTTAAAGTGGGACAAGTGAGAAAGGAGTGGCAAACTCTATCAAAGGAGAGAGGAAATAAGCAAGGAGCCAAGTGGAAGATTAAAGTTGGTTCTCTCTGCTTCTCTCTTATATATCTTACATAAAGGAAAACACAAGTTACTTTGAATTGTTTGTTTTTTAAGATAGCTACCCGTCTTAGTGGGACTAGCAGATCAAATAGACACTAGTTTTCCCGAAAACAAGGGGTGGGGGGCGGAGCCCCCCCTTCGTTGTTCCGATTGTGTAGCGGGGGGGGGAGAGGGTTACAGGGGTTTTGAGAGGTACCTGTAACCCCACTTTATGGGGTCCGGGGTAGTGCTCGAGAAAATTTTGGTTTTGGACTCTATGTTAGGTTGGGCGGACCCACCTATGGTTTTGTGCACATGTTTTTGGATGCAATTATTTTCGGTCCATAGTATTGGACGTGATGGTTTTCGGTCCATGGTATTGGATGCTTCGGCATGTATAAATATGTATTATAACATTGAAAGGAACATAATGAAAAATCACAGTGGTAGTCCTGGTTTTGGGATCGAGGGGAAAATCTCTATGTATATGTGTTTTATGTGTTATGCTCTTGCATTCTTTATTTTCTGTGTTTTAGAATTGGTATGCAGGTAATTTATGTACGGGGTTAAAATCTACAGTAGGGTTGAGGGTTCTTTTAGATCTAATATTATGAGTTATGAGCCTTCCCTTACACTGCGTCCTTGAAAGTGACATATCCACTAGGGTTTTTGGAGCTTTAAGCTCCATGTAGCTTCGAATTTAAAATAATGGTGGGAGTTCCACGAGATATTATAGTCATTCATATGGAGGGAGTCCTATAGAATGTTCCCTTCAATAAAAAACATTAAAAAAATTCAGATATACCAAGACTGTTTTGAATGTTTTGTTTCAAATTTTCGACCATATCTGAGCCCCTAATCCAGAAAATGGAGGTATTCGCATTATGAATTTTTAAAGAAAATATGAAATGTTCTGTTTTCTATCCATGCTTGTCTTTTGGGTAGATCAGGGAGGGATAAATGATGGGGATTCCCATGGGATGATCCCTCACGTACATAGGCGACTTCAAATCCACAAACCCTAAATCAGATAGGGTGCGTCACACATGTAAGCTTGCAACCATGAAATCGAGTGATAGCCCATCTGAGCTTTCCTTTTGCAGTCTCCCCACGCTGATGATACCCCAATTGGAGCAAGTCATTGCCGATCTACAACAAGTTGTTGATAAAATCATCACCGATCACACCACTATCAACCATTAACCGTTTCTGGAAAAACCCTGATCCACTTACTTTATAGATCTCCCCTCTCATCCTCCGCCCAACTCCACTTGCGTGGTGACATCCAAGTTTCCTACTTTATAACTCCAAGAAAGATATGAAGGTTTACACAGTGGTGAACGTAGTCCCAAGGTGCCCTCAGAGTGGCGTGTGTTTCCATGAGAGCCACATGAGCCAAGCTTAAGGGACTAATTCCCTCAGAGAAAAAAGCCTCGTCATCTACCCTGTCCAGGCCTGGGGCCTTGTCCTACATCGCACCACCAACCTCCAGCAAAATATTTGTGGTCTTGACGAAAACCCCATCAACCATTGGTTTGCTCCTCGAACTCAATTTTGTTAGGTGTGGAGAATGATTATCATCCTAATTTAGAGGTCTTTGTTTCAGCCCGATGCATACCCCAGGAATATTGTACACCCCTCCATGCAAGGGGGTATGGGGGGGACTTGCCCCCCCCCCCAATGGGGGTTCGGGGAGGGCCACCCCCCTCGGTT
The DNA here is from genome assembly GCA_031772625.1 of Pinus tabuliformis. NCBI lineage: Eukaryota > Viridiplantae > Streptophyta > Pinopsida > Pinales > Pinaceae > Pinus > Pinus tabuliformis. The sequence goes on from CM062808.1 coordinate 160,306,272, forward strand.
GGGGGGTCCGGGGGCCAACGGTTCCCCGGCGAGGGTTTCAAGGACAGTGCCCCCGAAGCTAAAAATAGATGTAAAATTTCCTTGTAAAGTATAGTAATTTCTAGTTAATCTGGGCCGTTCATTAGGCAGATGATCTGACTGTAGAATTTATGTTTAGTTTAGGGTTTTTTTCTCCTAGAAGGAAACCCCTCTCTTTGTATGAGGGTATTGTATTGAGGCTGTGGAATATATGTGTATTCTCAGAGCAAGAAATAGATAGGTGAGATTGTGAGAGAAAACAAAGGATATTACAACGGATTTGTTGTAGGTTGTGTCCCTTCATTTTGTTGGATAATGGAAAGGAAGGACTAGCTGTTCGGGGTGGACGTATCCCAAACTAGGTGAACCACGTATATCTGTGTCTCTCTGGTTTTATGTGTTTGTGTTTTTCCGCATATTATATATCTTGCATTTCTCTGTCATATATAATATTTTTCTAACAAATTTTTTATTTTTAATATAGTTTTATTTAATTATGTTTTAATATTAATTATCAATTTTTATTTTAAAAATTTATAATTTATAAATCTTTACCAAATTAAATATTATATCTTTCTATATATATTTATAATCATGATAATGGGTGAATCTAAATTAAAATTATATCTATCTATATATATTTATAGTTATGATAATTGGTGGATCTATAATTTTGGAAGATTGTTTTGGGCAAAGTACTATTATTTACTTCAATATTAGCATATTCAAATTCACCTCCCTTTTAAGCTTATAGCAATTATTCATCATGATTTTCAGTTTATTTAAATTTTTTGTTAGAGATGTTAACATGTCTTTAGAGAATAAACTCTGAATAAAAAAATAATTAAACTTCTAACTACCACTCAAATTATTATCTTTTTAACAATTTACATAAATATAAATTACAAAATTTTAAAGATAATAATTTTTTTAATAAATAAACATAAATATAAAAATTTAACATAACATAATTTATAACACATAAAAATATTATTATAATTTTTTATGACGTTGTACTTAACATAAGAAGTACAATTCAAGGTCACCTAAAAAATTGCAAAGGCGCAAGAAATAAAAACCTAAAAACTACTTCATAAATGATTCAAATAGGCACTAGTAAAAAGCTAGAACAAAGGCTTCAAAGGTAAGAAACCACCATCAACTAACAACTGAACAATGAGGTTTATAGACATTGAAATGTCCATACAAGAAGTATGAAAACTCGTAACCTCATCTTGGAGGAAAACAAGTTGCATAGCATATATACCCCCCTTAGTTTATTTTGACTTTAAATCTAATAAAAAAACAACATAGCCACACCTGAAGAAGTCTAAACACTGTCACCATCAACACTAACCAATCACAAATAAAAAAAAAAAGATAACAAGACAATAAGATTTAGTCAGTCAATTGACTAGACAAAAAAGCAACAATAAGCAATCTTTGTTATGACTGATCATCAAACTTCCCCCCAACTAAAAGAACAATAAATGATCAACAACAAACAAGAGGAACATTGTATGGTTGCACATATGATGATACACAATGATATGAAGTATGAAAACACCTATTTAAATAATTCCATGGCCATCCATCAATTCATCCACAATCGATGCTAATGATCAATACTAGTCCGTATTTCATCATATCATATCATTTTTGCAATGATTTGAATGCATACTTCCCAAGTTTCTTATTTTTGGGTAAACCCCTTTGATTCATATGCTCCGATTGTTTTTTTTCTATAGTATCTAACCCTAGGGGACTAATATCACTACTGTAACAACGCTAGTGAAAATTCCATGTAAAAATATATAAATACCACAGATGATGGGACATGTATACCAAGCTGAAGGGTGGGGAAGACATCCTAGGGGGTGTCCATTGGTTGTTTATGGCTAAGGAAATTGGCAAAGGAAATGGCTAAGGCACTAAAGAGGCAAAGAGGTATTTTGGCACATTTATTTATGAAAATAATGGAAATTAGGAGAAAAGGAAGGTAAAAGGTCACAGGTTGCATGTGAGGAGGAAAATGAAGGAAAATAATGGAAATTAGGAGAAAAAGGAGGTGAAAGGTCATAGGTTGCATGTGAGGAGGAAAATGAAGGAAAATAATGGAAATTAGGAGAAAAAGGAGGTGAAAGGTCATAGGTTGCATGTGAGGAGGAAAATGAAGGGAACTAATGGAAAATGAAGAAAATAGAGGCCTCATTAATAAAAACGACTTCTGAGGATCAGTGGGCAAGACTTGGTCAGTTTAGCTTTGGAGCTCTCTCATTATTCTCTCTCTCTCTCTTACTCTTGGTCACTTAGAGTTTTCTTGGAGCACTTTGGCATTGGAGCAAGAAAAGCAAAGAAGGCAAGAGGAAGTAAAGATCATGCAGGAAAAGGTAGGATCAAGCAGCTACAATAGGCTTCATTGAAGGTATCAACTTGCATGTGTATTTTCCTTATTAGATTTGGCATGCATGGGATTGCATGTGTTTCTTTTCTACCATGGCATGGGTTTTTCCAGGTGTGATAGTATTTCCAACCTAGCCTTGCCATTTCCTGATAGCTTTGATGAGATGGGTTCTCTCATGCATTTTGTGGGGGATGACTGGATTGGATTCGAAGCTGAGTGGGGTGGATCTCCGAATTGACAAACACATGGTAGTAGTGGTCCCTGAACCAGACTGAGGATGCATGAAGCCACTGGTGTAGTGACCCATGAACGAGACTGTGGGTTGCAGTTAAGCCAGATTGTGTGACTCAGTGGGCCTAGGAATCCTTGCCGGTGAATGGCCAGATATACGGTAAAGCCAAGAGGTGGATTTTATCTCCATTGGGCCTAGTGATTTCGTGATGGAATTCATGGTAAATCATGGAGAGTATGTCTTAGTGTAGGGCCTAGTGATCCGTGGATTAGACTGTGGATGCACGGTAAAGCCTGAGAGACTAGGAGGCACTCAAATTCCTCACGGTGTAGGTGGAGAACTCTGGTGGAATCCACGTTGATTGGTGTTTTTTGATGCGTCTATGAGTCCCACATTCATGCTTGGAATATGGCACGGGGGTGATTGGCTGAAGAGATACTTGGCTCAGCCAATCTATAGCCAGGTGGAACGTGGTAGTCCCATCACTGGTTGGTTCATTGCATTTATTAATGAAAAAATCATTCCCTTGGTTTTCATGTGAAAATGTACTGATTTATATATATGGATTTTGATGTCTGATATGTTTATTGTATTTCTATTCCTATTATGTTGTTTATATGCACATTTACCTCGGAGGGTGTTACAAGTGGTATAAGAGCATGGTTCAAACACTTGGATTGGATGGGCTCTATCATAGGTAAAATGAAGAACAAAGGTTAATTTTTAGACCCGTCTGTCATATCTGTTATAACTTTTCTTCTGTGGAATATTAGAAGTTGAAAATTTGTCCATACTGAAGATAAATCCCACTGATAAGCGGTAAAAATTTCAGATATGGTTCACAATACTTTAGGAATTATGATCTAAGGAAGATGACCTTCTTGAATGCACCTTTAAACAGGTCACATTGGAATTTCTGCAAGAACTTTTCTTCTGTAGGCTTTCAGAAGCTGAAAAATTGTCCACATTGAGGGGAAATTTCAGATATTGGGTCGCAATATTTTAGGAGATATGAAAGGGAGTTGAGCCTTCTAAATGCTCCTAAAATCAGGGCTCAAATAGGTCACGCTATCATTTTCATTATAACTTCTCTTCTGGGCACTCTCAAGAGCTGAAACGTTTTCCACAAGGAGAGGAAATCCCTTTGATATTGTGATAAAAATTTCAGACATTTATTCACTATATTTTAGGATATATGACCAGTGTAAATTGAGCTTTTTGGATACTCCTAGAACTGTGCACCAAATAGGATTGTGTTGGTAATTTATTATAACTTTTAATCTATGAAATATCAGAAGTTGAAACTTGAACCATAGTGAGGGATAATACCACTGATCATATGGCTCAGTTTCCATAATTTTTTCTACTACAGTTTAGGATATATGCATTGAATCATTCACTGTATTAGTTTGCATGCAAAGTGTTTGATGAAATGCTTAAATGGTTCAATGATTAATTGCATACAAACTGTTTGATAAAATGACCCAATGAGTATGTTGTTTGTGGCTAGGGATAGTATTGATGTGTAATATTATTTTTATATTTGATATATGCTTACTTGTATGCAAATAGTTTTCTATATTAGTTTGCATAGACTTTTCCCTCTGTTACTGTAACCCAGAAAACTAAATCTTGAACTCCAACGAGAGAAGACCCTGCACCTAGCACTGGAATTGGATCGGCTTTCACGAGTCATGGTAATTGTTTGAAGAAAATATTAATTTTTTGATAGGATAGTAGTGTAATATGACAATATGGATGTAACTAATCTATACCTATTTTCATGCAAAGAATTTGAAGAATTGCATGTAGGGAATTTGAAAGGTTGCATGCAAGGAATTTGAAAAGTTGCAAGTAAGGAAATGGAAAAGTGGCATGTTTTTAGTTATTATGTTACAAGTGGAATAAGTGAAATGTTTTGACTTAATATCATACAAAATGTATGAGAAATGAAATCAATTTATTTTCAAGTGTGGTTACATTTAGTAGAGCTTTGGATATTCCATTTCCATAATTGGACATTGGAGATCAGGCCATTACAGTAGCTTCCTCCTTCTACCTTAGTGTGGACCATGGATAGTAAGGGGCTATGCTTATAGGTTGTTACTATTGGTGAAATATTATTTCAAATTAATAGACACGATGTCTTGATTTTTGGAACATGTGACTAATTGTGTATGGATTATATGTTGCTTACATGTTGATTTCATGATACCTACGTACATCCTTGTATGTTAGGTTACATTTTTTAATATTTTGATTACATGTATCAATATTGTAGGTTGATTACCAGAATTGATTGCTTATGTTCGACTACATGTGTTTATGTGTAGGTGTAGTTGATTTGGTATTGCTTATGCATACTATTGGTTGCATGCGGCAATGTGTACAATGGAGTAATGATTGTTGTCCATTATGTCATGGTTTGTGTACTTGTTATGGTCATGTATTGATGATTGGACTCTAGCTAGAATGATGTGTATATAATTTGGTACTCATTTTTATGTGTGTATATGTAGTTGTTATGCATGTATGGTCTTGGTTATGATTATGCATGTATAGTAGGTCAAACATGCCTTGTGAAGTCATTGTATCAAATTTAGGTCATCATGATGCTATTGGTTGTTATGATGCTAATGTGTTGGCTGAGATGGAGCAGGAGATGTAGATCATCATAATGAGGTTGCAACATTGGACTTTGGGGTAATAACAGATCATCATACATGTATTGTATGTTTGGCATTCAGGTATGTAGTTAAGGATTTTTATATGCATTAGGTTTATATACATGCCTTTTGATGTTATGGTTACATTCATGATATATGTTGGTTGATTAGTGTAGTTATATCCACAAGTGTCAGATAGTCAAGAACGATAGTAAGTTGTAGTTGTATGCATTACTATTGTTGTTTTATATTAAATAACATGTTGATTATGCTATATGTTGCTGATGAGTATGTTATAGGTTAACTTGTTGATTGTTATATGGTAGTTAGCTTGATGATTTAGTTTTATTTTGTTGATAAGCGTGATATATAGCTTATTGTTTTTATATGCTATTAAATTAATGATTAGGGTTATTTCATTGAGATATTGATGTTATAATTTGGATTGGTCATATGAGTGATGGTTATGTTCATTGCCTTAAAGATTTTGATGTTATATGTATTGTGTTAACCTGGTTTGACCTATGCAGATGGTCATGGTTGCGATATTCAGGTATGAACTAACATATTTGTGAGATGGTGTCATACTAATCTATATTTAATTTTCATATATGTGAATGATAATTGTGTATGAGTTTACGATGTGACATGTTAGTTAGATATTGTTATGGATATTATGATCTTATGAGTGCTTCAGTTGACATGTTGTAAAATTATATGTCACTAACTAGATTGATAATGCAGACAAGATAGCCTCCCTTGAGATACACTAAGGTATGAGTTTTCTTATGTGTTATACTTGGTGTTTCATAGTTGATTATGTCATCTATTTGGTATTTGAGTGTTCGGTGCCTATTGTCATCTAATTGATTTATTTAACATGGTATGTTTGCAAGTGGTTGAATGATTGATGAATTGCTTATTACAAGTCTATGTTCAAATGATTTTGTTTTAAGATGATTGTACTAACATGTATGTGTTCAGACAATTGATATGTACTTGATTGTATTTGATAGTTGTACCATTACATCTAATGACTATCGATTATGACATGATTGTTTGTGAAAGTTGATTTCAAATTGATAAATATGATTGTCTTGATATTTGGAACATGTGGTTGACATGTGTGAGCATGATGCAGGGAGTTGGCAAGAGAGGTTGCCATGAAATCTTGAAGAAGGCTTGGGTTGATATTTCCCTCGGAACCATGGGAATTGATGTAGAAATTTCCACTGTAGATCAACAGATTATGCAATATGCTAAAGCAAAATACAAGATCTACTTCTACAATAAACTTTGCAGAAGCTTAATCGAATATGAGAAATATCAAATAGAACACATATAATTGAGAATGAGAAATCAATCACACATGAAAAAAGAAGAATAATCTGGGGAAAGCCTTAGCTAAAAACCTCGATCTCTGTAATATCATACAAGTGGAGATATGTTCATATTACAAAAAGAATTAGCTCACAAGCTATCATTCTCTCTCTGCAATCAAACAATACAGCTCATAGACTGAATAGACACAAGATATGCCTTCCCTTAGCCCTCCAAGCCTCCTATTTCCTTGCGTAGTTTTCTTGGGGTCCAGTGATGCCACTTGTGTGAATTGGCCTCATCACACACTCACTAAATTGAAGAAGTAACTGTGCAATCTCTAAGGAATGAATTCCTTCTACATGCAACAGATATTCACAATGGAATATTCCTGCAACTGATAGTACATTATCCCTCCATCTAATCTCAACTGGGTCTCTGACTGAACTGACATGCATGAGTTATTTATGAGATAATATTTAGTTATATGAAGTGCAACTATTACATGCATGCATGCATTAACTAACTGAACTCACAATTCGTTCAACAAACTATTTGAACTAATCTAACTTGACTTAACTTAGTTAACTGAGCTAACTAATTACAACTCATCCTTATCTCTTTAACTGAGGGATAAATTCCTCAATCAATGGAGAAACTATTGCATGTCTTCACATAGACTTCATGTTTGATTTTCTACAACTAATTAAATCAAGATGAATTAATTAATTATTTTACAAACAACTGCTAAGATCAAATTCAAATTTTACTTCTTTATTTTAGTTCAAGGACTAACTAAAATAAGAAGGTATCCTAAAATGATATTTATAGCAGTGCTAAATTTAGCACTTCCATTTTTATAATTTCTTGTTGCTATTTTCAACACTCCCTGTCAACAAGAAAGGGATTATCAGTAACCCCAATCCTATCTCTATGGAACTCGAACTTGCATTTTGACAATGCCTTCGTCAAACTATCTGCATCCTGTTCCTCGGTCGAAACATAAAGCAAAAACATGACCCTCTTGACCACACAGTCTCAAAGATGGTGATACCGGATATCAATGTGTTTGGACCTATCATGAAAAACTAGATTCTTAGAGAGTTTGATACCACTCTAATTATCGCAGTAGATCATGGTTGGATCCATCCTCTGACAAAACAATCCCACTAGAATCTTCTGCATACAAATGGCCTCACATGTAGCGTGACTAGCAGTCATGTATTCAGCCTCTGCTGAGCTAAGTGCAACTGACCTCTATTTCCTGCTATACCAGGAAACTGCAGTTGAACCAAGGTTGAATATTCCTCCAGAAGTGCTCTTCTAGTTTGATGGACTGCCTGCTTGATCCACATCTGTGAAGCTTTGAAGCTTCACTCGTTCTGTCCGTCTGTACCATATTCCAAATTTAGATGTGCCTCTGAGTTATCTCAGCACATGCTTCGCTGCCTTCCAAAACAGCTTCGTAGGCTAAACCATAGCTTGACTTAGCTAGTTCACCACAAAGCATAAGTCTAGTTGTGTGTTCACTAGATACATAAGTGAACCCACAAGTTGTCGATAAATAGTAGCAGCTACTGCCTCACCTGAAGTAGCATCCTCCTTCCTCCAGTTCCCAACTAGAGGAGTCTGCATGGGCTTGCACTGCTTCATATGGAACTACCTAAGTATCTCATTGGCGTACTTACCTTGAGAAACAAAAATTTCTCCATCCTTCTACCACACTTCCATGCCTAAAAAGTAGTGCATAAGACACATGTCTTTCATTTCGAACTCTCTTGCAAGGTCCTCCTTGCAAGACTAGATCAGCTGATCATCACCTATCAAAATCAGATCATCAACATAAAGAACAATGATCAATGGCTTACCTTATACCATGATGTGGTAAAGGTTCACATCTACTTCACTCTTGGTGAAGCCCAACCTTGTGAAATAGCTGTCGATCCTAGTGTACCAAGCACTGGGTGTTTGCTTTAGCCCATACAAAGCCCTCTTTAGTCGGCACATATGTGACTCATGATCAAAGGTCTCGAAACCCTTTGTCTACTCAATGTACACCTCCTCCGCAATCTTCCCATTGAGGAATGTTGTCTTCAAATCCATCTGATGGATCTTCCAATCCGTCTGAGTTGATAGTGCCAACATCAATCTAATAGATGAGTACCTTGCTATAGGATCAAAGGTCTAATCATATTCGATCCCCTCGACCTGTGAGAAACCACAGGCAACAAACCTTGCCTTATGTTTCTCAAAACTGCCATCAGCTGCCTGCTTTACCTTATAAAGCCATCTGGAACTCACCACTGATTTGTCCTAAGGTCTTGGGACAACATCCCAAACACAATTTCAAACGATGGAGTCACACTCCTCCACCATTTCATCAACCCAGACTAGTTGATGCACTACCTCCTTGAATGAAGAAGGCTCAGACTCTACACACTCCCCAACCAGGGCCATGTAACCAATGTACTGCTCGGGCAACCTCCTTTGTCTGCACTGGGAAGATGGTTGTCCCACATTCTCCCACGCATCCAACATCAACTTGTCAGCTTCCCTTGAGAATTTTCATCCATCTCTGGAAGTCTCAGCATGAGTGGATGTCTCCACTCCTGGATCCTCTGCATGCAGCTGCTTCGCATCAATCAGAGGCTCCTCCTCCTAAGGAACTGAAAGTTCCTCATCTGCATGCAACTTGAGCTCCCTCTCAAGCGATACTTGCATGGATTTCTGCTCATCAAACATCAGATCCCTGCGTACCACTGTCCTCTAACTGGTAGGCAGGTACACCTGATAGTTGTGGGGTGTATCAGTGTACCCTGTTGAGATTGCAACAAGATGATGGAGCTTAGTGAAAAGAGTCGCCTTCACTAAGTGGGCCCGCAGGCTATTTTTGGCGCAAGTCTATTTTTAGACTATGTCTATTTTTAGACATATGGATCATGTCTATGGATTGCAGGTTGTTGTTTATGGATGATTGATCAAGTTGGGAAAAAATAGATGGACTTCTATTTTTGATGAAAGTGTGAGTGATCACAGTGTGAGTGATCAAAGTCTATTTTTAGACTGGCTGTCAAAAATAGAAAAGTCAAATATTATTATCTCACAATAATATTTGGACTATAAACTTAATCTTATTCTCTTGGAGCACTTCAGTTTGAGCTACAGAGGTGGCACATGTAGCTGTCAGAAGGAAATACACTTTTCTTATGAGTTAGTTGAGTTGTTGCATGCATGACTTCAGTTAGAACTCAATCAGTTGAGTTTGGTAGAGTTGATTGTGGAGTTGATGGAGTTGTGTTCAGTTTAGCTTTGTTAAACTGGTTGTATTTAGTCTAACTGGAAAATAGACTAGAGATGAGTTGGGTGAATTAGTTATCAATTAATTCACAAGTTATTAACTCATAATACAACTAATGAATACATCAGTTAACTCAGTTGCATGTCAGTTCATGTTCAGTTCAACAGGGACAGGTGGTAGAGAATCATATTGCTATCAGTTGTGACTATAGTTGTGCACCAGATCTTGCACAATCAAGGGATTGATTATGCCAATGAGTTTTCTCACGTATTTTCCCACATTATAGCTTGTGCTCACATCCAACAAAGAGTGAGTGACTAATTTGCAGGTGAAAAATGAGTTTGGTGAGCCATTCTCATCAGTTCTTGAGCAGGTATTGAGCAGTGGAGGTAGGCAAGCAGTGGAAGAGATTTGGAGATCAGATCTGAGCTGTATTGTGTGTAACAAATGTGGAGATACTTGTGAGAAGTATTATTCTGTGTAATGTTACATGACTCAATCATTAATATACATATAGTTGGGGTTTTTAGCGAGATGCTTTCCCCGGGATACATACTGTGTTAATGTGTGAATGCTCTTGATGTTTTATTGTTATTGATGCTGCTATATTGATGATCAACGTAGAGGAGCTTATGTATTGTGTATGTTTTCCGCAATAGTACATGATCAGGATAATCTCCATTGAATATGTGTTAAATTATTCAAAATTTCTACATGGTATCAGAGCTAGATGATTTGTAGAAAAAGTTTCTACATGGATCGGAGCTGTTGATCATTAGATCTACTATTCAGGAAGTGTTTACATTCTATTTCTCTAGGCAGAGTCTGTAATCGGGCCAGGTAGCCTCTGGATTCATCCTTCCTTTGGAAGGTGAAATATCCGGTAAAAGCCCATACAGTCAATCTCTGTACGAGAAATATTTTATTCTCACGAATTCTAGATCGGAAGCAGTTGAGTTGGTTGCTGGTGGAATTCGAATTTGCAGCAGTGTTTTCTTGGTGACAACGCATCAATGTCTTTAAACGGATTGCGATTGGAGTATGCTCTTGAGGGCAGCTCAAACTATATTGCATGGAAGGACAATATGGAGGCAATATTGGATGATAACGGGCTGAAGGAGTTCATAGATACGGATATCCCAAAGCCTACTGATGCTGCTGAGGCGAAAGTTTGGCAAAAGAAGACCACAAAATGTCGAAGGATTCTATTGGAGGGCGTGAAGGATCACATTGTGTCTAGCCTCCATGGAAAGGCTACTCCATATTTGATGTGGAAATCATTAACAGAATTATTCCAAAGCAAGAGCGATCAGAGGAAGCTGGCGCTCAAAGATAAACTCAAAATCATCAAATGCGAGAAGGGTGACAGTATTCCCAAGTATCTCACGAAGTTCACTCAGTGTCGAGATGAACTGGGAAGTGTGGGGGTTACTGCCGATGATGAGGACTTGGTGAGCTTGGCTCTCCTTGGTCTTCCGAAGAGTTGGCATTCCTATCAGGACTCTGCCAATGGTCGGGAGAAGTTGCCAGGATGGGAAAGACTATGGTCAGATCTTGTGCAGGAGGAGATCAGGTGGAGTACCAGGGACGAATCTTCGTCAAAGGGAGCTGTTGAAGAGAATTGTGATTTGGCTGCCAAAGCAAAGAAAGGGAAGAGCAAGAAAGCTTCTCAGTCTGGTGCGAAAGGCAAGAAGCAGGATATGTCCAAGGTGAAGTGTTTTCATTGTCACCAGCACAGACACTATGCCACAAATTTTTCGCAGAAGAAGAAGAACAAGGAAGCTGCTGGATCTGCAGGGGGAGAGGCCTTAGCTTCTTAGTTTAAGCTTGATTTTTCATTGATCGCATGCTTGGTTTCAAGTGTGATGGGATCAGTGTGGTTCTTGGACAGTGGTGCGTCTTTTCACATGACGGGAGATAGAGATTTGTTCTCTGATCTGGAGGACAAAGATCTTGGAGTGCACATCGAGATGGGCGATGATGGTAGATACAGTGCGACCGGTATCGATACCATTTCCTTTGAGAGGGAGTCTGGTAAACCCTTTGTATTGAAGGAAGTCATGCATGTTCCAGGATTGAAAAAGAATCTCATCTCAGTGGCGATGTTAGAAGACAAGGGGTATGATGTTGTTTTCAGCAAGGGAAAGGCCTTCCTGCGCAGCAAGACAACCGGTGAGACCCGAAAGATAGGGGTTCGAGTGAGGAACCTTTATCAGTTGCATGTAGATGGATGCGCAGCAATGGCGGGCAAGGCAGAAGGATTGGTGAGCCGGGATGATGGCAAGTTGTGGCACAGGAGATTAGGTCACCTTCACCATGGAGCCTTGAAGATACTGCAGCAGATCACTACAGGGCTTCCTAAAGGCACACTTGCGCAGTCAGATCAGTGCAAGGGGTGTACTTTGGGGAAGTTTGTGAAAGCCACCTTTCACGAGAAGGATAGTCGCGCCATGACGATCCTTGAGAGAACTCACACAGACGTGTGTGGACCTTTCTCAGTTGCTTCGACAGCAAAACACAGGTATTATGTGATTTTTATTGATGATTTCTCTTGTAAGTGTTGGATCTTCTTCATGCAGAAGAAGAGCGAGACATATTCAAAGTTCTTTGAATTCAAAGCACTGGTCGAGAAGGAGTCGGGGAAGAAGGTGAAGGCTCTTAGGAGCGATAATGGTGGTGAATACATCTCGGACGAGTTCAAGGATTTCTACAAGACAGAAGGGATTCGTAGAGAGCTCATAGCTCCCCATAACCCACAACAGAACGGGGTAGCTGAGCGGAAGAACCGAACGATTGTGGGTGCTGCACAGGCAATGTTGCATGATCAGGGCCTACCCCTTCACTTGTGGGTGGAAGCATGCAATACAACAGTTTATGTGCAGAACCATTGTCCTCATAGGATACTTGGCATGAGTACACCTGAGGAGACTTATTCTGGTAAGAAGCCTGATCTTTCTCATTTGAGGATTTTTGGTGCTAACGTTTACATGCATGTGACGAAGGATGCCAGGAAGAAGTTGGAGCCGACCGCAGAGGTTGGGATATTTGTGGGGTACACTGATACGCCCCACAACTATCATGTGTATTTGCCAGACAGTGGTAAAACTGTTGTGCGACGGGATATAAAATTTCAGGAGGAGAAAGCCATGAAGTGTTCGCTTGAGAGGGAGCTACACTTGCATGTAGATCAGGAGCTATTAGTTCCTAAGGATGAGCTTCAGGACGTGGATCAGCCACAGGACGAGGTTCATGGAGTGGAAGAGACCACTCATGCAGCGCCAACCATCAGAGGGTGAAAGCGCTTGACAGAAGTTGAGCGACTGGCTCAAGATGCATAGAAAGTTGTAGGACCACCTACAACCCAACGCAGGTAGAGACAGTAACCTGATCGGTACACTGGATACATGGCTCTTATGAACAAGTGTGTTGTGACTGAGCCATCCTCTTTCGAGGAAGTTGTGGAGGATTCCGCATGGGTAGACGCCATGGTGGAAGAGTATGATTCTATTGTCAGAAACAGTGCATGGGAGATTGTTCCTAGACCGGAAGGGAAATCAGTGGTGGGTTCGAGATGGATCTAGAAAGTTAAGCAGGTAGCTGACGGGAGTGTGGAGAAGTACAAGGCAAGATTTGTTGCCCGAGGCTTTTCACAGATTGAGGGGATCGATTATGAGGAGACCTTTGCACCTGTCGCAAGGTATTCTCCCATACGGACGATTCTTGCTCTCTCAGCGCAGATGGGATGGCACATTCATCAGATGGATGTGAAGACTACGTTCCTCAATGGAGACATTGAGGAGGAGGTGTACATTGAGCAACCCGAAGGCTTTGAAGTCTTCAGCAGCGAGTCGCATGTGTGCAGGCTCAAGAGAGCGTTGTATGGGTTGAAGCAAGCACCACGTGCTTGGTACACACGGATAGACAACTATTTCACAGGACTTGGATTCTCCAAGAGCAAGGCGGATTCGAACCTATACCAGATTGTGGTGGAGGGTAAGTTGCTTATCATTGTACTGTATGTTGATGATTTGATTCTAACGGGTGATGAGCTGTTGATACTGTCATGCAAGAAGGATCTTGCTACAGAGTTTGAGATGAAGGATTTGGGCCTCCTTCACTATTTCCTGGGATTGGAAATATGGCAGCGCAGTGGTGGACTGTTTGTTTCTCAGGGCAAGTGTGCTCGGGAGATACTGGAGAAGTTCAACATGCATGGCTGCAAGCCTGTTGATACTCCTCTTCCTGGAGGTTGGAGGAAGGAGGATGCCACTTCGGGAGAAGAAGTGGATGCCACTGTTTATCGACAGCTGGTGGGGTCGCTGATGTATTTGGTCAATACACGACCTGATATATGATATGCAGTTAACCAGCTTTCACAAGCTATGGTTAAGCCTACCAAGATCTTCTCGAAGGCGGGCAAGCATGTATTGCGCTACTTGAGAGGCACATCGGGACATGGTTTGTGGTACAGACAGGAGGATGAGGTGAAGCTATGTGGCTTCACGGATGCAGATTGGGTAGGGAGCCCAACAGAAAGAAAGAGCACATCAGGAGGGGTCTTCAGTATTGGATCGACAGCTGTTTCTTGGTACAGCAGGACGCAGAGATCCGTGGCACTCAGTTCAGCGGAGGCCAAGTATATGGCAGCAAGTTTGGCTGCATGCGAGGCTATATGGATGAGGAAGATCCTAGTTGGTTTGTTCGGTTCTCATTTGGATCCTACTGTGATTTACTGTGATAACCAGAGTTGCATTAAACTCTCGGCTAATCCTGTATTTCGTGATAGATCTAAACATATTGACATCAGGTACCATCATATCAGAGATTGTGTGCAGCGGAGGATCATGTTACTTTCGTCCATTCCAACGGAGGATCAGGATGCTGATATTCTGACGAAGGCTCTCACCAGGAGCAAATTCGAGTACCACCGAGGCAGGATAGGGGTTGCTGATAATCCATATCTTGTCGAGAGGGAGCGTTGAGATTGCAACAAGATGATGGAGCTTAGTGAAAAGAGTCGCCTTCACTAAGTGGGCCCGCAGGCTATTTTTGGCGCAAGTCTATTTTTAGACTATGTATATTTTTAGACATATGGATCATGTCTATGGATTGCAGGTTGTTGTTTATGGATGATTGATCAAGTTGGGAAAAAATAGATGGACTTCTATTTTTGATGAAAGTGTGAGTGATCACAGTGTGAGTGATCAAAGTCTATTTTTAGACTGGCTGTCAAAAATAGAAAAGTCAAATATTATTATCTCACAATAATATTTGGACTATAAACTTAATCTTATTCTCTTGGAGCACTTCAGTTTGAGCTACAGAGGTGGCACATGCAGCTGTCAGAAGGAAATACGCTTTTCTTATGAGTCAGTTGAGTTGTTGCATGCATGACTTCAGTTAGAACTCAATCAGTTGAGTTTGGTGGAGTTGATTGTGGAGTTGATGGAGTTGTGTTCAGTTTAGCTTTGTTAAACTGGTTGTATTTAGTCTAACTGGAAAATAGACTAGAGATGAGTTGGGTGAATTAGTTATTAATTAATTCACAAGTTATTAACTCATAATATAACTAATGAATACATCAGTTAACTCAGTTGCATGTCAGTGCATGTTCAGTTCAACAGGGACAGGTGGTAGAGAATCAGATTGCTATCAGTTGTGACTATAGTTGTGCACCAGATCTTGTACAATCAAGGGATTGAGTATGCCAATGAGTTTTCTCACGTATTTTCCCACATTATAGCTTGTTCTCACGTCCAACAAAGAGTGAGTGACTATTTTGCAGGTGAAAAACGAGTTTGGTGAGCCATTCTCATCAGTTCTTGAGCAGGTATTGAGCAGTGGAGGCAGGCAAGCAGTGGAAGAGATTTGGAGATCAGATCTGAGCTGTATTCTGTGTAACAGAGGTGGAGATACTTGTGAGATTATTATGCTGTGTAATGTTACATGACTCAATCATTAATATACAGATAGTTGGGGTTTTTAGCGAGATTCTTTCCCCGGGATACATACTGTGTTAATGTGTGAATGCTCTTGATGTTTTATTGTTATTGACGCTGCTATATTAATGATCAACGTAGAGGAGCTTATGTATTGTGTATGTTTTCCGCAATAGTACATGATCAGGATAATCTCCATTGAATATGTATTAAATTATTCAAAATTTCTACATGGTATCAGAGCTAGATGATTTGTAGAAAAAGTTTCTACATGGTATCGGATCTGTTGATCATTAGATCTACTATTCAGGAAGTGTTTACATTCTATTTCTCTAGGCAGAGCCTGTAATCGGGCCAGGTAACCTCTGGATTCATCCTTCCTTTGGAAGGTGAAATATCCGGTAAAAGCCCATACAGTCAATCTCTGTACGAGAAATATTTTGTTCTCACGAATTCTAGATCGGAAGCAGTTGAGTTGGTTGCTGGTGGAATTCGAATTTGCAGCAGTGTTTTCTTGGTGACAACGTATCAATGTCTTTCAACGGATTGCGATTGGAGTATGCTCTTGAGGGCAGCTCAAACTATATTGCATGGAAGGACAGGATGGAGGCAGTATTGGATGATAACGGGCTGAAGGAGTTCATAGATACGGATATCCCAAAGCCTACTGATGCTGTTGAGGCAGAAGTTTGGCAAAAGAAGACTGCAAAATGTCGAAGGATTCTGTTGGAGGGCGTGAAGGATCACATTGTATCCAGCCTCCATGGAAAGGCTACTCCATATTTGATGTGGAAATCATTAACAAAATTATTCCAAAGCAAGAGCGATCAGAGGAAGCTGGCGCTCAAAGATAAACTTAGAAACATTAAATGCAAGAAGGGTGACAGTATTCCCAAGTATCTCACGAAGTTCACTTAGTGTCGAGATGAACTGGGAACTGTGGGGGTTACTGTCAATGATGAGGACTTGGAGAGCTTGGCTCTCCTTGGTCTTCCGAAGAGTTGGAATTCCTATCAGGACTCTGTCAATGGTCGAGAGAAGTTGCCAGGATGGGAAAGACTATGGTCAGATCTTGTGCAGGAGGAGATCAGGCGGAGTACCAGGGACGGATCTTCGTCAAAGGGAGCTGATGAAGAGAATTGTGCTTTGGCTGCCAAAGCAAAGAAAGGGAAGAGCAAGAAAGCTTCTCAGTCTGGTGTGAAAGGCAAGAAGCAGGATATGTCCAAGGTGAAGTGTTTTCACTGTCACCAACACGGAAACTATGCCACAAATTTTCCGCAGAAGAAGAAGAACAAGCAAGCTGTTGGATCTGCAGGGGGAGATGCCTTAGCTTCTCAGTTTGAGCTTGATTTTTCATTGATCACATGCTTGGTTTCAAGTGTGATGGGATCAGTGTGGTTCTTGGACAGTGGTGCGTCTTTTCACATGACGGGAGATAGACATTTGTTCTCTGATCTGGAGGACAAAGATCTTGGAGTGCACATCGAGATGGGTGATGATGGTAGATACAGTGCGACCGGTATCGGTACCATTTCCTTTGAGAGGGAGTCTGGTAAACCCTTTGTATTGAAGGAAGTCATGCATGTTCCAGGATTGAAGAAGAATCTCATCTCAGTGGCGATGTTAGAAGACAAGGGGTATGATGTTGTTTTCAGCAAGGGAAAGGCCTTCCTGCGCAGCAAGACAACCGGTGAGACCCAGAATATAGGGGTTCGAGTGAGGAACCTTTATCAGTTGCATGTAGATGGATGTGCAGCAATGGCGGGCAAGGAAGAAGGATTGGTGAGCCGGGATGATGGCGAGTTGTGGCACAGGAGATTGGGTCACCTTCACCATGGAGCCTTGAAGATACTGCAGCAGATCACTACAGGGCTTCCTAAAGGCACACTTGTGCAGTCAGATCAGTGCAAGGGGTGTGCTTTGGGGAAGTTTGTGAAAGCCACCTTTCACGAGAAGGATAGTTGCGCCATGACGATCCTTGAGAGAATTCACACAGACATGTGTGAACCTTTCTCAGTTGATTCGACAGCAAAACACAGGTATTATGTGATTTTTGTTGATGATTTATCTCGTAAGTGCTGGATCTTCTTCATGCAGAAGAAGAGCGAGACATATTCAAAGTTCTGTGGATTCAAAGCACTGGTCGAGAAGGAGTCGGGGAAGAAGGTGAAGGCTCTTAGGAGCGATAATGTTGGTGAATACATCTCGGACGAGTTCAAGGATTTCTGCAAGACAGAAGGGATTCGTAGAGAGCTCATAGCTCCCCATAACCCACAACAGAACGGGGTAGCTGAGCGGAAGAACAGAACGATTGTGGGTGCTGCACGGGCAATGTTGCATGATCAGGGCCTACCCCTTCACTTGTGGGCGGAAGCATGCAATACAACAGTTTATGTGCAGAACCGTTGTCCTCATAGGATACTTGGCATGAGTACATCTAAGGAGACTTATTCTGGTAAGAAGCCTGATCTTTCTCATTTGAGGATTTTTGGTGCTAATGTTTACATGCATGTGATGAAGGATGCCAGGAAGAAGTTGGAGCGGATCGCAGAGGTTGGGATATTTGTGGGGTACACTGATACGCCCCACAACTATCGTGTGTATTTTCCAGACAGTGGTAAAACTGTTGTGCGACGGGATATAAAATTTTAGGAGGAGAAAGCCATGAAGTGTTCGCTTGAGAGGGAGCTACACTTGCATGCAGATGATGAGCTATTAGTTCCTAAGGATGAGCTTCAGGACGTGGATCAGCCACAGGACGAGGTTCATGGAGTGGAAGAGACCACTCATGCAACGCCAACCATCAGAGGGCGAAAGCGCTTGACAGAAGCTGAGCGACTGGCTCAAGATGCATAGAAAGTTGTAGGACCACCTACAGCCCAACGCAGGTAGAGACAGTCACCTGATCGGTACACTGGATACATGGCTCTTATGAACAAGTGTGTTGTGACTGAGCCATCCTCTTTCGAGGAAGCTGTGGAGGATCCCGCATGGGTAGACGCCATGGTGGAAGAGTATGATTCTATTGTCAGAAACCGTGCATGGGAGATTGTTCCTAGACCGGAAGGGAAATCAGTGGTGGGTTCGAGATGGATCTACAAAGTTAAGCAGGCAGCTGACGGGAGTGTGGAGAAGTACAAGGCAAGATTTGTTGCCCGAGGCTTTTCACAGATTGAGGGGATCGATTATGAGGAGACCTTTGCACCTGTCGCAAGGTATTCTTCCATACGGACGATTCTTGCTCGCTCAGCGCAGATGGGATGGCACATTCATCAGATGGATGTGAAGACTACGTTCCTCAACGGAGTCATTGAGGAGGAGGTGTACATTGAGCAACCCGAAGGCTTTGAAGTCTTCAGCAGCGAGTCGCATGTGTGCAGGCTCAAGAGAGCGCTGTATGGGTTGAAGCAAGCACCATATGCTTGGTACACACAGATAGACAGCTATTTCACAGGACTTGGATTCTCCAAGAGCGAGGCGGATTCGAACCTATACCAGATTGTGGTGGAGGGTAATGTTAACACCCAGGTTGTTCCCTATGACTCCCAAGGGAATACGGCCGGGGTAACCACTAACCAATCTTTGGATCACTGTTTCTAGCCAAACTGTGATCAGAGAGGGCTCTCTCTTTATGATTTGTAACTGTTTATGATAGGGTTTTAGGCTAGCTATTATGCACAGGTTTTGTTTATGTTTTGGTTGAAGAGTTTCTTTTAGGTCTTATGATGTAATTTTCAAAGAGTCAAATATCATTGGGCAATGGAGTCTGTGGCTGTATAGGTGTCTAGAAACCTTGAGGTGAACTGGTGAAACTTACAGGGCCATTTGGATGCTTCATACAACGAAATTTTTGTTTTATAACACGAACAGGTGAAAAAACCAGTGAAAGCAATTAAGAATTTTCACTAAAGTATTCGAGTATTTCCACCAAACTAGGTATGAGAAACAGATAGATGCCTCAGGAGCAAAACTTGAATCCCTGGGGATGTCTATCACTGTAAAAGATATAGTTTTAAAGTGCAGCAATTAAGAATTACACTTCATTCACTGTATCTGAAGAAAAACATGGATAATAGCTCAGATTGAGTTCAGGGTAATCAGTGATTAAATCCTGAACTATTCTTCTACTTTGCTATTAAGTTTAAAACATTTAGACAATAAAAGAGAACAAAAGACTCGAAAACATGTAACACAGAGATTTAAGAAAACTTATTGTTTTATGAAACATTCTGGAATCCTGCAACATTCACCATTCATCACAACGCATCAAATACACCAAGCTTCGGAAATTCCATTCTCCCTTTGCATTACTTCTCTGAGAATTTTACAGCAAGTGAGACTTCCAAAAGGAAAATAACAACAACCCCCTGAGCTTCTGCCAGGGGTGAATATATACTTGCGATTTTTACAAAAATATCTGAGTTCTGAGTTATCTCAGACTTAATATTCTCACCAACTTTGAGATATTATTATCAGAAATTTATTACAGCATTGAATACAAAATAAAGGCGCCTTAATGTTCTGTCAGAAGATATTTTGGCCTTTGGGATCTGCTGAGTCGGTTGAGATACTTTGATTAAATGCTGGAGAACCCGACTTTATGGCTTGTACGCTGTATTTTGGGTTGTCACCTGTGATTGTGACTGCTGCTGTGGTGAGTAAATAGCTCTGCTGAGTTGGCTCAGCATCTGCCTCTTCCTTGTAGATTTTATTCATCAAAATTGTGCCTGTGCATGACTGCTCATATACTGGAGAAAATTAGCGCTACAGGTTCTGGCCTGATAAAATTATCTGTGTCAAATTCCTCCATACTTCCTGTGTGGGCAATTGATGATTTATGATTGCCCCCATAGTCTCATCTGCTTCAGTATACTTAAAGAAATTTGGTGGTGTATCAAACAGATGATCAATTTCATTCATAATAAAAAACAAGTTATCCACCCTATCATACAGATTCTGCCCTGATGCTGGCCCTGTGTCTGTTGAGGTACTGGGATGTTTTGCAATCTGTGCTACTGCATGGGCATCAATCCTTTTATTGTAATTTTCTAGGGTGAGCAGTCTTCCTACACTGCTTAAAATGCTGGGGAGGCCTCTGTTCTGCAATGCCACAAATCTGTCCAGGAACTTGTTGATCTCGGTCTGCATATCCTGTGTCCTCCTCTCCAGAGTTCCAACTAGACTTCTTAGTGTCAAGACTCTTTTAACTACTGAGATTGTTTCAGTCCTGTTAGTAATTCCCATGGTAGCTAGTTGAGAGCTAGTTTTGTTATTTAAAACATTGATCATTCTGCTGGCAGCATCTGGCATGTGGCCAAGGCTTGCTCTGGCTCTGTGTATTTCCTTGTTTGCCTTGGTGATGAGTACTATTTGCTCATCCATAGTCTCAATATACTGCCATTGATTGGTGATGGACCGCCCAATGTTGCCCCAGAGGACTGCTTTCAATTCTGCTGTTACTTTTTCTAGTGCAAGCTCTTTTTCTAGTTCAGCTATTCTCTTTTTTAGAGCTTTTATCTCTTTCTCCTTTGCTGCCTCATTCTGCTTGCTCTTGTCAAACTTTTCATTTACCTTAGCCAAAGTTTTCTTGACTTCATCAAGCTCTTTCATTTGGGATTCAAGAACTTGGATCTCAGCTTGCAGCTTCTGCATATCCAGAGTAGGAGTTGGCTCTGTTGTTGGTGTAGTTGTTGCTGTGGATGGCACTGTAGGCCCTGCCTGTTGAGGAGGAGGAGTAGTCGTTGGCTGGACTTCCTCAAGGTTGATTATCACAGGAGGAGGCTGGGAGGGTTGGCCCTCTTCTTTTTGCTTCATTGCTGTTTGTAGTGCTGCCTTTGCAGCTTCTGATTGTCCTAGCTGGTCTTGAGTTCGAACCAGCTCCTTGTACAGGGATATCAGTAGGTCTGTAGCATCCTTTTCCTGCCTTTGCTGGGCAACCTCGTCTGTTTGCGGATGGATGGTAGCTGGGAGCTTGATTTTCTTTCTTAAGGCCGCCATGTCTGCATCCCTTAGCTTCAGGAGTTCTTGGATACCTTTGACATCTTTAGGATCATGTCCTATTTCTATAATTACCTCTTCCAAGGACTTGATCCTGTTGTCCTTGGCTTGTGATGATGCTCTCTCCAATTCCAGCTGAGAGGCTGTATTATCAAGGCTGCTCTTCAATTTGTAGTTCTCCAATGTCTCATTTGCCAAGGAGGCATACACCATTTCACCAGTTTGTTTATGTAATTCAATCTTATCCATAGGGTGTATGTCTTTGGCCAGCACCTCCATGTTGTTTCTTAGGTAATCCGAGGTAGTTTGAGGATGCAGCGTTGTGGGCATGAAGTGACTCATGATCATCTTGCCTTCACTTACATCAAAGGCAGACATGAGTCTTTGCTGATTGGTGGGAGCCAGGTTCAGCAAATGATTGTACAGCTGTACTTTAATAGGATCACTCCTCCTCTTAATGTCAATAAATTGCTGTTTGATGCTGGACTGTCCTTCTCTGTGCTGGCTGGAGGAGCTGACCTCTCCTCCTATAGTTCTATCATGTTCATGCTGAGATGAACTGGCTGAAACTTCTCCACTGGGTGGGCTCATGCCCATTGCTTGCCTCACTGCTATGTCATCCTCTTGAGAGTCATTTAGTCTTTGTCTTTTCTCTCCCCGATTGATGGATGAAGTCAGGGGAGTCTCTCTATCCCTTTTCCTGGTCAAGTCCTCCTTTTGTGGGGTTTGGAGGACCGAGGTGTCAACAATAGTTTCTGCCCTAGGAGGCACCACTGTCTGAGCCTGTTGCTCCGTGGAGCTTGGAGCATTCATCACTTTTTCTTGCTGCAAGGGCTGTTGTTCACTAAACTGTTCTTCTTCTTGTTGCTGCCCAAGTTCCTGCTGCTCCATCTCTTCTTGCTGCTGTAGCAATGTGTCCACTTGTTCTTCTGTCAATGGAGGTGGCTGTTCCACCTGCTTCCCTTTATCCTTGCTTGCTGTCTGTGGTGCTTTCTCGGCAGTTTGCTGCTGTGCTGTTGATGATGTAGCAGCTGCTCCAAGTTGCTTTTTGTAGGAGAGGGGCACCTGTCCACAAGTTTCCAAGTCAGCTTCCTTTTGCATATTTCTAGCCTCTCTCTCAAGTAACTCTTCATTAGTAATTTCCTCCTCTAGGGTACCCTCTTCCCAATTTGATGCATTGGCATACTGTTCAATCTCGGGTTGTCTCTTGTGTGCATAGCTACCCAATTTGTATCTAATCCTCCTGAGGGAGATAGCATGATTGGGGTCATAGGGTATCCATTCAAAGCTGGTTTGCAGTCTGAGGCCTTCCAGGATAGTGTTTGCCTCTTTCCATCCCTCTTCTTTTCTGTTATATAGGAAAGGACCCAGCTGGTTCCTTACCTTCAACTGTGACTTCTTGTTGTTGCTCTGAAAATGAAGATAGTCTGAGTTCCCAAACTGTCTGAAATATTCCAAGGCAAAAAGCCTCATGGGGACATACCTTGGCAACCTAAATGGGTTCAACTCACAGCCATATATCCTGATGACTGTGTGGTTTTGGTAGAAGTACCAATTACCAATGCTGTAGGACTTATTCAAATGGAGAATTCTTCTCATGTCATCAGTTAGTCTAGGAGGAGGAGTACCATGCAATACTGTCATGACTGGATAAATGAATAAGTCAATGAACTCAGTGTATGTGTAAGGTGATACAGAGGTATGATGAAAAACAGAAGTCCAGAACACAACTGACCTTGGAATTCCCTGGGCATTGAGTGGCTTCAAAGGAACAGAGAAGGTGGCTGGCTGATAGAACAAGAATAGGTGGTATATATATGAAGTATACCTGAATAGTCTTTCCCTCCTCAAGTTCATAAACTGCTCATGGATTTTATCTGCAATGTAGGTTGCATAGTCATAATGTACAGCTGGGGGTTTACCAGGAGAGAATATAGACAGCATTGCCATTAGGCTATCATCCACATCCTCCATCCCCCTGAATCTTAGGACATAACTGGTTAAATCCACTAACATCCTGCCCAAATCATTCAAGTAGTGATACCCAATAGGAGGGGTTCTGACTGATTCAGAGCCTGGTCTTACAAACAACTGATTGATTTTAATGATTTGGTCATTTGACAGCTTGGTCCCTTTGTTTATCAAATTCTGCATAAAGAGGGGGGTCAATTGCTTGGCAGATTGGAAGTGCAGCATTCCATTTATACTCTCTGGGGTAATCTGGAATAGGATTGAGCCTGTGGGGCTGATGACAGCTCTTTGGTTTGGGTCATAACATTCCTGGCAGCTGTAGATGAGTTCTGGCATAGGATTTACTTGGGGAAGGTTGTAGATGGGCAAATTTGAGTCCCAAATTCCCAAGATGTCTGCCCCACTCAGGTGCTGGGCTTTTAACTCATTCATCATCTGGATATTGTATTTGGTTCCCATAGGGAACCAGTCCAGCATTTGGTAATCCATGTCTCCCAGGGCTTTCCATGCTAATTCCTGGTGAGGAGCATTGAGGGGCTTGATATTTAGAGCAATAGGAGTCTCCATAGTTCTTCAAAGTGCAACAATTGTAGGTGAATAGTCAAAATGGAAGCAACACAGAATAGAGGTGATTCTCTGTAAAGACAGTTTGTATTTAGATACCAGAGGGGGATTTACACAACAGCAGTTGGAATACTGTTTGTTTTGGGAGCAGAGCTTTTCTAAGGTCTGACTATGTCCTCTTTTAGCGGGTAAATTGAGACCAACTAGGAATTAGCCGAGAATACGCAGTGAGTGTTGCTTTCTGGGCGAATTTACAGGTATTATGGCTCGGCTGGTGCTTTTTGGACTTCACAGTTACAATGGTGGACGTGCAGAGGGAAATGGGCGGTGTAAATGTAGTTTCAAGGTGTCTTAAGCCTTCTGAGCAACTTAAATTTCAATAACAGTCGTATGGAGGGCAGAACAATGGTAAATACCTGTTAATTGACGAACAGAGGTTGCGCAGGTGTGCACGGTTGATGCTGAGGAGGTCGCCCGGGTTAACTCAGCAGGTTGGCGGAAATTCGAACGTAAACGGTCATGCAGAAAGAACAATAGCGACAGGAGAGAAAAGTGGGAAAAACACGGTTTTTTGGGTAAATATAGACTTTTTTACCATTTTGGCGCTTTTTAGTGATGACGTCAGCATGACGTCATTGGTGGGTCAAGGTGAGGTGACGTCAGCTGACGTCATCGGGTGACGTGGCGGTAGACCATTGGTCCAAGGGGGCGATGAGGTGGCAGCCATGTCAGCGGCCAGGTGGACGAATAGCGGGAGCGAGTACAGGTGGATGTGACGTGGCGATTCGTTGGCGGAAAATAGTTGGCGGTTAGGACCGTAGCGGTTACGGTTAAGGTTAACCGCTACGGTTTCTCGGGGCGGTTTAGGTACGACGCCGAATGTGTCAGGCCTTGCTCCGAGAGGCTTTAGCGTTTGACGCGTGGAGAGGTACTGACGTGACGCAACGTCACCTTCTCGGGCGGTAAAGGACAGCAGTGGGGGCCGCTCCGATATTAACGTGGATCGTCGGATCTTCGGGCCTCGATCCGACGGTGGGCGGAGCAGCAAGATGCTCGAGTTGTATGCGGGCGGAAAACTTTGGGTAGAGGGTTTTTTCATTGGTTTTTCAATGTTTTTTATTTAAAACAAACAATGCGCTAACCTTTGGAAATGCGCCAGAGGCGGGTTTTTTGGCTTTGGTAGTTTTTGCAAAGGATTTAAAGGCGGAAGAGGGTTTTATAAGGGTTTTTTCAATGCAAATGATGGTTTAAGGAGCAATTTGACTTGCAGCAAGGGGGAATGGGATGGAACAGGTTCACCAAAGTGACCAGATGTCATTTTGGTCCCTTTTGAAGAATATATGGCTATAATGCCAAGGGGAGGGAGTATTTATAAGATTTGGGGCTTTATACACCATAGTGTTAGTATTATTAGGGGAAGGGGTAAAATAGGGGAGCTATATAGTAGAATTAGAGGTTAATATGAATGAAGGGAGCAAATGAAGGGGATTTTACTGAGTTTATCTGAAATTGACTTGGTTTTGAGAGTAGATCAAAATGAAAAGATCTTAGACAAGAAATGTGGATTCTGAATGAACTAGAACCACCATAAAACCATGATCTCTCTTCATAAATCTCAGCTAAAGAAAGGGAGTGTTAGTAATGGAATAGAGGGGAAGAGGGAGGTTAGTTATGCTCCTTGCTGTAATTTGATGGAATTAACCACTTTGTCCACCGACAGATTTTTTGCCTTGGCAAAACACCTCTTGACATATGAGTAGTGGTGAAAATATCCTTTCTGCAACCACAACTGCCTACCCAGCTATTTTCCTAGCATTTTTTGTTTCTCCTTAGAGGGTGCATTTGGACTTGCAAACCCTTACTTGCCTTTTCTTTTCTTTGGCTTTTTCTTTTTTTCTTTTCTATCTACTTCTAACCTTATTTCTTCCAAGGTCCCAGATTAAGCTGTTGGGAACCTTTACTCCTCTACCTAAACTACTTGTCTGCCAAGATTAAGCAGTTTGGACAGACTTCTTTCTCTATTCTATAACTCAAAATTGAAACATGGCATGATCCAGATTAGACTGTTGAATCATCCACAAAATTGAAATAAGGTCCTCAATACTTGAAACGCTTTACCCACCTCTTGCTTTCTAGGAAATATGGGATCTTTGTGAACTCAAAGCAGAGCATATTTGGCCTTTCTCTTGCCAATCATGAAATATGAAACCTATTGGTATAGGTATCCAACAGTGGCTCCACATGGGGATGGTTTTTCTTCTGAAAGACCAAGAACAGCAGGTCAGATTGCCTTGTTCTTTGACTGCCCATCCCAGTCTTTGAAATTTGCTGCAAAAATGTGTCAAAATTGTGTGCTTTTTTTTTGGAAGACCTCTGATTCTACTTGCCTCTAGCTGGTTGGTGAATCAGTTGGGAAAACTGCTTTTACAATCTAAAACAGAAAACAATATGTACATCTGCATATATACAATGAATCCTTGGATTCCACTCATAGTGAACAGTCAAAGTAGTGCTTCAGCATCCTGCCATTGACAGGACCTTCATCCAAGTCAGTTTCAGTCAAACTTTTGAGGAAGTAGGTGTTATTACCTTGCACTGCTTGGACAGCAAATGGTCCTTTCCATAAAGAGTCAAACTTTCCATGTTTCCCTTTCTCTTCTCTTCTTGCATCCCACTTTAAAACTTTGTCCCCTATATTGAAATCTTCTGCTTTGGTTCTTCTATCAAAGGCCTTTTTCAGTTTCTCTTGTAGTATCTGTACTCTGCTGAAAACTTGTTCTCTAGTCTGTTGTAAACAAATTATCTGGTTAATCCTTCTTTGCATGTCATTTGGCTCTGCTTGGCTTTCTTGCAGAAGTTTCATAACCGGCACTCCTAGTGATGAAGGAAATCTGGCCTCTAATCCATAGACTAACTCATATGGGCTGGTCCCAATTGATCTTTTAGTTGTCAGTCTGTCTGCCCATAAAGCATTTACTAGTTTCTTATGCCAGTTCTTTTTGTTCTCTTCCAGTACTTTCTTTATGATATTTATTAAACTTTTGTTTGATGATTTAGCAAGGCCATTTCCTTGAGGGTAGTAAGCTGTAGAATGGCCCAAAGTAATGTGAAATTTATGGCAGAAGTTCACCATTTTCTTGGATCTGAAGGCAGCAGCATTGTCTGTTATTATTTTGTCCGGGCAGCCAAATCTAGCCAGTATATTGTTTTCCAAAAACTGAATGATTGCTGAATCATTTGCTTGTCTGCATGGGGCAGCTTCAATCCACTTGGTGAAGTAGTCTGTTGCTGTCAGAATCCATCTGTGTTGCCCTGAAGATGAGGGATGAATTTCCCCAATGAAATCCAAGCCCCATTGTTGGAAAGGTCTCTCTGTTGCAATGGGCTTCAAAGGGAGTGGCAGCAACTGTCTTTTGCCTTCAAACAGTTGGCATTTGTGGCATGAGGCTGTAAATTTCTTAACATTAGAGAACATAATGGGCCAGTAGTACCCAGCCCTCAATATCTTGTCCACAGTGGACTTCCAATACAAATGTCCACCGCAATCTCCAGCATGGAAATCTTGCATGATTTTGTTAGTTTCATTCTCTATTAGACAGTGCAGTAATATACCTTCATGGTTTTTCCAAAGTAAGTTTCCATCTATCACACAGAATCTAGATGTTTTCATTTTTAGGAACCTACACTTAGTTCTGGACAGCCCTGGGGGAGCACACAGGTTTTGTAACACATAACAGATATCAGAGTACCAAGGAGATTGTTCAAAGGCTACATTGATCTTTGGAGTCGCCAGCTCTGTTCCACTGTCCAGTTGGTTGATATCTAAGGCTTGGAAATTTGCTTCTGTCATTAATTTGGCCAAACCTTGCCCTTTTATTAGCTTTGTGGGTTTTATTTCAATGTCAAATTCTAGTATATTGGCAATCCATTTTCCTCTCCTGCCCTCTAAGTTTTCTTGGGTGAGAATGTCTTTGACAATAGGACTTGGTACATAAGCCACAACATGGGAGTAAAGGATGTAAATCCTAAAGTCTTTAATAGCTTTGATCAAAGCATAGGCTTGTTTCTCCATAATTTGGTACTTTAGAGGGGCATCTCTGAGAGCTCTGCTGAAAAAAGCAATAGGTTTCTCACTCCCGTGGTCATCTTTCTGTAATAAAACAGCAGCAATAGTATGTTGGGAGGCAAAGGAGAAAATGATAAAGTCTCTGTCAAACTGTGGGTTGGTTAACACTGGGGTTTGAGTCAAGGCCAATTTTATGCTTTCAAAGGCTTGTTTTGCTTCAACAGTCCATTTGACCTTTGAATCTTTCTTTAGCATATTGTTTAGTAATCTGATTAATTCTGCTAAATTAGGGATAAACCTTCTTAAAAAGTTGATTTTCCCTAAGAATCCTTGCAACTCCTTGACATTCCTGGGATGAGGCATTTGTAGGATAGCTTGTATCCTATCTGGATCAATTCTTATGCCATCTTTTGAAATAATGTGTCCTAAGAGTTTCCCTTCTTCTAAGCCAAATAATGACTTCTTGGGGTTTAAGGAAATGCCATATTTTCTGCATGTTATGAAAATCTGTCTCAAATGTTTCAAGTGTTCTTGGTCAGATTTTGAAAAGGGTGTAAGATCATCTAAGTAAATGACCAAGAAGTCATGAATCTCTTTTGCAAAAGCAATGTCCATTGCTCTCTGAAATGTTGCCCCTGCGTTTTTCAATCCAAAGGGCATTTTCACATACTTGAAAGTTCCCCATGGGGTTGTAAATGCAGTTTTGTCCTGATCATCAGGGTGTACCAGGATTTGATTGAAACCTGAGAAACCATCAAGCAATGATATTCTCGAAGCCCCTACTACTCTTTGAAGAATATGATCCATTTTGGGTAGAGGGTAGTTATGTTTGAGTGATACTTGATTCAAATTCCTTAAGTCTACACAAAGTCTAATCTCACCAGTTTTCTTTCTTGTAGGGACCAAATTTGAAATCCATTCAGAGAATCTGATTGGTGCTATGATACCAGCTTTGAACATTTTCTGTAATTCTTTTTCAATGGAAGGAAGGAGCACAGGATTGATTCTTCTCAATTTCTGTTTGAATGGTTTTTGATTAGGCTTGAGGGGAATGGTATGCTGGATAACAGAGGTATCATAGGACTTTAGATCCTCATAACCCCAAGCAAAAACATCTTGAAACTCTTTAAAGAGGTCAATATATTTGGGTTTTTGATCAGGGGGCAAAGCAGCAGATAGTTTTATTATTTTAGGCTTGTCAGTGGTACCAATGTTACATTCTTCAATTGCTGCATCTAATGGCTGCATCTTTGGTTTCCTGGGGACATAATTTGAGTCAAAAATGTCCTCTAGTGGGGTAAGGCCTGCTGGAAGGAAATTGTCTTTGAGTTGTATGATTTCATCTTCAGCGTTGCTCACCACTTTACAGTCAATTTGGTGAATTTGCTGAATGTTTTCATTGTCGAAAATGGTTGGACTCAGTAATTGTTTTGCTGTTCTAGGTGACATTGGGTGAGCAGACTGTTGAAACTGTATTTGTGATGGACTTGCTTCCTCAAGTATTTGTGATTGACTTGCTCCATCAAGATCAATATTTAATCCTATGAACTCTTGTTGCAAGGTCAAGAAATTGTTTATTTGCATGTCATCCTCAAATACTTGCCATTCTTTAACATTGTTTGGAATAGAGGGTCTGTATTTGACCTCGGCCGTGAAATAATTATTGGGTTCTAATGGGAATTTGAAGGTGCTGGCAAACGTTGCCAAGCTGTGTGCATGGAGATTGTGGCCCCTTGAAATTTTTGTGATAACAAACTCAGAGAAGGTTTCTAATATTTCAATTACAGCAGATCTGTAGGACCTCAATCTTTTGTCATTGGTGACAAACTGTCCTTTCACCTGTTGAATGACTAGATCAGAGTCTCCCATGATGGAGAGTTTAGGAGCTTGTAGTGATTTTGCTAGCTTTAGGCCCAGCAAGAGAGCTTCATATTCTGCCATGTTGTTAGTGCACCTAAAATTCAATCTGTAAGCCCTGCCTTCTGCATAGCCTTTCTCTTTGTTATATATCCACACTCCAGCTCCTGCCCCTAACTTGTTAACTGAGCCATCAAATTCTAGGACCCACAGGATATCTTGCTGAACAGAAGATTTAAAGTTCTGTTCATGGGATGGAAATGTGAGCAGGAGTTGGGGTTCCTTCCCCCATTTGTTTTCTAGGACAGCTTTATCATTTGTTTGACAATCTTTAACGACTAGAGGAGGGTTAATGTGTATTGTTGGGCTGATTGATGTTTGGCAGGTGCTACTTGTCTGATCAATGTTTTGTTCTTGTATGAGTGCTTCGGTCCTAATGTCATTGTTTGAGAGGCTTGTGTTGTCATTGAAGAGGATGAAGGAGTCTATGTCCGAATGGACAACATATATTGGAAAATTTTGAGGCTTTTCTTCACTGCTGACCATATACTTCATGAGTGTTTCCCTATAAAGTCTTTTTGGTTGCCCAAAGACAGAAATAGTTGCATATGACATGTCTAATTGCAGGGATCCTTGGAGCTTGGCTCCCCATGATCTTGATAACAGCATCCCATATTTGGGTGGGATATCAGCAACTACAACATCCATTAGAATAGTCTTGTTGGGATATTGAACCAGAGACACACATAAATCTTTTATTAGGCCTAAACATTTGACTTGACTAGAATCAAAGGAAAACAGGTCTTTGTATGGCCTTGTTATATCCAAGTTCAATCTTTCCATGACTGCTTCTGGCATAAGGTTGTGAGAGGCGCCTGAGTCGAACATTGCATTATGCAGTATTTTATCATGAACATGCAGGCTGACATAAAACGGTAAAACCCCTGTGACTTCTGATTTTCCATCTACCTCTGGGCCAAATAGTAATTCTGGAGTGTCATCTAGCACATTTACATCATCTTTGCTATTGGTGAGCTGTAGGGATTTCTTTATCTGTTGCTTGTATATGTCATGCTTGGCTAGCTCTGAGAGGGGGATTGCTATCTTTAACTTGCCAATCTCTGTACCTAGGTCAAAAGGTTTGTCAACTTGGATTTTAGAGTCACGGATAGCAGTCTTTTCTTTGTTCACTAAATCTTCTTGTTGGATTTCATCTTGATTTCGAAACCTGCCCCTCATACTCATGTCTTGAGGGGTAATGTTCGGATTTGGGTGGGAGGACGAGGTTGCCATGGGCTGTTGTAGTGGGGACAGTAGTTCAGTAACCTCCTCAACCATTACTTCTTTTGTAGGCACGTTTGTGTTGTCATTAGGTTCAGTGACCATGGTTTCTTTGGACTGTTGTTTCTCCTTTACCTTTTCAGGCTGATTTACATTTACAGTCCTACTCCTTAGTTTGTATTGTTTATGGACTTCATAGACAGCAGTATCATATCCTTGTTTAAAGTCAAAGGATTCTCCTGATTTAGTTTGGAATGTTTTGCTTTCATCCTCCTCATGGTATTCTTGTGTTAAGAATACATGGCTTTTACCATCCAGACCCATTAAGTTAATTTCGGGATCTTCATTAAGCTGATTGGCTGTGGAGGTTTCTGCATAGTTTTCTTGAAAAGGGGGTCTGATATCTTGGTCAGCACTTGTTTTTCCTATGTTTGGGTTCTGAGTTCTCCTAAAATTTGGGTTTCTAGGAGGGTTGCTTTGTGATGTCTCCCATGATGATTTTCTTTCAACTGATTCCACCCTTTCACCCAGTCTCTTCATGCTGTTTAGTATTGCATCCAACTTTTGATCAAAACCTGAGGGCTCTTCTCTGAAGCCAGCCTTCTTTTCCAGCTTTGCCCTGTTTCTCTTGGCAATTAGGTTGGCCTCTATAGTGACTGCAACTCTTTGAGCTTCTGCAAGGGTTGGGGGATCTCTTTCTTTCAGCTGATAGGCCATATCAGAGTCAAAACCGTCAGGGAAGTTATACAGGGCCAAATCAGGAGGGGGTCTTAAGTTCTGGGGGATAGCATTATATACATTGTTAAACCTAGCACAATATTCCAAAACTGTTTCTTGGGGACCTCTTTTAATAGTGTTATATTCACCGAGTATGTGTAGAGGATCTTTCTTCTTCTCCCATCTGTTGGTAAACTCTTGGTACAGGACCTCAGGGGTTGCAATGGAATTTGCATTCAGGGATCTAAACCAAGTTCTGACATCCCCAGTTAAGCTTTGAACAAAAATTCTCATCCTGACACTGTCATCATCTATTTCATAGGTCTCAAAGTGGTCTTGCATCTTCTTAGCATGCTGGACAGCTGTCAAAGGGCCATGGGAGTCAAAAAATGAGATTTTGGTTTGGTAATCTTGGGGTAGAGCTGGAGCATTAGCTGGTATCTGCAGAGGTGCATACCTGTTGGCCATGTTTATGGGATTTATGGGGTTGACAGGAATAAATAGGACCACAGGGATTATAGGTGTGACAGGGTTAATGGTATGGGTAACAAGCGGGGAACTGGTTGAAAGAGTATGTGCAGATGGTGAAGATGGGAGAGGAGGGCTTTGAGGTGTTGATGATGAACTAGGGGAACTAGGGGTGGACCGGAACAGAACTTTGCAGGGTGTGGGAATGCAGATAGGCTGTTCTGAAATTATATCTGAATCGGCAGGCTTCTCCTGCTTTTGCTGTCTCCTAATGTTCTTTGGAATGATATTTGGATTATCAACAATGATAGGTTGATTAGGGTCAGGGTTTGCCCTAGTGTGCCTTGGATTTCTTTTGGGAGCCAGCTTCTAAATATTCTTTTGAATTTGTACAAGAAGTTTATATATGCAAGGACTGGATGAAAATTTTGGAATGGCTATATATGTTTCAAAGCTAGGATGAAGATTCCCTAATCAGCTCTTCCCTAAAGCTGTTCCTGTGGCACAGAAACAGTCCTAAGGCCTCTTGGCTAGTTCAGGCTTGATGGTAGCTTTGGAAGATAGATAGTAATTGAAAAATCTTTAAGATTCCCCAGTGGAGTCGCCAATTATGTTAACACCCAGGTTGTTCCCTATGACTCCCAAGGGAATACGGCCGGGGTAACCACTAACCAATCTTTGGATCACTGTTTCTAGCCAAACTGTGATCAGAGAGGGCTCTCTCTTTATGATTTGTAACTGTTTATGATAGGGTTTTAGGCTAGCTATTATGCACAGGTTTTGTTTATGTTTTGGTTGAAGAGTTTCTTTTAGGTCTTATGATGTAATTTTCAAAGAGTCAAATATCATTGGGCAATGGAGTCTGTGGCTGTATAGGTGTCTAGAAACCTTGAGGTGAACTGGTGAAACTTACAGGGCCATTTGGATGCTTCATACAACGAAATTTTTGTTTTATAACACGAACAGGTGAAAAAACCAGTGAAAGCAATTAAGAATTTTCACTAAAGTATTCGAGTATTTCCACCAAACTAGGTATGAGAAACAGATAGATGCCTCAGGAGCAAAACTTGAATCCCTGGGGATGTCTATCACTGTAAAAGATATAGTTTTAAAGTGCAGCAATTAAGAATTACACTTCATTCACTGTATCTGAAGAAAAACATGGATAATAGCTCAGATTGAGTTCAGGGTAATCAGTGATTAAATCCTGAACTATTCTTCTACTTTGCTATTAAGTTTAAAACATTTAGACAATAAAAGAGAACAAAAGACTCGAAAACATGTAACACAGAGATTTAAGAAAACTTATTGTTTTATGAAACATTCTGGAATCCTGCAACATTCACCATTCATCACAACGCATCAAATACACCAAGCTTCGGAAATTCCATTCTCCCTTTGCATTACTTCTCTGAGAATTTTACAGCAAGTGAGACTTCCAAAAGGAAAATAACAACAACCCCCTGAGCTTCTGCCAGGGGTGAATATATACTTGCGATTTTTACAAAAATATCTGAGTTCTGAGTTATCTCAGACTTAATATTCTCACCAACTTTGAGATATTATTATCAGAAATTTATTACAGCATTGAATACAAAATAAAGGCGCCTTAATGTTCTGTCAGAAGATATTTTGGCCTTTGGGATCTGCTGAGTCGGTTGAGATACTTTGATTAAATGCTGGAGAACCCGACTTTATGGCTTGTACGCTGTATTTTGGGTTGTCACCTGTGATTGTGACTGCTGCTGTGGTGAGTAAATAGCTCTGCTGAGTTGGCTCAGCATCTGCCTCTTCCTTGTAGATTTTATTCATCAAAATTGTGCCTGTGCATGACTGCTCATATACTGGAGAAAATTAGCGCTACAGGTTCTGGCCTGATAAAATTATCTGTGTCAAATTCCTCCATACTTCCTGTGTGGGCAATTGATGATTTATGATTGCCCCCATAGTCTCATCTGCTTCAGTATACTTAAAGAAATTTGGTGGTGTATCAAACAGATGATCAATTTCATTCATAATAAAAAACAAGTTATCCACCCTATCATACAGATTCTGCCCTGATGCTGGCCCTGTGTCTGTTGAGGTACTGGGCTGTTTTGCAATCTGTGCTACTGCATGGGCATCAATCCTTTTGTTGTAATTTTCTAGGGTGAGCAGTCTTCCTACACTGCTTAAAATGCTGGGGAGGCCTCTGTTCTGCAATGCCACAAATCTGTCCAGGAACTTGTTGATCTCGGTCTGCATATCCTGTGTCCTCCTCTCCAGCGTTCCAACTAGACTTCTTAGTGTCAGGACTCTTTTAACTACTGAGATTGTTTCAGTCCTGTTAGTAATTCCCATGGTAGCTAGTTGAGAGCTAGTTTTGTTATTTAAAACATTGATCATTCTGCTGGCAGCATCTGGCATGTGGCCAAGGCTTGCTCTGGCTCTGTGTATTTCCTTGTTTGCCTTGGTGATGAGTACTATTTGCTCATCCATAGTCTCAATATACTGCCATTGATTGGTGATGGACCGCCCAATGTTGCCCCAGAGGACTGCTTTCAATTCTGCTGTTACTTTTTCTAGTGCAAGCTCTTTTTCTAGTTCAGCTATTCTCTTTTTTAGAGCTTTTATCTCTTTCTCCTTTGCTGCCTCATTCTGCTTGCTCTTGTCAAACTTTTCATTCACCTTAGCCAAAGATTTCTTGACTTCATCAAGCTCTTTCATTTGGGATTCAAGAACTTGGATCTCAGCTTGCAGCTTCTGCATATCCAGAGTAGGAGTTGGCTCTGTTGTTGGTGTAGTTGTTGCTGTAGATGGTGCTGTAGGCCCTGTCTGTTGAGGAGGAGGAGTAGTCGTTGGCTGGACTTCCTCAAGGTTGATTATCACAGGAGGAGGCTGGGAGGGTTGGCCCTCTTCTCTTTGCTTCATTGCTGTTTGTAGTGCTGCCTTTGCAGCTTCTGATTGTCCTAGCTGGTCTTGAGTTCGAACCAGCTCCTTGTACAGGGATATCAGTAGGTCTGTAGCATTTTCCTGCCTTTGCTGGGCAACCTCGTCTGTTTGCGGATGGATGGTAGCTGGGAGCTTGATTTTCTTTCTTAAGGCCGCCATGTCTGCATCCCTTAGCTTCAGGAGTTCTTGGATACCTTTGACATCTTTAGGATCATGTCCTATTTCTATAATTACCTCTTCCAAGGACTTGATCCTGTTGTCCTTGGCTTGTGATGATGCTCTCTCCAATTCCAGCTGAGAGGCTGTATTATCAAGGCTGCTCTTCAATTTGTAGTTCTCCAATGTCTCATCTGCCAAGGAGGCATACACCATTTCACCAGTTTGTTTATGTAATTCAATCTTATCCATAGGGTGTATGTCTTTGGCCAGCACCTCCATGTTGGTTCTTAGGTAATCCGAGGTAGTTTGAGGATGCAGCGTTGTGGGCATGAAGTGACTCATGATCATCTTGCCTTCACTTACATCAAAGGCAGACATGAGTCTTTGCTGATTGGTGGGAGCCAGGTTCAGCAAATGATTGTACAGCTGTACTTTAATAGGATCACTCCTCCTCTTAATGTCAATAAATTGCTGTTTGATGCTGGACTGTCCTTCTCTGTGCTGGCTGGAGGAGCTGACCTCTCCTCCTATAGTTCTATCATGTTCATGCTGAGATGAACTGGCTGAAACTTCTCCACTGGGTGGGCCCATGCCCATTGCTTGCCTCACTGCTATGTCATCCTCTTGAGAGTCATTTAGTCTTTGTCTTTTCTCTCCCCGATTGATGGATGAAGTCAGGGGAGTCTCTCTATCCCTTTTCCTGGTCAAGTCCTCCTTTTGTGGGGTTTGGAGGACCGAGGTGTCAACAATAGTTTCTGCCCTAGGAGGCACCACTGTCTGAGCCTGTTGCTCAGTGGAGCTTGGAGCATTCATCACTTTTTCTTGCTGCAAGGGCTGCTGTTCACTAAACTGTTCTTCTTCTTGTTGCTGCCCAAGTTCCTGCTGCTCCATCTCTTCTTGCTGCTGTAGCAATGTGTCCACTTGTTCTT
Organism: Pinus tabuliformis; assembly: GCA_031772625.1. NCBI lineage: Eukaryota > Viridiplantae > Streptophyta > Pinopsida > Pinales > Pinaceae > Pinus > Pinus tabuliformis. Next base: position 160,343,089 of record CM062808.1, read on the forward strand.
CTGTCAATGGAGGTGGCTGTTCCACCTGCTTCCCTTTATCCTTGCTTGCTGTCTGTGGTGCTTTCTCGGCAGTTTGCTGCTGTGCTGTTGATGATGTAGCAGCTGCTCCAAGTTGCTTTTTGTAGGAGAGGGGCACCTGTCCACAAGTTTCCAAGTCAGCTTCCTTTTGCATATTTCTAGCCTCTCTCTCAAGTAACTCTTCATTAGTAATTTCCTCCTCTAGGGTACCCTCTTCCCAATTTGATGCATTGGCATACTGTTCAATCTCGGTTGTCTCTTGTGTGCATAGCTACCCAATTTGTATCTAATCCTCCTGAGGGAGATAGCATGATTGGGGTCATAGGGTATCCATTCAAAGCTGGTTTGCAGTCTGAGGCCTTCCAGGATAGTGTTTGCCTCTTTCCATCCCTCTTCTTTTCTGTTATATAGGAAAGGACCCAGCTGGTTCCTTACCTTCAACTGTGACTTCTTGTTGTTGCTCTGAAAATGAAGATAGTCTGAGTTCCCAAACTGTCTGAAATATTCCAAGGCAAAAAGCCTCATGGGGACATACCTTGGCAACCTAAATGGGTTCAACTCACAGCCATATATCCTGATGACTGTGTGGTTTTGGTAGAAGTACCAATTACCAATGCTGTAGGACTTATTCAAATGGAGAATTCTTCTCATGTCATCAGTTAGTCTAGGAGGAGGAGTACCATGCAATACTGTCATGACTGGATAAATGAATAAGTCAATGAACTCAGTGTATGTGTAAGGTGATACAGAGGTATGATGAAAAACAGAAGTCCAGAACACAACTGACCTTGGAATTCCCTGGGCATTGAGTGGCTTCAAAGGAACAGAGAAGGTGGCTGGCTGATAGAACAAGAATAGGTGGTATATATATGAAGTATACCTGAATAGTCTTTCCCTCTCAAGTTCATAAACTGCTCATGGATTTTATCTGCAATGTAGGTTGCATAGTCATAATGTACAGCTGGGGGTTTACCAGGAGAGAATATAGACAGCATTGCCATTAGGCTATCATCCACATCCTCCATCCCCCTGAATCCTAGGACATAACTGATTAAATCCACTAACATCCTGCCCAAATCATTCAAGTAGTGATACCCAATAGGAGGGGTTCTGACTGATTCAGAGCCTGGTCTTACAAACAACTGATTGATTTTAATGATTTGGTCATTTGACAGCTTGGTCCCTTTGTTTATCAAATTCTGCATAAAGAGGGGGGTCAATTGCTTGGCAGTTTGGAAGTGCAGCATTCCATTTATACTCTCTGGGGTAATCTGGAACAGGATTGAGCCTGTGGGGCTGATGACAGCTCTTTGGTTTGGGTCATAACATTCCTGGCAGCTGTAGATCAGTTCTGGCATAGGATTTACTTGGGGAAGGTTGTAGATGGGCAAATTTGAGTCCCAAATTCCCAAGATGTCTGCCCCACTCAGGTGCTGGGCTTTTAACTCATTCATCATCTGGATATTGTATTTGGTTCCCATAGGGAACCAGTCCAGCATTTGGTAATCCATGTCTCCCAGGGCTTTCCATGCTAATTCCTGGTGAGGAGCATTGAGGGGCTTGATATTTAGAGCAATAGGAGTCTCCATAGTTCTTCAAAGTGCAACAATTGTAGGTGAATAGTCAAAATGGAAGCAACACAGAATAGAGGTGATTCTCTGTAAAGACAGTTTGTATTTAGATACCAGAGGGGGATTTACACAACAGCAGTTGAAATACTGTTTGTTTTAGGAGCAGAGCTTTTCTAAGGTCTGACTATGTCCTCTTTTAGCGGGTGAATTGAGACCAACTAGGAATTTGCCGAGAATACGCAGTGAGTGTTGCTTTTGGGCGAAATTACAGGTATTATGGCTCGGCTGGTGCTTTTTGGACTTCACAGTTACAATGGTGGACGTGCAGAGGGAAATGGGCGGTGTAAATGTAGTTTCAAGGTGTCTTAAGCCTTCTGAGCAACTTAAATTTCAATAACAGTCGTATGGAGGGCAGAACAATGGTAAATACCTGTTAATTGACGAACAGAGGTTGCGCAGGTGTGCACGGTTGATGCTGAGGAGGTCGCCGGGTTAACTCAGCAGGTTGGCGGAAATTCGAACGTAAACGGTCATGCAGAAAGAACAATAGCGACAGGAGAGAAAAGTGGGAAAAACACGTTTTTTTGGGTAAATATAGACTTTTTTACCATTTTGGCGCTTTTTAGTGATGACGTCAGCATGACGTCATTGGTGGGTCAAGGTGAGGTGACGTCAGCTGACGTCATCGGGTGACGTGGCGGTAGACTATTGGTCCAAGGGGGCGATGAGGTGGCAGCCATGTCAGCGGCCAGGTGGACGAATAGCGGAGCGAGTACAGGTGGATGTGACGTGGCGATTCGTTGGCGGAAAACAGTTGGCGGTTAGGACCGTAGCGGTTACGGTTAAGGTTAACCGCTACGGTTTCTCGGGGCGGTTTAGGTACGACGCCGAATGTGTCAGGCCTTGCTCCGAGAGGCTTTAGCGTTTGACGCGTGGAGAGGTACTGACGTGACGCAACGTCACCTTCTCGGGCGGTAAAGGACAGCAGTGGGGGCCGCTCCGATATTAACGTGGATCGTCGGATCTTCGGGCCTCGATCCGACGGTGGGCGGAGCAGCAAGATGCTCGAGTTGTATGCGGGCGGAAAACTTTGGGTAGAGGGTTTTTCGTTGGTTTTTCATTGGTTTTTCAATGTTTTTTATTTAAAACAAACAATGCGCTAACCTTTGGAAATGCGCCAGAGGCGGGTTTTTTGGCTTTGGTAGTTTTTGCAAAGGATTTAAAGGCGGAAGAGGGTTTTATAAGGGTTTTTTCAATGCAAATGATGGTTTAAGGAGCAATTTGACTTGCAGCAAGGGGGAATGGGATGGAACAGGTTCACCAAAGTGACCAGATGTCATTTTGGTCCCTTTTGAAGAATATATGGCTATAATGCCAAGGGGAGGGAGTATTTATAAGATTTGGGGCTTTATACACCATAGTGTTAGTATTATTAGGGGAAGGGGTAAAATAGGGGAGCTATATAGTAAAATTAGAGGTTAATATGAATGAAGGGAGCAAATGAAGGGGATTTTACTGAGTTTATCTGAAATTGACTTGGTTTTGAGAGTAGATCAAAATGAAAAGATCTTAGACAAGAAATGTGGATTCTGAATGAACTAGAACCACCATAAAACCATGATCTCTCTTCATAAATCTCAGCTAAAGAAAGGGAGTGTTAGTAATGGAATAGAGGGGAAGAGGGAGGTTAGTTATGCTCCTTGCTGTAATTTGATGGAATTAACCACTTTGTCCATTGACAGATTTTTGCCTTGGCAAAACACCTCTTGACATATGAGTAGTGGTGAAAATATCCTTTCTGCAACCACAACTGCCTACCCAGCTATTTTCCTAGCATTTTTTGTTTCTCCTTAGAGGGTGCATTTGGACTTGCAAACCCTTACTTGCCTTTTCTTTTCTTTGGCTTTTCTTTTTTTCTTTTCTATCTACTTCTAACCTTATTTCTTCCAAGGTCCCAGATTAAGCTGTTGGGAACCTTTACTCCTCTACCTAAACTACTTGTCTGCCAAGATTAAGCAGTTTGGACAGACTTCTTTCTCTATTCTATAACTCAAAATTGAAACATGGCATGATCCAGATTAGACTGTTGAATCATCCACAAAATTGAAATAAGGTCCTCAATACTTGAAACGCTTTACCCACCTCTTGCTTTCTAGGAAATATGGGATCTTTGTGAACCAAAGCAGAGCATATTTGGACTTTCTCTTGCCAATCATGAAATATGAAACCTATTGGTATAGGTATCCAACAGTGGCTCCACATGGGGATGGTTTTTCTTCTGAAAGACCAAGAACAGCAGGTCAGATTGCCTTGTTCTTTGACTGCCCATCCCAGTCTTTGAAATTTGCTGCAAAAATGTGTCAAAATTGTGTGCTTTTTTTTTGGAAGACCTCTGATTCTATTGCCTCTAGCTGGTTGGTGAATCACTTGGAAAACTGCATTTTACAATCTAAAACAGAAAACAATATGTACATCTGCATATATACAATGAATCCTTGGATTCCACTCATGGTGAACAGTCAAAGTAGTGCTTCAGCATCCTGCCATTGACAGGACCTTCATCCAAGTCAGTTTCAGTCAGACTTTTGAGGAAGTAGGTGTTGTTACCTTGCACTGCTTGGACAGCAAATGGTCCTTTCCATAAAGAGTCAAACTTTCCATGTTTCCCTTTCTCTTCTCTTCTTGCATCCCACTTTAAAACTTTGTCCCCTATATTGAAATCTTCTGCTTTGGTTCTTCTATCAAAGGCCTTTTTCAGTTTCTCTTGTAGTATCTGCACTCTGCTGAAAACTTGTTCTCTAGTCTGTTGTAAACAATTATCTGTTAATCCTTCTTTGCATGTCATTTGGCTCTGCTTGGCTTTCTTGCAGAAGTTTCATAACCGGCACTCCTAGTGATGAAGGAAATCTGGCCTCTAATCCATAGACTAACTCATATGGGCTGGTCCCAATTGATCTTTTAGTTGTCAGTCTGTCTGCCCATAAAGCATTTACTAGTTTCTTATGCCAGTTCTTTTTGTTCTCTTCCAGTACTTTCTTTATGATATTTATTAAACTTTTGTTTGATGATTCAGCAAGGCCATTTCCTTGAGGATAGTAAGCTGTAGAATGGCCCAAAGTAATGTGAAATTTATGGCAGAAGTTCACCATTTTCTTGGATCTGAAGGCAGCAGCATTGTCTGTTATTATTTTGTCCGGGCAGCCAAATCTAGCCAGTATATTGTTTTCCAAAACTGAATGATTGCTGAATCATTTGCTTGTCTGCATGGGGCAGCTTCAATCCACTTGGTGAAGTAGTCTGTTGCTGTTAAAATCCATCTGTGTTGCCCTGAAGATGAGGGATGAATTTCCCCAATGAAATCCAAGCCCCATTGTTGGAAAGGTCTCTCTGTTGCAATGGGCTTCAAAGGAAGTGGCAGCAACTGTCTTTTGCCTTCAAACAGTTGGCATTTGTGGCATGAGGCTGTAAATTTCTTAACATCAGAGAACATAGTGGGCCAGTAATAACCAGCCCTCAATATCTTGTCCACAGTGGACTTCCAGTACAAATGTCCACCACAGTCTCCAGCATGGAAATCTTGCATGATATTGTTAGTTTCATTCTCTATTAGACAGTGCAGTAATATACCTTCATGGTTTTTCCAAAGTAAGTTTCCATCCATCACACAAAATCTAGATGTTTTCATTTTTAGGAACCTACACTTAGTTCTGGACAGCCCTGGGGGAGCACACAGGTTTTGTAACACATAACAGATATCAGAGTACCAAGGAGATTGTTCAAAGGCTACATTGATCTTTGGAGTCGCCAGCTCTGTTCCACTGTCCAGTTGGTTGATATCTAAGGCTTGGAAATTTGCTTCTGTCATTAATTTGGCCAAACCTTGCCCTTTTATTAGCTTTGTGGGTTTTATTTCAATGTCAAATTCTAGTATATTGGCAATCCATTTTCCTCTCCTGCCCTCTAAGTTTTCTTGGGTGAGAATGTCTTTGACAATAGGACTTGGTACATAAGCCACAACATGGGAGTAAAGGATGTAAATCCTAAAGTCTTTAATAGCTTTGATCAAAGCATAGGCTTGTTTCTCCATAATTTGGTACTTTAGGGGGGCATCTCTAAGAGCTCTGCTGAAAAAGGCAATAGGTTTCTCATTCCTTGGTCATCTTTCTGTAATAAAACAGCAGCAATAGTATGTTGGGAGGCAAAGGAGAAAATGATAAAGTCTCTGTCAAACTGTGGATTGGTTAACACTGGGGTTTGAGTCAAGGCCAATTTTATACTTTCAAAGGCTTGTTTTGCTTCAACAGTCCATTTGACCTTTGAATCTTTCTTTAGCATATTGTTTAGTAATCTGATTAATTCTGCTAAATTAGGGATAAACCTTCTTAAAAAGTTGATTTTCCCTAAGAATCCTTGCAACTCCTTGACATTCCTGGGATGAGGCATTTGTAGGATAGCTTGTATCCTATCTGGATCAATTCTTATGCCATCTTTTGAAATAATGTGTCCTAAAAGTTTCCCTTCTTCCAAGCCAAATAATGACTTCTTGGGGTTTAAGGAAATGCCATATTTCCTGCATGTTATGAAAATCTGTCTCAAATGTTTCAAGTGTTCTTGGTCAGATTTTGAAAAGGGTGTAGATCATCTAAGTAAATGACCAAGAAGTCATGAATCTCTTTTGCAAAAGCAATGTCCATTGCTCTCTGAAATGTTGCCCCTGCGTTTTTCAATCCAAAGGGCATTTTCACATACTTGAAAGTTCCCCATGGGGTTGTAAATGCAGTTTTGTCTGATCATCAGGGTGTACCAGGATTTGATTGAAACCTGAGAAACCATCAAGCAATGATATCCTTGAAGCCCCTACTACTCTTTGAAGAATGATCCATTTTGGGTAGAGGGTAGTTATCTTTGAGTGATACTTGATTCAAATTCCTTAAGTCTACACAAAGTCTAATCTCACCAGTTTTCTTTCTTGTAGGGACCAAATTTGAAATCCATTCAGAGAATCTGATTGGTGCTATGATACCAGCTTTGAACATTTTTGTAATTCTTTTTCAATGGAAGGAAGGAGCACAGGATTGATTCTTCTCAATTTCTGTTTGAATGGTTTTTGATTAGGCTTGAGGGGAATGGTATGCTGGATAACAGAGGTATCATAGGACTTTAGATCCTCATAACCCCAAGCAAAAACATCTTGAAACTCTTTAAAGAGGATCAATATATTTGGGTTTTGATCAGGGGGCAAAGCAGCAGATAGTTTTATTATTTTAGGCTTGTCAGTGGTACCAATGTTGCATTCTTCAATTGCTGCATCTAATGGCTGCATCTTTGGTTTCTGGGGACATCATTTGAGTCAAAAATGTCCTCTAGTGGGGTAAGGCCTGCTGGAAGGAAATTGTCTTTGAGTTGTATGATTTCATCTTCAGCGTTGCTCACCTCTTCACAGTCAATTTGGTGAATTTGCTGAATGTTTTCATTGTCGAAAATGGTTGGACTCAGTAATTGTTTTGTTTTGACTGTTCTTGGTGACATGGGTGAGCAGACTGTTGAAACTGTATTTGTGATGGACTTGCTTCCTCAAGTATTTGTGATTGACTTGCTCCATCAAGATCAATACTTAATCCTATGAACTCTTGTTGCAAGGTCAAGAAATTGTTTATTTGCATGTCATCCTCAAATACTTGCCATTCTTTAACATTGTTTGGAATAGAGGGTCTGTATTTGACCTCGGCTGTGAAACAATTATTGGGTTCTAATGGGAATTTGAAGGTGCTGGCAAACGTTGCCAAGCTGTGTGCATGGAGATTGTGGCCCCTTGAAATTTTTGTGATAACAAACTCAGAGAAGGTTTCTAATATTTCAATTACAGCAGATCTGTAGGACCTCAATCTTTTGTCATTGGTGACAAAATGTCCTTTCACTTGTTGAATTACTAGATCAGAGTCTCCCATGATGGAGAGTTTAGGAGCTTGTAGTGATTTTGCTAGCTTTAGGCCCAGCAAGAGAGCTTCATATTCTGCCATGTTGTTAGTGCACCTAAAATTCAATCTGTAAGCCCTGCCTTCTGCATAGCCTTTCTCTTTGTTATATATCCACACTCCAGCTCCTGCCCCTAACTTGTTAACTGAGCCATCAAATTCTAGGACCCACAGGATATCTTGCTGAACAGAAGATTTAAAATTCTGTTCATGAGATGGCAATGTGAGCAGGAGTTGGGGTTTCTTCCCCCATTTGTTTTCTAGGACAGCTTTATCACTTGTTTGACAATCTTTAACAACTAGAGGAGGGTGAATGTGTATTGTTGGGCTGATTGATGTTTGGCAGGTGCTACTTGTCTGATCAATGTTTTGTTCTTGTATGAGTGCTTCGGTCCTAATGTCATTGTTTGAGAGGCTTGTGCTGTCATTGAAGAGGATGAAGGAGTCTATGTCCGAATGGACAGCATATATTGGAAAATTTTGAGGCTTTTCTTCACTGCTGACCATATACTTCATGAGTGTTTCCCTATAAAGTCTTTTTGGTTGCCCAAAGACAGAGATAGTTGCATATGACATGTCTAATTGCAGGGATCCTTGGAGCTTGGCTCCCCATGATCTTGATAACAGCATCCCATATTTGGGTGGGATATCAGCAACTACAACATCCATTAGAATAGTCTTGTTGGGATATTGAACCAGAGACACACATAAATCTTTTATTAGGCCTAAACATTTGACTTGACTAGAATCAAAGGAAAACAGGTCTTTGTATGGTCTTGTTATATCCAAGTTCAATCTTTCCATGACTGCTTTTGGCATAAGGTTGTGAGAGGCGCCTGAGTCAAACATTGCATTATGCAGTATTTTATCATGAACATGCAGGCTGACATAAAACGGTAAAACCCCTGTGACTTCTGATTTTCCATCTACCTCTGGGCCAAACAGTAATTCTGGAGTGTCATCTAGCACATTTACATCATCTTTGCTATTGGTGAGCTGTAGGGATTTCTTTATCTGTTGCTTATATATGTCATGCTTGGCTAGCTCTGAGAGGGGGATTGCTATCTTTAACTTGCCAATCTCTGTACCTAGGTCAAAAGGTTTGTCAACTTGGATTTTAGAGTCACGGATAGCAGTCTTTTCTTTGTTCACTAAATCTTCTTGTTGGATTTCATCTTGATTTCGAAACCTGCCCCTCATACTCATGTCTTGAGGGGTAATGTTCGGATTTGGGTGGGAGGACGAGGTTGCCATGGGCTGTTGTAGTGGGGACAGTAGTTCAGTAACCTCCTCAACCACTACTTCTTTTGTAGGCACGTTTGTGTTGTCATTAGGTTCAGTGACCATGGTTTCTTTGGACTGTTGTTTCTCCTTTACCTTTTCAGGCTGATTTACATTTACAGTCCTACTCCTTAGTTTGTATTGTTTATGGACTTCATAGACAGCAGTATCATATCCTTGTTTAAAGTCAAAGGATTCTCCTGATTTAGTTTGGAATGTTTTGCTTTCATCCTCCTCATGGTCTTCTTGTGTTAAGAATACATGGCTTTTACCATCCAGACCCATTAAGTTAATTTCGGGATCTTCATTGAGCTGATTGGCTGTGGAGGTTTCTGCATAGTTTTCTTGAAAAGGGGGTCTGATATCTTGGTCAGCACTTGTTTTTCCTATGTTTGGGTTCTGAGTTCTCCTAAAATTTGGGTTTCTAGGAGGGTTGCTTTGTGATGTCTCCCATGATGATTTTCTTTCAACTGATTCCACCCTTTCACCCAGTCTCTTCATGCTGTTTAGTATTGCATCCAACTTTTGATCAAAACCTGAGGGCTCTTCTCTGAAGCCAGCCTTCTTTTCCAGCTTTGCCCTGTTTCTCTTGGCAATTAGGTTGGCCTCTACAGTGACTGCAACTCTTTGAGCTTCTGCAAGGGTTGGGGATCTCTTTCTTTCAGCTGATAGGCCATATCAGAGTCAAAACCGTCAGGGAAGTTATACAGGGCCAAATCAGGAGGGGGTCTTAAGTTCTGGGGGATAGCATTATATACATTGTTAAACCTAGCACAATATTCCAAAACTGTTTCTTGGGGACCTCTTTTAATAGTGTTATATTCACCGAGTATGTGTAGAGGATCTTTCTTCTTCTCCCATCTGTTGGTAAACTCTTGGTACAGGACCTCAGGGGTTGCAATGGAATTTGCATTCAGGGATCTAAACCAAGTTCTGACATCCCCAGTTAAGCTTTGAACAAAAATTCTCATCCTGACACTGTCATCATCTATTTCATAGGTCTCAAAGTGGTCTTGCATCTTCTTAGCATGCTGGACAGCTGTCAAAGGGCCATGGGAGTCAAAAAATGAGATTTTGGTTTGGTAATCTTGGGGTAGAGCTGGAGCATTAGCTGGTATCTGCAGAGGTGCATACCTGTTGGCCATGTTTATGGGATTTATGGGGTTGACAGGAATAAATGGGACAACAGGGATTATAGGTGTGACAGGGTTAATGGTATGGGTAACAAGCGGGGAACTGGTTGAAAGAGTATGTGCAGATGGTGAAGATGGGAGAGGAGGGCTTTGAGGTGTTGATGATGAACTAGGGGAACTAGGGGTGGACCGGAACAGAACTTTGCAGGGTGTGGAATGCAGATAGGCTGTTCTGAAATTATATCTGAATCGGCAGGCTTCTCCTGCTTTTGCTGTCTCCTAATGTTCTTTGAATGATATTTGGATTATCAACAATGATAGGTTGATTAGGGTCAGGGTTTGCCCTAGTGTGCCTTGGATTTCTTTTGGGAGCCAGCTTCTAAATATTCTTTTGAATTTGTACAAGAAGTTTATATATGCAAGGACTGGATGAAAATTTTGGAATGGCTATATATGTTTCAAAGCTAGGATGAAGATTCCCTAATCAGCTCTTCCCTAAAGCTGTTCCTGTGGCACAGAAACAGTCCTAAGGCCTCTTGGCTAGTTCAGGCTTGATGGTAGCTTTGGAAGATAGATAGTAATTGAAAAATCTTTAAGAATTCCAGTGGAGTCGCCAATTATGTTAACACCCAGGTTGTTCCCTATGACTCCCAAGGGAATACGGCCGGGGTAACCACTAACCAATCTTTGGATCACTGTTTCTAGCCAAAGTGATCAGAGAGGGCTCTCTCTTTATGATTTGTAACTGTTTATGATAGGGTTTTAGGCTAGCTATTATGCACAGGTTTTGTTTATGTTTTGGTTGAAGAGTTTCTTTTAGGTCTTATGATGTAATTTTCAGAGTCAAATATCATTGGGCAATGGAGTCTGTGGCGTATAGGTGTCTAGAAACCTTGAGGTGAACTGGTGAAACTTACAGGGCCATTTGGATGCTTCATACAACGAAATTTTTGTTTATAACACGAACAGGTGAAAAACCAGTGAAAGCAATTAAGAATTTTCACTAAAGTATTCGAGTATTTCCACCAAACTAGGTATGAGAAACAGATAGATGCCTCAGGAGCAAAACTTGAATCCCTGGGGGAGATCACATGTAAAGATATAGTTTTAAAGTGCAGCAATTAAGAATTACACTTCATTCACTGTACTGAAGAAAACATGGATAATAGCTCAGATTGAGTTCAGGGTAATCAATGATTAAATCCTGAACTATTCTTCTACTTTGCTATTAAGTTTAAACATTTAGACAATAAAGAGAACAAAAGACTCGAAAACATGTACACACAGAGATTTAAGAAAACTTATTTTTATGAAAACATTCTGGAATCCTGCAACATTCACCATTCATCACAACGCATCAAATACACA